>CM072998.1:127641261-127985025 GCA_037038555.1 Rhynchonycteris naso | reverse complement strand
ACCAGACACTGTGCCAGGTACTTGATAAGAAGCGTCACTTTTAGTATCTCTGACAACACCCATTAGATCAGGGGTCGCCAAACCATGCCAGCGCCGGCTGCATGCGGCCCCCTGAGGCCATTTATCCGTCGGGCAAGGCCGCACTGCCGGAAGGTGCACCTCTTTCATTGGTGGTGAGAGGAGCACAGGATGCATCCCCACCGATAGTTCCCATTGAAATACTGGTCAGTTTGTTGATTTAAATTTACTTGCTCTTTATTTTAAATATTGTATTTGTTCCCGTTTTGTTCTTTTACTTTAAAATAAGATATGTGCAATGTGCATAGGAATTTGTTCGTAGTTTATTTTTATAGTCCGGCCCTCCAACGGTCTGAGGGACAGTGAACTGGTCCCCCTGTGTAAAATGTTTGGGGACCCCTGCATTAGATGCTGTTGACCCTGCTTTACAAATGAGCAACAGTGAAGCCTACAGAGACTCACTTGCTGAAGCCGCCTACCTGTTCTGTTATGTGGGCAAGACCAGGATTGAAATTCGAGTTTGTCCCTAGTAGTCGTGAAGCTCCAGTGCTCTGAGAACTGCGGGCTTCATTCTGAAGGGAATTGGGAAGGAGGTGGGAAGTTTGCAAGCAAGCAAGCAGGCAAAAAAGAAAGAAAGAAAGAAAAAAAAGATGGATTCGGAGAAAAGAGAATTCACATGCAGAGTGGAAGCTTGGTGTCAGGGCAGCCGAGTCTAGTCTCTAGATTAGAGCCGGTGAGGTCATCAGTTAAGTCAGGGCCCTTGGATGGAGGGAGGGTGACAGAATTGAAAATCTGAAAATAGACTTGGTAACATTTGGTGACTCATGAGATTTGCACAAAGGACAAGAGGAAGGAACTTAGGCCCTAAACAGGTTGGGGGTGGGGTGGAGGGTTGGGACTGGGGAGCTGAAGGTGTCTTCTGTTGAGATGAGAAATATGGAAGGGAATAAAAGAGTGTGGGGAAGGGAGATGATGCAGTTTTGGAAATAAGCTGAGTTCAAAGCGCCTACTACCCATCCAGAAGGACCTAGCCACAAGGCAGTTAGAAAAATGTTGGTGTAGAGCTCAGGACAGGGATCTCAGCAGAAGCTAACGATCTGGGAGCACCTGTCAGAGGCAGAGATGGGGGAAACGGGGAATCTGTGATCTCACTTGAGTTGCAGGGAGGAAAAAGACAAAGGGCTGCATGGGTGAAGCCAGGAGGATATTGATAGGCCCTGGCAGAGAAGGAGGAGGAGAACAGAAGGCCAAGATGGGACCTGGAGACGGGTAAGGAGGATGACCAGGAGAAGGTGTGGACCCAAAGGTCAAGTCCCCTGGCAACAAAGCAAAGGCGTCGACAGGGCCATAATACCGTGTAGTTCCTCTCTACAGCGGCACACGCACTAGTCCCCCCAGGCGGAATTCAGTCTGAACGGAGACAGTTTCCCACTACCTAAGAAACCCAGGTTCAGGGTAGACTTTTCCTGCAACCAAGGTAGCTGCGTAGAAGAGCATTTACTTACCTCGTCCTTCATTATCCTTTAACTCTCCTCTTGAGAGCAGAGAAATGACTTAAGAACAGAAATGACTCCCCGTTAAAACCTACGTCCTAAAGTGTTCCTTGGATTGATGAACTCGTCTGCGCCGGTCGGCCTCCCAAACAAATAGAAGGATCTGAAACACTGCCGCGAGGGTAGGTAGGCCTTTACAGTGACAGGAATGCAGAGCTGTACGCATTCTCTTTCTTGCCTGGATGTCAACAATGCCATTAAACTCGAGATTCCAGGGAGATTTCCAGGAAGTAAAAGGGGGCTGGGGGGGGGGGGCGGTGAGTCTGGTAAACGAAGCCAATGACCGACGGACACCTGACACCGCATCTCAGGTTCCAGGGTCTGCTCAGCTTCTCTCGGACCGGAGCTGCTGGGCAAGTCCCTCACCCGCGAGCTTCACAAAGTCTTGTGTCCGTATGTCCCTGCAAGTTTTGCCTTGAGGATGAAGGAGATGATGGGTACAAAGGTGGTGACCCCCCTCCCCCCCTCCCCGCGCGCGTGCACGCACACTCACACTCACTCACCCACACACCTCTAAGTCACTATAAATTTCATAAATCAAGAGTACAGTCCCGGGCCAAGGGACCCAGCCTTCGCGGGGGCCTACGCGGAGACCTAGAGGCATTCTCTGGAAATTGCCGTGATCTTGAAAGAGGTACGTGGCAGCCAGTGGCAGGACGGCCACAGACCCTACAGTGCTCTCTCCTTTTCTGACGCATCTCGAGGGGCAACAGGATCTTTAAAAAACGTGGAGGAGCCTGACCTGTGGTGGCGCAGAGGATAAAGCATCGACCTGGGAACACTGAGGTTGCCGGTTCAAAACCCTGCACTGGTTCGGTCAAGGCACATATGGGAGTTGATGCTTCCAGCTCCTCCCCCCTTTCTCTCTTTCTCTCTCTCTCTCTCACTCTGTGTCTCCTCTCTAAAATGAATAAAATAAAAAAAAAAATAAAATAAACTTAAAAAAAAATTTAAAAAAAAAAAACGTGGAGGAACCACGTCTGGGCAGAATAGTCAGACACCGGTCGAAGCTTCCATATTCCTCGTTGTCTCTGCGGCTCCTCCCCTTGAAGGCCCACAGGGTGGGTCTGTCCACACGTGCTGCCCCCGCCCCCACATCCACGCGGGTTTTGATCAGGAACAGAGCGAGAGAGGAATCATCGAGTTGGGCGAGTGAGTGAGGCCCGAAGGTAGCGTGCCGGCCGTAGAAACGAACTGCTACTAACCGGCAGAACCCCGCAGGACAGAGCGGGGAGATCGCCCTCTCTTCGGCCCTAGAGCGGCTCCGGGTAGGGCCACTTCCTTCCGTAAGGGGTGGGGGAGTGCGCAAACTCTGGCGCCTGGCGCTCTTGACCGCCAACTCTGAGCGTCCCCTTCGTGGGAAAGACGGCCCCCAGGAGAGCACGAACGGAAGCGAAGCCGATCGTTCTCATCTTAGACGCCTCAACCTTACTCAGCCTACGTACTGGGAACCCAAGGGACCAGATGGTTGCAACACCCCGTTCTGAGTGCCCTCCTCTTCCGAGGCGTGCGTGAGCACGGAAGCCGCAGTGAAACAGCTCCTTCCCATTGCCGTTGTGGGTGGCTCTGAAAAGAGCCTTTGGATGGGATGGAACGTCAGGCCGAGCGCGCGCTCCTTAGGCCCGCTCCCCGCGGATGCGGCGAGCCAGCTGGATATCTTTGGGCATGATGGTCACGCGCTTGGCATGGATGGCACACAGGTTAGTGTCTTCGAAGAGCCCCACCAGGTAGGCCTCGCTCGCCTCTTGCAGCGCCATCACGGCCGAACTCTGGAAGCGCAGGTCGGTCTTGAAGTCCTGCGCGATCTCCCGCACCAGCCGCTGGAAAGGCAGCTTACGGATCAGCAGCTCGGTAGACTTCTGGTAGCGCCGGATCTCGCGCAGGGCCACCGTGCCGGGCCGGTAGCGGTGCGGCTTCTTAACGCCGCCGGTGGCCGGCGCGCTCTTCCGAGCCGCCTTGGTGGCCAGCTGTTTCCGGGGAGCCTTCCCACCGGTTGACTTGCGGGCAGTCTGCTTAGTACGGGCCATAACTGGAGGAGATTCAAACCGAAACACCTAGGAGCGAGGAGGGATAGCGAGGATCTAGCCCGAGTCAGCGGCCTTTTTATAGACAGTCTTTTCCCGATTGGGCGGGACGATAGCATTGAAAGTGCCGCGCTGGCTGCCCATTGGCTGTGATGTCATCCTCCGCCCCCAGCATTCGATTGGCTGGGGCAGAAAGCTCCGTGTTCCCCCGCCCCCCCACCCCGGGCCTCACTTTCTATTTGGCAAGTTTGCCAACAGTTTTCTCTACCGGGTCTTTCCTTTTTTCCTGACTGTGTCTTTCGTGGCTTTTTTGCTTGTTTGTTTGTGTTTTGAAATCACAAGTGTTTATCAGAATGTTCCTCCGCAGGCCTTCACTCCCTCGGACACGCTACCCGCGTTGCGCTCTTCCTTTCCACGCCTTGTAGCTCCCGGATGGAACCTCAACCTTCCGTTTGCCCCCACACCCTGCCCCCTAGTGGCCATGATCCCTTCTCAGAGCCCCTTAGTTGGTCTTAAGGACCGTTTTTCCCGCCTTTCGGATCGAAAAATTGCCTGCCTCCCCAGCCCCCGCCCCCGCCCCCGCCCCCGCCCCCGCCCCCGCCTCCTGAAACCAAAGTGGGGACCCCTATTTCCGACTTGTGATGATCTTCGAGCAAAAACCAAAAACCCCAGACAGCCGGCTCAGGGTGAGCCCAATTCGCCACATTCCCCTAAACTGCCCCCTTCCCTACCGACTGCGGCGTCCCCTTCCTACTTAGGCCTCAAGCGCCGGGCCAAGGGCTCCAGGTTGGCTGGGGGAGTTGCTTACCGCCTAACTGAGGTGTATAGTCTCCACCTGCGTTAGTGAGCCCTTCAAGTGTACGTCCCAGCCAACAGGATGTGCTCGACATCCGAGTAGGGAGGGACGGTTAGGAACCGAAGGCCAGGTGCCTCTCCTCACCCACCCCGCGTACAGGTAGGGTTGGCACCTAACTACTGCGGAAAGCGGAGTGAACTGGCTAACACACACAACAGCTCTTTTAGCTGGAAGGGGTGGGTGGCTCTTAAAAGAGCCTTTTGATTTCTCAGGTGCCCCTTCGAAGCGGAGACTGGGTGGGAGCCGAGCGCCGGCCTCACTTGCCCTTTGCCTTGTGGTGACTCTCCGTCTTCTTCGGGAGCAGCACAGCCTGAATGTTGGGCAGGACGCCGCCCTGGGCGATGGTGACTTTGCCCAACAGCTTATTCAGCTCCTCGTCGTTGCGAATGGCCAGCTGGAGATGGCGAGGAATGATACGCGTCTTCTTGTTGTCTCGGGCGGCGTTGCCAGCCAGCTCCAAGATCTCCGCCGTCAGGTACTCCAGCACCGCCGCCATGTACACGGGCGCGCCGGCACCCACCCGCTCGGCGTAGTTGCCTTTGCGAAGCAGGCGGTGCACACGCCCCACGGGAAACTGGAGCCCAGCGCGGGACGAGCGGGACTTAGCCTTTGCCCGAGCCTTACCCCCCTGCTTGCCACGGCCAGACATGACAGCTAACAAGGCGCGCAGACCTCACGTCAAGGCCGCGAAAGTCGCCCTGAACGTCTCCGCTCCACCTTTTTATAGGCAAAACGGCGATTGTCCACCGAGCGCTTTGATTGGCTACTGCATAGCTTGGTCCTGATGACCAGTAGGAGGGCGCAGGCAGAATCCGCTCATTTGCATACTACCGTTCCCCGCCCCACTGAAAACCCGCCAATCACAACGCAGCGTATTCAACGTCCTAATTTGCATACAGCCTCTATAAGTACCGAGGTGTTTCCAGCAGCCTTGGTCCCTCGGGTGCTTTCGCGGGGCTGATTCTTTGTGCCGCTGGTGCTCCCCGCTATGCCTGAGCCCGCAAAGTCCGCTCCGGCGCCGAAGAAAGGCTCCAAGAAAGCGGTCACCAAAGCCCAGAAGAAGGATGGCAAGAAGCGCAAGCGGAGTCGGAAAGAGAGTTATTCTATCTACGTGTACAAGGTGCTTAAGCAGGTGCACCCCGACACCGGCATCTCGTCCAAGGCCATGGGCATCATGAACTCCTTCGTCAACGACATCTTCGAGCGCATCGCCGGCGAGGCCTCCCGCCTGGCGCATTACAACAAGCGTTCGACCATCACCTCCCGGGAGATCCAGACGGCCGTGCGCCTGCTGCTCCCCGGCGAGCTGGCCAAGCACGCCGTGTCCGAGGGCACCAAGGCCGTCACTAAGTACACCAGTTCCAAGTGAGTCCCTCCCGGGACGCGGCGCGACCACGAGTCGCCGGCCGCTTGACCCCCAAAGGCTCTTTTCAGAGCCACCTACCTCCTCAGACAAAGAGCTTGTCACTTTCCCCACGTCCAACGTACTGTTCTTCCACGTGCCACCTACCTCTTTCGCAGTAAAAACTGTCGACCTTTCAAGGGCGCCGGGAAAGGAACCCCCAATAACAAAAGGACGGTTTCTGGTAGCTTGCGGCGGAAATACCTAGTGTGCTTTGCACTTCTTACCGGAAGGGCTAGTGCTACCTGGACATCAATGACATGTAAATAGGATATTTGAGCGGGAAGTAGTGCTTAGACCGTGGCATTTAGGTCAGCTGAATACAGATACTACTTTATAAATGCATTCTGTCGATACCCTAGAAGTTTTACTTGAAGTTATCGTAATAAGGCGAAGAAATATTCGAGACCTCGGCCCCAGCATCGATTGAATACCTTGGTTCTGTAGTTGGAGTCATTTTTTAGCTTACACATTCCTGTCTCGGTTCTGCATCCCTTCCAGGTACACAGCCCGTGCGTACTACTTATTGCTCCGAGTCAAGAAGTTAAATACTGGTAGATTAAGGTAATACAAAGGCTACTGTGCTTTGTTAAATCTCCCACCTCCAAATCATTGATACCTGCACAATTCGCCAGTTGTTTCGCTACTTGATAACCTGGATCGGGAAAAGAAAAAGAATTTATAGATGTTTAGGAGTTTGAAGGAACTACGCCCCCTTTAAAGAAAACGTCCTCCAGAGAATTCCTTAGCCTTTAAAAATAATTTTACCTTCGCTGGAACCATTCATCCTCTCCGAAAACAGAGGCACTAAAACTTATAGAGTGATGCAGTCCCCCTCCTTTTATTATTTATTTATGGCAGACTCCCGCATAAGCCCAACTGCGAAACACCCGACATACCAACCAGGGGCCGACCCTCGTCTCATCTGGGGCGTTGCTCTATTGCAACACGAGCCTTTCCAGCACCTAAAAAAAGAGGCTATGGAGCTACAAAAAACCGTCCTGTTATTGGGGGTTCCTTTCCCGGCGCCCTTGAAAGGTCGACAGTTTTTACTGCGAAAGAGGTAGGTGGCACGTGGAAGAACAGTACGTTGGACGTGGGGAAAGTGACAAGCTCTTTGTCTGAGGAGGTAGGTGGCTCTGAAAAGAGCCTTTGGGGGTCAAGCGGCCGGCGACTCGTGGTCGCGCCGCGTCCCGGGAGGGACTCACTTGGAACTGGTGTACTTAGTGACGGCCTTGGTGCCCTCGGACACGGCGTGCTTGGCCAGCTCGCCGGGGAGCAGCAGGCGCACGGCCGTCTGGATCTCCCGGGAGGTGATGGTCGAACGCTTGTTGTAATGCGCCAGGCGGGAGGCCTCGCCGGCGATGCGCTCGAAGATGTCGTTGACGAAGGAGTTCATGATGCCCATGGCCTTGGACGAGATGCCGGTGTCGGGGTGCACCTGCTTAAGCACCTTGTACACGTAGATAGAATAACTCTCTTTCCGACTCCGCTTGCGCTTCTTGCCATCCTTCTTCTGGGCTTTGGTGACCGCTTTCTTGGAGCCTTTCTTCGGCGCCGGAGCGGACTTTGCGGGCTCAGGCATAGCGGGGAGCACCAGCGGCACAAAGAATCAGCCCCGCGAAAGCACCCGAGGGACCAAGGCTGCTGGAAACACCTCGGTACTTATAGAGGCTGTATGCAAATTAGGACGTTGAATACGCTGCGTTGTGATTGGCGGGTTTTCAGTGGGGCGGGGAACGGTAGTATGCAAATGAGCGGATTCTGCCTGCGCCCTCCTACTGGTCATCAGGACCAAGCTATGCAGTAGCCAATCAAAGCGCTCGGTGGACAATCGCCGTTTTGCCTATAAAAAGGTGGAGCGGAGACGTTCAGGGCGACTTTCGCGGCCTTGACGTGAGGTCTGCGCGCCTTGTTAGCTGTCATGTCTGGCCGTGGCAAGCAGGGGGGTAAGGCTCGGGCAAAGGCTAAGTCCCGCTCGTCCCGCGCTGGGCTCCAGTTTCCCGTGGGGCGTGTGCACCGCCTGCTTCGCAAAGGCAACTACGCCGAGCGGGTGGGTGCCGGCGCGCCCGTGTACATGGCGGCGGTGCTGGAGTACCTGACGGCGGAGATCTTGGAGCTGGCTGGCAACGCCGCCCGAGACAACAAGAAGACGCGTATCATTCCTCGCCATCTCCAGCTGGCCATTCGCAACGACGAGGAGCTGAATAAGCTGTTGGGCAAAGTCACCATCGCCCAGGGCGGCGTCCTGCCCAACATTCAGGCTGTGCTGCTCCCGAAGAAGACGGAGAGTCACCACAAGGCAAAGGGCAAGTGAGGCCGGCGCTCGGCTCCCACCCAGTCTCCGCTTCGAAGGGGCACCTGAGAAATCAAAAGGCTCTTTTAAGAGCCACCCACCCCTTCCAGCTAAAAGAGCTGTTGTGTGTGTTAGCCAGTTCACTCCGCTTTCCGCAGTAGTTAGGTGCCAACCCTACCTGTACGCGGGGTGGGTGAGGAGAGGCACCTGGCCTTCGGTTCCTAACCGTCCCTCCCTACTCGGATGTCGAGCACATCCTGTTGGCTGGGACGTACACTTGAAGGGCTCACTAACGCAGGTGGAGACTATACACCTCAGTTAGGCGGTAAGCAACTCCCCCAGCCAACCTGGAGCCCTTGGCCCGGCGCTTGAGGCCTAAGTAGGAAGGGGACGCCGCAGTCGGTAGGGAAGGGGGCAGTTTAGGGGAATGTGGCGAATTGGGCTCACCCTGAGCCGGCTGTCTGGGGTTTTTGGTTTTTGCTCGAAGATCATCACAAGTCGGAAATAGGGGTCCCCACTTTGGTTTCAGGAGGCGGGGGCGGGGGCGGGGGCGGGGGCGGGGGCGGGGGCTGGGGAGGCAGGCAATTTTTCGATCCGAAAGGCGGGAAAAACGGTCCTTAAGACCAACTAAGGGGCTCTGAGAAGGGATCATGGCCACTAGGGGGCAGGGTGTGGGGGCAAACGGAAGGTTGAGGTTCCATCCGGGAGCTACAAGGCGTGGAAAGGAAGAGCGCAACGCGGGTAGCGTGTCCGAGGGAGTGAAGGCCTGCGGAGGAACATTCTGATAAACACTTGTGATTTCAAAACACAAACAAACAAGCAAAAAAGCCACGAAAGACACAGTCAGGAAAAAAGGAAAGACCCGGTAGAGAAAACTGTTGGCAAACTTGCCAAATAGAAAGTGAGGCCCGGGGTGGGGGGGCGGGGGAACACGGAGCTTTCTGCCCCAGCCAATCGAATGCTGGGGGCGGAGGATGACATCACAGCCAATGGGCAGCCAGCGCGGCACTTTCAATGCTATCGTCCCGCCCAATCGGGAAAAGACTGTCTATAAAAAGGCCGCTGACTCGGGCTAGATCCTCGCTATCCCTCCTCGCTCCTAGGTGTTTCGGTTTGAATCTCCTCCAGTTATGGCCCGTACTAAGCAGACTGCCCGCAAGTCAACCGGTGGGAAGGCTCCCCGGAAACAGCTGGCCACCAAGGCGGCTCGGAAGAGCGCGCCGGCCACCGGCGGCGTTAAGAAGCCGCACCGCTACCGGCCCGGCACGGTGGCCCTGCGCGAGATCCGGCGCTACCAGAAGTCTACCGAGCTGCTGATCCGTAAGCTGCCTTTCCAGCGGCTGGTGCGGGAGATCGCGCAGGACTTCAAGACCGACCTGCGCTTCCAGAGTTCGGCCGTGATGGCGCTGCAAGAGGCGAGCGAGGCCTACCTGGTGGGGCTCTTCGAAGACACTAACCTGTGTGCCATCCATGCCAAGCGCGTGACCATCATGCCCAAAGATATCCAGCTGGCTCGCCGCATCCGCGGGGAGCGGGCCTAAGGAGCGCGCGCTCGGCCTGACGTTCCATCCCATCCAAAGGCTCTTTTCAGAGCCACCCACAACGGCAATGGGAAGGAGCTGTTTCACTGCGGCTTCCGTGCTCACGCACGCCTCGGAAGAGGAGGGCACTCAGAACGGGGTGTTGCAACCATCTGGTCCCTTGGGTTCCCAGTACGTAGGCTGAGTAAGGTTGAGGCGTCTAAGATGAGAACGATCGGCTTCGCTTCCGTTCGTGCTCTCCTGGGGGCCGTCTTTCCCACGAAGGGGACGCTCAGAGTTGGCGGTCAAGAGCGCCAGGCGCCAGAGTTTGCGCACTCCCCCACCCCTTACGGAAGGAAGTGGCCCTACCCGGAGCCGCTCTAGGGCCGAAGAGAGGGCGATCTCCCCGCTCTGTCCTGCGGGGTTCTGCCGGTTAGTAGCAGTTCGTTTCTACGGCCGGCACGCTACCTTCGGGCCTCACTCACTCGCCAACTCGATGATTCCTCTCTCGCTCTGTTCCTGATCAAAACCCGCGTGGATGTGGGGGCGGGGGCAGCACGTGTGGACAGACCCACCCTGTGGGCCTTCAAGGGGAGGAGCCGCAGAGACAACGAGGAATATGGAAGCTTCGACCGGTGTCTGACTATTCTGCCCAGACGTGGTTCCTCCACGTTTTTTTTTTTAAAATTTTTTTTTAAGTTTATTTTATTTTTTTTTTTATTTTATTCATTTTAGAGAGGAGACACAGAGTGAGAGAGAGAGAGAGAAAGAGAGAAAGGGGGGAGGAGCTGGAAGCATCAACTCCCATATGTGCCTTGACCGAACCAGTGCAGGGTTTTGAACCGGCAACCTCAGTGTTCCCAGGTCGATGCTTTATCCTCTGCGCCACCACAGGTCAGGCTCCTCCACGTTTTTTAAAGATCCTGTTGCCCCTCGAGATGCGTCAGAAAAGGAGAGAGCACTGTAGGGTCTGTGGCCGTCCTGCCACTGGCTGCCACGTACCTCTTTCAAGATCACGGCAATTTCCAGAGAATGCCTCTAGGTCTCCGCGTAGGCCCCCGCGAAGGCTGGGTCCCTTGGCCCGGGACTGTACTCTTGATTTATGAAATTTATAGTGACTTAGAGGTGTGTGGGTGAGTGAGTGTGAGTGTGCGTGCACGCGCGCGGGGAGGGGGGAGGGGGTCACCACCTTTGTACCCATCATCTCCTTCATCCTCAAGGCAAAACTTGCAGGGACATACGGACACAAGACTTTGTGAAGCTCGCGGGTGAGGGACTTGCCCAGCAGCTCCGGTCCGAGAGAAGCTGAGCAGACCCTGGAACCTGAGATGCGGTGTCAGGTGTCCGTCGGTCATTGGCTTCGTTTACCAGACTCACCGCCCCCCCCCCCCAGCCCCCTTTTACTTCCTGGAAATCTCCCTGGAATCTCGAGTTTAATGGCATTGTTGACATCCAGGCAAGAAAGAGAATGCGTACAGCTCTGCATTCCTGTCACTGTAAAGGCCTACCTACCCTCGCGGCAGTGTTTCAGATCCTTCTATTTGTTTGGGAGGCCGACCGGCGCAGACGAGTTCATCAATCCAAGGAACACTTTAGGACGTAGGTTTTAACGGGGAGTCATTTCTGTTCTTAAGTCATTTCTCTGCTCTCAAGAGGAGAGTTAAAGGATAATGAAGGACGAGGTAAGTAAATGCTCTTCTACGCAGCTACCTTGGTTGCAGGAAAAGTCTACCCTGAACCTGGGTTTCTTAGGTAGTGGGAAACTGTCTCCGTTCAGACTGAATTCCGCCTGGGGGACTAGTGCGTGTGCCGCTGTAGAGAGGAACTACACGGTATTATGGCCCTGTCGACGCCTTTGCTTTGTTGCCAGGGGACTTGACCTTTGGGTCCACACCTTCTCCTGGTCATCCTCCTTACCCGTCTCCAGGTCCCATCTTGGCCTTCTGTTCTCCTCCTCCTTCTCTGCCAGGGCCTATCAATATCCTCCTGGCTTCACCCATGCAGCCCTTTGTCTTTTTCCTCCCTGCAACTCAAGTGAGATCACAGATTCCCCGTTTCCCCCATCTCTGCCTCTGACAGGTGCTCCCAGATCGTTAGCTTCTGCTGAGATCCCTGTCCTGAGCTCTACACCAACATTTTTCTAACTGCCTTGTGGCTAGGTCCTTCTGGATGGGTAGTAGGCGCTTTGAACTCAGCTTATTTCCAAAACTGCATCATCTCCCTTCCCCACACTCTTTTATTCCCTTCCATATTTCTCATCTCAACAGAAGACACCTTCAGCTCCCCAGTCCCAACCCTCCACCCCACCCCCAACCTGTTTAGGGCCTAAGTTCCTTCCTCTTGTCCTTTGTGCAAATCTCATGAGTCACCAAATGTTACCAAGTCTATTTTCAGATTTTCAATTCTGTCACCCTCCCTCCATCCAAGGGCCCTGACTTAACTGATGACCTCACCGGCTCTAATCTAGAGACTAGACTCGGCTGCCCTGACACCAAGCTTCCACTCTGCATGTGAATTCTCTTTTCTCCGAATCCATCTTTTTTTTCTTTCTTTCTTTCTTTTTTGCCTGCTTGCTTGCTTGCAAACTTCCCACCTCCTTCCCAATTCCCTTCAGAATGAAGCCCGCAGTTCTCAGAGCACTGGAGCTTCACGACTACTAGGGACAAACTCGAATTTCAATCCTGGTCTTGCCCACATAACAGAACAGGTAGGCGGCTTCAGCAAGTGAGTCTCTGTAGGCTTCACTGTTGCTCATTTGTAAAGCAGGGTCAACAGCATCTAATGCAGGGGTCCCCAAACATTTTACACAGGGGACCAGTTCACTGTCCCTCAGACCGTTGGAGGGCCGGACTATAAAAATAAACTACGAACAAATTCCTATGCACATTGCACATATCTTATTTTAAAGTAAAAGAACAAAACGGGAACAAATACAATATTTAAAATAAAGAGCAAGTAAATTTAAATCAACAAACTGACCAGTATTTCAATGGGAACTATCGGTGCGGATGCATCCTGTGCTCCTCTCACCACCAATGAAAGAGGTGCACCTTCCGGCAGTGCGGCCTTGCCCGACGGATAAATGGCCTCAGGGGGCCGCATGCAGCCGGCGCTGGCATGGTTTGGCGACCCCTGATCTAATGGGTGTTGTCAGAGATACTAAAAGTGACGCTTCTTATCAAGTACCTGGCACAGTGTCTGGTGCAGAATAAGCGTTCAATTAGTTTTGGCTGGTCTGTTCATCTTTGTTAAATTGAAGAGATTCCAATAAAATTTATTTTTAAAATACGCCTACTTTCTGGTATTTCTCAGACCTTCTCCGGATCTCAGGTTTTCTGCCAGCTGAAACAGTAGGTTCTAACCCCACAGAACGTGTGCAATCCCCAAGTACACGACGTCTTCACACATTCCGGGTTTTCTGTGGGGAGTGCCCGTCCCCTTTTTGGAGCCGTGAGAGCCCCAGCCCTGCTCTTCAAAATTCAGCCCCTTCCCTTTCTCCTCTTCGCCCTCATTTCTTTGTGTGCTGCCTCCCCCCCCCCCCCCCCCCCCGTCCTTTCCCCACCCCTCATCCTATCCTAACCACCCCTTTCTACTCCCATACCCTGGCCATGAAGCTGGCAGCATTTTTCCGGGAAGGATTTGTCCTTGTTCACCTCGGTAGCACCAGCACCCGAGTAGTGCCGGGCACACCATTAGCTGGCCAGGAAATGCTGGATGAGGGGCCTAATTCGACTGCCCTTCGGCTCTTTGCCTTAGGTGAGGTTGTTGGGCACAAGACGCCCCCGGCTCTTGGTGTTCTTGAAGTTAACAGACCAGGAGCAGGCCCGGACCGGACCCCTGAGAGTAGCTTCCAAGGTCCTTGGCAGGGTTAGGGAATACATACAACTGCCCATGGGCGGGGCGTCTAGAAAGCCCACCAATAGCCACAGCCCCAGAGTTAGCCTGCTCCTAATGAGAGTAACCCAGAAACGAGTTCACTGAGCTGCGCCCCCAAGCTGTTCCTGAATGCAGATGATCTGGGGAGGAATGTGTTTTTATATCCCCAAAAACATCAGACTCAGCCTTGCTGACAGAATTTGCTGGCGATGTGGATGTGGTAGAGGATTGGCATATGGTCAGGGGCTGAGAGTGAAGCACATAAAGAAAGAGGAGGAAGGATGGCAGAGAAGAGAAAGGGGATGGGGAACACCTCTAGGGTCCTCACTGCTACGATGCGAGGCAGGGAGGCTGTTGGTTAACGCCTGAGGCCCCCTTATGGCTAGGGATAGGGCTCCTGACCCCTAACAGGGAAAAGGCTTCGGAGAAAAAAGACTGCGGTCTCCATGTCCTCATGTGTAAAGCAGGATACTAACTGCACCCCAACATCGCTGTGAGGATGAAAAGAGATAGTACTGTCCACACACATACAAAGGGCTTACTTAGAACAGAGCCTTACATGGGGGTCACAATCTATTAATAGCACCAGCATCCATGATGTAAATACTAGTGACATTAACATCAATTGCTGCAAGCCCCCATTGTAAGCATGTCATAAACCAACAGCACACACAAAAAAATTGGTGAATGATTTCAAACACATGACCAGCCAACAGACTGTGTGGCCTGGGCAGAAAAAATACCCAGGTTCCTAGATGGCACGGTTTGGGGGGAACCAAGACCCAGATGGCCTGGGCCTTGCGATTTTGCTTTCCATTTTGCATTAGATCAGTGGTTCTTAACCTGGGTTCTATCGAACCCTAGGGGTTCGATGAGTCGGTCTCAGGGGTTCAGAGAAGCCTCTGCCGCGGAGGCCAGAATAAAGTAATACCGTAATTTGTTCTGAGTTCATGCACTTTGTTGGTTTTGTTCTTTGAGCAAGGTGATGTTCATGCACGGCTCATTTTGAGCTCCAGTAAAAAAACATATACCTATGTCTTGAATTTGGAAAAAAATATCATATTTTATTTATCACTAAAGAAGGGTTCGGTGAATGCGCATATGAAACTGGTGGGTTCGGTACCTCAAAAAAGGTTAAGAACCACTGCATTAGATGGTTTCAGAAGAAAACAGTACGGGACACTTACACGTAGAGGTACAGTATCACTGTATACATACAGTAGCTCTGATTTCTGACTCCAGACTACACTAAGATATAATTTTATATTACTACCTACTGCACATTCACACACATCTAAACATTGGGACCAGATATACATAAAACCCACCCACACCCGGGATATTTTCAACCCTATTTTTGTATCATTAAAGACACCAGCTCTGTTATAGTAATATGTTACAGTAATTAAATATATAGAAATATAGGAAAATATAGAAGATATGTAGAAATAAGTTATGATATAATATTAAAAGCCATTAAGGCAAGTGTATAAGGTTACATATACCCTCTGGGTAGGAGCTAACCTAGTGTGTAGGGATATGACGGACAAAACTATGCCCTCTGCGCAGGACCCAGTTAGTGTGTGTGTGAAATTATATAAGGTAAAAAGAGCTCCCTACGAGGAACTCCCTAAAAGTGGCTTGATCTGACAATTCTGTAGGTTTAACATAAAAAAAAAAAAAAAAAAAAAGTGCGCCCTGCCAGGAACTCCCAAAAAGTGGCTTGATGTGATAATACTTACTGTAGATTAACACCTGTTAGAAGGCGTATGCCCAGGGGCTCGCAGCTGCAGTTAGTCGTCCAGATTCCAACGCGAACGTGCAGTGTCTCCACTCCGCTCTGACCAAGGGACAGCTGGGAGGAGCATGCCCTCCGGGCCCCCTTAAGCAGTACCCAGGCACGCCATAGGATTTGTGAGTGATAAACTGCCTGTGTGATTCTTGCAACTAACTTGTGTGTCGGATCGGGTCTTCCCTCCAGTGGCAGTTGGTCTCGGTACCGATAAGAATTCCTCATAGCCGCCTCAAGAGTCGTCTCGAAGAGCCAGCCAGCCCTGCTGTTAAGCAGGTGTGTCCCACTGCGCGGGGAAGTTGAGTTGGGGACGCCTGAACGACTAGAGCTCCGGCTCGACTGGGACAGGCTCCCATTTTCTAAACTGATTTTACCGTCTGTTTGTGGGCTGCAAATGGCAACTGAAAGTCACTGCACTAGAGAAAATTAACGAAAACACAAGGAACCAAGAATGCTTTACACAGCCTGGCCAGATAACTTGCCAAATCTGTTTTAAATTTTTACTAATGAGCTTACCTTTGACCAGATAGCCTGTATTTCTTTACCTTGGTTTTTGAACGGCTGTTGATTAGATTTGATTTTGCAAGTCTTCCCGCACCTTTTCAAGTGAGCGAGTGGTGTGGTGACCCAAAACACCGTCCAACATGAACTGGGCCTCTAAGCCAGCCTGACTCCTGCCTCATCGCAGAAGAGGGTACAGAGTAACAGATAAAGCTCGAAACTATCTAGTGGCAGAACTTGGCAGCTCAGGACTGCAAACCTGAGGCTGCCCTGAGACTTAACAGTGAGGGTAACCTGACCTCGCCTCACTGTACTGGCTTAAACTTCCCACAGCCCAGTAGAACGACCACAAATGTGGGTAACACGACCCAAAGCAAACCGACATGGTGTTTAAAGATGGGGCACAACACCCTCTCAGCTATGAGCAAAAACCCACAGGCCGGGAAAACGTGGCGAAACCCCGTTCCAGAGCCTCAAGGGAGGCTGTTATACAGTTCTTGCCACAGAAGAACTTCTTAACTCACTGACTGCTACCCCCCCCCACCCCCTCGTCCCTGACCGCGCGCGCGGGGGGAGGGGGGGGGGAATAGTGGATTCCAAAAATAGTTTTGTTTGGTCCAAATGGCACAGTCCTGATTGGCTGAATCTGCACATTGATTGTTGTGCAGCGCCTGATTGGCCAATAATTATGCAAATGTCGCTATAAGCTGCACAGCTCAGTCCCCTTGGTCAGAATTCAAGACCAGCATGCTTATAAGAGTTGGCTCAGCGCTGCTCCCTGAAATGCGACATTGGTCCAAGGGCCCCCTTAGGAGGGATGTTGTGGAGGAGAAAAGAATGCATGCAGAGCCAGCATGGAGGAAAAGACAACAGAGCTGCCGCAGCAGCACTTTATTGTTCAAGGTCAGTTTTTCTAACAGTGCAGGGGGGTTCCCAGCAGGCACCTCCCCAGCACCTGCTGAATCAGCTATAGATAAGGCAGCAGGTTATATACCTGTGGGGGTCAGCCGTGTAAGCACCCCCCCACCCGTCCTTCTGGGATCACGTCCTCCAGCATAGCTACTGCACAGACGCCACTAGCTCTAGCTTGCACTGGGACCTCACACTCCACCCACTCCACACCCCCACACCCCCACCCCCACCTCCGAGGCCTGAGTGCCAGACCTTCTCCCACAGGGCACTCCATTGGGTACAGAAGAAGCCACAACAGCAAAATAGGGAACAACAGACGACCACTAGTCCCCCTGCTACACCTGCTAAAAAAAAGCAAGGCCCATCTCCAGGACATTCCCAGGCTCTCCCACCAGTGGGAAGGTCTTCTGATAGGGCCTGGATGGCTGACACTTCAGCATCTATCTCCTGCAAAGCCTCAGATCTGTTGCCGATTGTTGGGGATATATACACTGCAGCCTATATGTGCAAGGGTAAAAGTACTGCCCTGCACTGCAGTAAGCAAGTCGAAGGCCACGTGGTTCTGTAAGACTACCTTTGACATCTGGGTAGTCTCAAGGAGAAGACACAGGGAGTGGCGAGTGACATTCAAGGCTTGGGCTACGTGATAGGCCAACACCTCAACCTGAAATTCCACATCAATAGTGCCACCCACCGCCCACCCCCAACTCCTACCCCCCCCCCCATACAAAGAGAGCCACAGGGTAAAACCACCAGGCAGCTCTCTTCTCCCCATGCCAGGAGTGATACACTGGGTCCCAATTCTGGGGCTTCTGCGGCAATGTCGGTACCATCTTGCCATAGATAAACGGACGACCCCAAGTACAACCGCCAGTCTAAGCCGGCAGGTAGGGCCAGCCATACCTGCCACACCCCTTTTCCCCACAGAGGGTGGTGGCCAATAAGCCAATCCTAAGCGGCCCAACAGGGCAAACTCAGGCCACAGTACACAGCCCAGCTGTCTGTGCAGATGTGCACACATTCAGTTTTTCTCACCAGGACCAGCCAGACTGCTTGTAGCTCAGCCCCCTGACTGGACTGTCCTGCGACTGTCTCAAACCAAACGGTCACCATCAGTGGCAGCAAGGCAACAGCCCTCCCCGTGGGCAGCTGCCCTCTGGAGGTGTCATCCCTGTACCACGCTTTCTGGCCTTCCTGGCAGGGGAGGTGGTTTCCCCTCTTGGTTTTGGACTCTCCTGCACTTCACCTAGGGCCGGTTCTATTCCCCGTTTCTCTGTTACAAACTGTATCAGTCCCAGTAAGGAGTGCAGCTCCTGCGTCAGGGGGCTAGACGAGAACCAGGCCCATTGCTCAAGATACGCACCCCACTTGGTCAAGGTGGGAGTCTGCGCTACCCCACTTCGAGGGCGTGTAGCCCAAGCACAGAGCCAGCCTTTGACCGGACCTGTGGCCTGCACTGTGACCTGGCTGCCAACTGCTTCTCTTTTTCTGGTAAAATAAAATTTTTTCTTAATCTAGTGAGAGGATGGGAGGCAGAGACAGACTCCCACATGCGCCCAACCGGGATCCACCCGGCAAGCCCACCAGGGGGCGATGCTCTGCCCATCTGGGGCCCTTGCTCTGTTGCAACCCGAGCCACATTTCAGCACCTGAGGCGGAGGCCACTGAGCCATCCTCAGCACCTGGGGCCAACTCACTCTAATTGAGCCATGGCTGTAGGAGGGGAGGAGAAGAGAGAGAGAAGCGAGAGGGGGAGGAGCGGAGAAGCAGATGGGCGCTTCTCCTGTGTGCCCTGACTAGGAACCGAACCCAAGACATCCACATGCTGGGCTGATGCTCTACCACTGAGCCAGCTGCTTCTCAAAGAGGGAATACCCTACGGTGGCTCCCCTCCACACCTGGGACCAAAAGCCAATGGGTGTCTTCCGACTACCCTGCTTTTGCCAAAGACCCCAGCCAAACCCTGTCTCCTCTACTTAGACCGTCAGGAGGAACGGCAGGGCCTCGTCTACTACCCGGAACATCTGCGCTTGTGCCACCATCCGCTTGATGGCACTGAAGGCATGCTCTGCCTCGGGGGTCCAGTCCCAGGTCTCACCTTTCTGGATCAATCAGTACAACGGTTTGGCCAACAAGGCCAAGTGAGGTATGAAGTTTTGCCAGAACCCTAACAGACCTACATACGTCTGCAACTGTTTCACAGTTTCCAGTCAGGGGTACGCTTGAATTTTGTCAATCACCGCCTCAGGCATAACCTTTGTCTTACCCGACCAGACAACACCAAAAACTTGACAGAGTAACCAGGTCCCTGGACTTTGTCCTCGTTGACGGCCCACCCCTAGCCCGTGAGGGCCTCTCAAAGGCCATGGGCTGCCACTTCAAGATCTGAAAGAGAATCAGAGGTTAGCATCATGCCATCAATGTAATGGAACAATCGCACTGTCTCAGGGTGGTTCCACGTGGCCAAACCTTGGGCCACCAGGCCATGACACAGAGTAGGGCTATGCCAATATCCCTGTGGCAGTACTTGAAATGTACATTGCCAGCCTTCCCACATGAAGGCAAACTGCTCTTGACTAGCAGCATCAATGTCAATAGAAAAGAAAGCATTGGCCAAGTCCACTACATAGCGGTATCGGCCCAGTTCCACTGACAGCCGATCCATCAGCTCAGTAATGTCTGAGACAGCAGCGTGCAGAGGCAGGGTGACCTTGTTCAGCTCTCGGTAGTCCACCGTCATACGCCAGGAACTGCCAGGCTTCCGGACAGGCCACACAGGGGAGTTGCATGGGTTGTGTGTCAGACAAACGACCCCCAGTTTCTTCCTCCAGCTTTAAAATGGCCCGGGCAATTTCCTCAGGTCCCCCGGGGGCAGGCGGTACTCTTCCACCAACACAACTCCTGTCACCTGAGGGAGGCATAAGGAGCCCACAATGAGGTTCCTCAGGTTTCGGTCGTGCCTTGACCAGTCAGCTCCCAGTTTGTGACTGGAGCAGGGCATGTAGTTCTTTTTTTTTTTCTCCCCCCAAGGGACAGAGAGAGATTCAGAGAGAGGGATAGATAGGGACAGACAGACAGACAGACAGGAACAGAGTGAGATGAGAAGCATCAATCATTAGTTTTTCGTTGCCGTTGCAACACCTAATTGTTCATTGATTGCTTTCTCACATGTGCCTTGACCACGGGCCTTCAGCAGACTGAGCAACCCCTTGCTGGAGCCAGCGACCGTGGGTCCAAGCTGGCGAGCTTTTGCTCAAGCCAGATGGGCCGGCGCTCAAGCTGGGGAGCTCAGGGACTCGAACCTGGGTCTTCCGCATCCCAGTCCGACGCTCTATCCACTGCGCCACCGCCTGGTCAGGCATCTAGTTCTTTTTCAATGTCAGCTTACAAGGGTTGGTGGAGTCTGTGCTGTCTACGAGGGTGTTTCCATAGGGGCCGCAGGCTTCTGCGGCCGTGGTGAATCCAGGCGGGTATGCCTTCTACCTCGACAGCCGTAGACATGGTCAGGATTACTGTGTAGGGTCCTTTCCACTTGGACCAGAGGGGAGCTGGATTCCAATCCTTGACCCACACTTGGTCTCCTGGGGAAAAAGGATGGGCGGGGGCAAACAGACTTATCAGAGCCCTTTCTAACATCCAGTTGGAAATGGTAGTGGCCACTCTGCCTAGACAGAGAGCATTTAACTGCCAGTGTAGCTCTGTCTCTCCTAGCTCCTGGGGAGTCCCTGGCAAGCTACCTAATATCGCGGCGGGAGGCCTACTGTATAATACCTCATAAGGCAAGTATCCAGTGTTTTTGGATGGGACACACCAAATTTTAGTATTAAAGGCAAGGCTTGCACCCAGGAACTCTCTGACCTGTCTCCTAGTGGTGGGGACTGGGACGTTTTGAATAACTTGCTCCCATTCCACCCCTAGCCTCCTCTCCCCCTGCTGTAGAACAAATCCCAAGAACTTTACTTACCTCTGACAGATCTGGTCCTTTTTATCGGAGGCCTTATATCCATTTTTTTTCAGATGACGTCAGAACTCGTCAGTTCCTCAGGCGCACCCTTGAAGAGTCTCCTGGCCCGGCAATGAGTCATCTACATATTGAAGGAGGATGCATCCAACGCCCTGTGCTGGAAACAGCTGGAGGCTGTGAGAGCAAGGGCCTCCCCAAAGATGGTGGAAGTCGGGTCCAGGTGTGCTGCAGCTTTGCTCCTGTAGACGAGTCTTCCCACTGGAAGGCAAACAGCTCACGGCTCTCAGGAGCCAATCTTACACTGAAGGAGGCATCTTTTAAGTCCAAGCAAGTGAACCAGAAAGCTCAAGCAGGGAGGAGGCTTAGGAAGGGGCTAGGTGGCTTTGGTACTGTCAGGTGCAAGGGCACTGCTGCCCGGTTTACTGCTCTCAGACCTTGTACCAGTCAGTACTCTTTGGTGCCCGGTTTCCCGACAGTGAGCAGGGGAGGGTTCCAGGGCGACTGGCACAGGATGATAATGCCGTGATCCTTGAGCCTCTGCCAGTGGACCTGGATTCCTTCCAAGGCCTCTCGAGGAACCCAGTACTGCCTCTGGCTGACAGGCAGGGCCCCAGGCTTTAGCTCTATTACAGTGGTTCTTAACCTGGGTTCTATCGAACCCTAGGGGTTCGATGAGTCGGTCTCAGGGGTTCGGAGAAGCCTCTGCCGCAAAGGCCAGAATAAAGTAATACCGTAATTTGTTGTGAGTTCATGCACTTTGTTGGTTTTGTTCTTTGAGCAAGGTGATGTTCATGCACGACTCATTTTGTGCACCAGTAAAAAACACATATACCTATGTCTTGAATTTGGAAAAAAAAATCATATTTTATTTATCACTAAAGAAGGGTTCGGTGAATGCGCATATGAAACTGGTGGGTTCGGTACCTCAAAAAAGGTTAAGAACCACTGCTCTATTAGCACCACCGGCACTTGGTTAATCGCCAGCCCGGGAGGATTGTCTTCCGCCCAGACTCCGGGCCATTTCTGCATCAGCTTCCCTCTGGGTGTCCTTCCAGGTTCGGTGGCAAAAACCCTCCATTCCTCCTCTCTGGAAACGGTTAGGGTTAGAACAAGCCTAGGCTTTGGAACCTGCAAGTCTAGCTGGCCGTTGTCAGCAGAACATACAGTAGCCCTTAATTTGCTCAGCAGATCGCATCCCAGCAGAGACAGTGGGCAGTCAGGCAATATACAGGAACTGGTACGTTACTTCATGACCTCCTAGGACAGTGATGGGCAACCTTTTGACCGTGGTGTGTCAAAATTCGCCAAAAAAACTAGCATAACTCGGGTGGTGTGTCACTTCGAGAAAAACGGCCTAACCGCAAGTCCCAGAACTAGGCACCCTGTGCCGGAGTTCTGTTGTTTTGGCCTACAGACCTCCGGCACAGAGTGTCTGCACTACAGCAAATGTTTTATCTTCGGCTACTGCACCTGGCCCTGCAGGAGCCGAGGATGAAACGTCCTTCTCGGCATGCGGCCCCATACTTCTCTGGTATGCAGCAGCGTGTCATCCAAAATGGCTACGCGTATCAGTGCTGACACGCGTGTCATAGGTTCGCCATCACGGTCCTAGGATGCACTTGCAGGGCAGGCAGAACGCCTGTTTGGCCTGTGCTCCGGTGGCCCCTATGATGTCCACTCTACGGGAGGGTAACGGCGCCACCCGCCGAGTCACCACCGAGTGAGTACTCAGCCCCTGTACCGATTAGGAAGTCTATCTGTTGGCCCCCTGCCGTCACACGGACCATGGACCAATGGGGGCTCCTGAGTCAACCAGGGAATCTCCAGCTACGCTGAACAGCGTGCCTTTCTTCTTGGGGGCGGCAGGCAAGGTAGCCTCCATCTGGTTCCGTTTGGGACACTCATTCTTCCATTGACCGGTTTCCCGACAGATAGCACACTGATCCCGTCGCAAGGTGGGCCCCGCCATTTCTTCCCCTGCCTGCCTTCCTCCCGTGTTGGAACAGGGTGGGATTCCCTTTACCCTTCTGGCAGAGGGCAGCACCTATGATGTCCGCCGCTCTTTTCATTCGGCGGCCCTCCTCCCTTCTGCTTTCAACCTCCCTGTTAACGTAAACCTCATTGGCCACTGCTAGAAGCTGGGTACAGCTTAAGGGGGCCCAGTCGGCGTGCTCCTCTCGCTGCCTTTGGTCAGAGCTCAGAGCAGCGTGGAGACAGCCCACATCAACGTTGGAGTCTGGGTGACTACTGCACCAAGGGGGCCCTCAGCTTTAGTACCTTTTCTGGCCAACGCCTTCTAACAGGTGTCAATCTACAGGATTGTCACCTCAAACCACCTTTTTGGGAGAATCCCCTCTACGTCAATCTACTGAAATGCTTACATGAAACCACTTTTTAAGATGTTCTTATTTACGTCAGTTTACAAAGCTAACGTAATTAACACCAAGCTACTTCTTATCTAGGTATAACTTCACACACATACTAACTGGGCCCTGCTTGTAAGTCAGAGTCTGTTTATCACATTACAGAGTTATGGCACTAAGCCACTATGCTAATTCCTATCCAAATGGCATACCTTTAATAATTATTTTTAATATCCTTTTAATTACTTTTACATATCTTCCATATTTTTTATATTTCTATATATTTAATTACTATAGCCTTATATTACTACAACAGACCTTCTCCTGGCAACTGGGCCTGCGCAGACTCCTGGGGGTTCTGATGTTTCTCAGGGGCATTTTCCTCTGCCACTTAGTTGCCCCCTGGGTTACTCGAAGCCTCTCCTCTGTGCTGAACAGAGCCAGGAGTAATTGTTGGCAGTCCGCCCACCTAGGATTGTGCGTTTGGAATATGGATTTCATGAGATCTATCAAGGCCCGAGGCTTTTCTGTATAAGAAGAAATATGGAGCTTCCAACTGAAGAGATCCGTGGTGGTCAGAGGTTGGCACACCAGTGCCTGCCATTCCACCAAGTGCCCCTCTTTCTGTCTATTGCTGTGTTTCTTACTTCTCTCAGAAATATCTGCACACCAAACACCGCCTTCGAGCACAACCTCCCAGCCAAGGAAGGTGAGCTTGGGCCTGGCTCTGGCGGGGCAGTGGGGGCTGTGTCCAGCTCAGGCAAGCCCATGCTGGAGCTCGATGGGCCTGGCGACAAAGGGCCCGAGTCTGTGGCAGTCTGTAGGTTTGGACGACGGGCCTGGTATGGAAGGGTAAAGCCTTGCCGGACGTCAGGTGGGCAAGGTTTCCGCTACTTCTTCTGGTTCACTAGAGACTGAGATTTCTGGTGCCTGCGGAAGCAACTGCTTCTCGGGTTGGGTGGAACACTTCCCTCTCTTTGCTGCTAATACAGTGGATGTCTGACCTCAGAGTCAAGTGGGAGGGTGCAAAACTAGTGTAAGCCAAGTGTCTATGTAGGGAAACTGGTCAGAGTGGCCTAGACCTCCAGCGACCACCTGCCACACTTCCTGCCTTATCCAAGCTCCCTCCCGCTGGCCACTCGACCCTGAAAGTGGGCCTTTCCAGTTAACACAAGGTTCTCAATTTCCCTAAGGACATGGTGACTCCCTAATCTCTCAAGAACCCTTTCTTAAAGTTCTTGATCATGGTGGCCAGGGGAGTGGTGTTTCCCTGTGAACCTCCCATACCTCCCACGACAGACAACGTTCACACCCACACCGCAGGAAGGGATGAGGGTAATGGGGAGGAGGGAGCGCGCGCAGGGGTAACTCGCTTCCTCCCTGTGGAGGGAGTCGGAACCCCCTCTGATCTCTGTCTCATTCACTCCACATTCGCTCTTTCACACAGCCCCTGCCTCCGGGATGGGACGCGGCCGCGCCGGCCTCGCGGACTCCGCACCCAGGCAGCGTGGTGAGCCGGTGGCGAGCGCACAACCCCCGCCCGCAAGCCCACCCCGCTGGTGGGGCAGCTCTCCGCCTCTCGCTCCCCGCCCCCCTTCCCCACGCTTTCCTCCCTTCCCTGCCCCTAGGAAGTCCGCCCCAGCCGGGGAAACCGCGGCTCGGTGGGTCCCCGAGAACTCTTTGCCGGCTTCCCTAGGACGACCCCCAAGCCGGCAGCTCTGCCCCCACCCTTCCACTGCTGTGGGCTCCCGGAGTCGGGAGACGGCGCTCCCCACCTCCGTCCGAGAACTGTATCTCTCCTAGCGCCCCTGGGCCCTCCGGGCTGGACTCCAGCCACCGCCCGGCCGGGAGGCCCCAGGCCCGCGCCCCAAACCCTAACTTATCCTGTGGAGGGGTGATCGGCCTTCCCTTCTGCCCAAATGGGGCAGGACCTTTTAGCGAGCTACCCTTACCCGGTTTGCCCTACCGTCACTCGTGCTCACACACACCCCCTCCCCCGTCCTCCCGTTCCTCTGTTGTCTGATCCTCGCTGGGCCCGCCGCCTTCCGACCTGAGGAGGCGTCCACACCAAAAAATCCCCCGCGCGGGCTCAGCGGGCTGCCTCTGCAGGGCGGTTCGGAGGCTGGTCCCCCAAGCGCGGGCGTCCTTCTTCCACGCTTTCCTGCTAACGCACCAAAAACTTTGTTGCAGGGACAAAGGAAGCAACTGCCGGATGACAAAGGCACTCAGCGTGCTGGAAAAAGAGGGCTTACTAGCCGGCAAACCAGCGTGTCCTAATAGGCACCAAGGCACTAGCTCCCTGAAGTTGGCTCGAGTCTTATCCGTACAGCCGTCCCTGGGAAGGTGCGGGATCCCTATCTGCAGACTTACCTGTACTTACTCCCTGTGGGGGTGGGGGCGAGGCGTGAAGCGGAGGTTCTGACCGTTTGTCCTTCACTATTCCCAGATCCCCTTTTCCTTGCCTGCTTTGCAAGTTGCTTCAGGGAGCTGATAAAGGCCGAATCTGTCCTTGGGCCCTTCCACCCTCAACGGCTCGCCTGCCGCAAAATTGCAAGAGATAGCCACGCCACCCGGGCCACCGCTTCTCGGTGGGCTGCTGGCACATTTGGCTCCGATCGTTACAGAGCTCTCCGGATTTCCTCCAGCCCAAGACGGATCATGTCCCAGTCCTCCGGCGGCGTCCAGTGCATTAGGTGCGCCGCTACCGGCTGCCACACGAGGTCGAGGGCGGAGGTCACATCTCCGCCTGCTCCACCTGAGGCTGCTTCTCCGCAGAGGCGGGGTTCCCCCCCAGCACCGCTCACCTCCTGCTGCCTGCCTACGCTGCTCGCTAGGCCACTTGTCCGAGCTCAGGGGCTCCTGGGGAGGAGGGGTGATGCCGAGGGAAAAAGAATGCACACGGAGCCGACAAGGGGGGTGGGGGTGGAGGAAAGGCCACGAAGAATAAAGCCGCAGCAACCCTTTATTGTTCAAAGCCTGTTTTTATACAGTGCAGGCGTTTTCACACTGGCGCCTCCCGCCACCTGCTGAATCAGCAGATTATATAACGGATCAACGGCGCATGCGCCCCCCGGGGTCACCTCCTTTGGTATATAGCTACTGCGCAGGAGCCACGAGCCCTACCTTCCACCGGACCTCACGGGAGTAGAGGCAGGATGCTTATCACCAGCAGCTTTCGGCAAAAGTGGGTTTGGGGGTTGTCAACCAGCCCCCGCCCCGCTAACCCCAACCCCACGAAAACCAGAGCGTGCGCCCCCCCCCCCCGCGCGCGCGCGCGCGCGAACACACACACACAGCATGCCCAGCTCCTCCAACGACCATGTGGACAGCCCTAAAAAGGGCTTTTAGGATTGCCTCAGTATTGAGGCTCGCGACGGCGGCGGCGGCGGCGGTCTAGCCGCGGAAACCGTACAGGGTGCGCCCCTGCCGTTTCAGGGCGTACACCGCGCCCATGGCGGTGGCCGTCTTGTGCTTGGCGTGCTCAGTGTAGGTGACTGCGTCGCGGATGACGTTCTCCAGGAATACCTTCAACAAACCACGGGTCTCCTCGTAAATGAGGCCAGAGATGCGTTTAACTCTGCCCCGCGGAGCAAGTCGCCGAATGGCGGGCTTGGTGATGCCCTGGATGTTATCTCTTAGGACTTTGCAGTGGTGCTTGGCGATACCTTTGCCCAAGCCTTTCCCGCCCAGACCTCTCCCGGACACAATTAGCAGAAAGCCGCACACAGACCGCTTGGCGCCCGGGGCGTCTTTGCCCCTGATATACCAGAGCCCGGGACCGGATTGGGAACTGCAACGCGCCCGGGCCAGCGGCGGTCGAATTTGTCTCCGCCCCTCCGCAGGTTTTCGCTTCTTTTCCCCGCGCGTCTTACCCCTTTTTCTCCTCGAGTCTCGGCGCCCGTTAGTGGACTCTACCTGCCAGTGTCCCAGGAGAATTCAGATCCCGAACCCAGGCTTCCGGATTCCGCGATTGTTTTCCTCCCCTTCTTGCCATCTGTGCGCTGCCCGGAGGAGACTGAAGTGAAGAGGAAAGGTTGTCTGAGGGAGATGACTGACCCCAACAAGAGGGGGCTCCAAGCCTTAGTTACTGGAAGGGCAAACAAAGCAGTTCCGATCATTTTAATTGACTGGCGGTGGGAGGATCCCCATCTCCAGCCGGCACCTGGCCTGGGGAAGGCGAGGTGGGCGGGGTCTGAGGGGGCGGTGGTTAGAGAGGGTGAAGAGTTCGCCATAATGCCAGGTTTAGTCTCCGTTTTGTTGGTGTGCTCATTCATAGCTCGAGAAACCCAGCACCTCCCAATGTGACAGCATTTGGAGATAGGACCTCTAAAAGGTGATTAAGTTAAAACGGAGTCATTAGGGTGGACCCTAAGCCAATATGACTGGTGTCTTTTAAAGAAAAAGGGGATTGGCAGACACCTCGGGGAAGGCATTCGTCTGCAAGCTGTGGAGAGACTTCAGGAGAAACTAAACCCGCTGAAATTGAGATCTCCAACTTCTAGCTTCCAGAGCTTGAGAAAATTAATTCCTGTTTGTAAAGCCAGTGGTCAAGGCCACCAACAGGGCCGCCTGGCTAGTGGAGGTTCACATTAGATTCGGACAGTCGGTAATGAAACAACAGAGCCAAAAACTGGTGAGCTTTAATCCTAGCTTGCATCCTGCGGGCAAACTAAAAACTCACACAGGGCTCCAAAATCCACTCATTCAGTGCTCACAAAGCTACTGACTTATCCAAGTTTCCTAGAATCAAAGGTTTCTAGCTCACCAGTCTTATTCACCTCTGTTCCCCATCTCCTTCTCTCTGCACAAACTGGCTTCTTCCTCAGCCCTCTGCTATCTTGGCTGCTTCTCTTGGCCTCCACTTGGCCTTTCTCTGCTCTCCTTTCTCTGCTCTCCTCTCTAATACTAATCTCAGGAACCAAGAGAGAGCAAGTTCCCAGCCTGCCCCATTTTATAGTGTAGAAATCCAATCTATAAACAAGAAAGTCTCTGATACAAAGTCACTTATCTGAGGCATAATGGGAGGATTCCTCATGAGAGTGCACCTCCCTACATAATCCAATCAGTCAAGGGTATGGGGAAAAGCTTACTCTTAAAACCAAGCCTTAGGCTATAACAACCTGGCTTGCCCACAGCCTGTCCCCCAACACATATCAACGAACTTCCATGTGGACAGCACCATCTATAACAAAGTGAGCATAATATATTTTATCTGCCCAACACTGTTGTTTAAGCCGCCCTGTCTGCGATGCTTCATGCTCAGCAGTGCAAGCAAATATAGGCCCAGCTGATGTCTCTGCCCAGAGCCTCTTCCTCTACCCAGGCCCACGACGCACAGCGGGACCCTCAGAATCTGTACTCTGCCAGTTTTATGAGCAGAAGCAGCGGTAACTTGGGGCCGTACAGGGCCCGCACTTTCACACCCGGCATCTCATCTGCTGAAATTTGTTTTCAAAGGTGCAACCTGAAGCTCTCGGAGTGATATTCCAGCATGTCAGAGCCCTCTTTTGGTGGCTGAGTAGACCCCTGAAGGTGTAGACTTTCATGTCAGAGCCCTTCTTCCCCAGGACCATACTCTCCAAACTGATGCTAAATCAGATTTAAAGGCCAGGCTTACAATGCCAAACATATCCAAGACCTCCCTGTGGCCCTGAGGTTGGACGACAGCCTGTGTGTCTGTCCTGGCTGAGACAGTTTGGGGGTCTTCTGGCTTAGTGGGAATGGCCATGTCCTTCCTGCACCCATCTCCTCGCCTCTGTTCTTCCTGCCACAACAGTGGAGTATTCACTCGCCAAACTCAAAGGCTGTGCGGTGCGGGAGGGGAACGGTGAGAGTGGGCCCCTTAAGGGCGGGGCCTTGTCTGCGTCATTGGTCTCTCTTCCAGAGCTCTGTGTAGACACAGACTCTGGGCCTCCACAGTTGAAGGCTTCTCTCCTCTGCTTGCCCTGAGCCCCCTTACCCACACACAGAGTATGGGAAACACCAGGCAGTGCAAACTGTGGTGTGTGCACTCAACTGAGGAAGTAGGGTCTATTAGGTCCAATACCTCACCCAGCAGAGGGTCGGGCCTGGGCAGGACACTCCCTTATCTGCCAGTAGCCGTGTCATGGAGATCTTCCCTCACAGGGATGGGGCAATGCAATCTTACCGAATAGAGCCGGGGTTCGGTTCAGCCCGGCCACCCGTAACTGTCAACAAAAACACCACAACAGGTTGATTTTGCTAGTAGGAAGTGGGTTGCAAGCCAACAAGCAAGGAGCATGATAGGGTTGCAGGCAGGGATATGACCCCTTTCCTTAAGTAGAGAGGACATTTAAAAACTGGTCGTTCCAGACCACCTCCTCCTAGACATCCGAATTGACTCACCCAGGAGTGGAAGGTACCCTAGCTTACTTACAGTTAAGCCTCCCCCTACCCCCAATGACCACTAGCCCCCACCCTCGAATCCCCTATTTAACCCTACCTGTTGGAGAACCAGTTGCTGACCTCCACCTTAGGAGTCTGCCCGGCAGATGACCCCTAATAAATTTTTCTGGCCTAACTCGGGTGTCCTCCTTTGGCTGACCTTACAGAGCACACTGGGGAACATTCCAAAAGAGGTGTGCCCCCCCCCCAGGGGGAGAGTTGCGGGGCCTTATAGAACAGGGCTTGCTGTGGCCTCATAGCACTTTGAAGTAGGTGCGGGGCCAAGCATGTGCAGCACACAAACAAGGCTTGTTGGGCAAACCAACTTGTTTCCAGTGTGAAACAGTGAGTTAGGTTTGCTTACTTGTATTTTGCATTGGCAAGGGGCAGAGCCATGTGTGTGGTCTGTGGAAGGCTACTGTGCTTGCCCTCAGGGTGGCAGATTGCAAATTGCCTGCCTCTATGAGGAGGAGCCATTGTTTGCTAGTTTGCCTGAGAAGGGGTATTTCTGCCCAGTCTGTTTGGCTGGAGAGTGCTGAGGGTCTTGGAAGCCATGCTGAGGTTTGTGGGGGGCCTATGACTCTGGTAAAACTGGAGAATGGGTCAGGGCTTGGGAGCCCTGAGTGAGAGGTAAGGGGTCTTTCCTGCCTGTTTTTGCTCTTCTGCCATTACCAGAGTTTAATAAAGGGAATGGCCCACCATTTTCTGGCTCCATAATTCCTTTATAGTCTGCCCAAATCCAATGTGAACCTGCATGGCTTCAGCCCCAGACCCTATACTACATGTAATACCATGTGCAGAACATAGAAGATGAGCTCCACTTTGGATGGAGATTTTAGTATCATATTGAGGAGGTGGGGCCAGTAGCCACGGCCATCATCACAGTTGCCTGGCTCATGCAGGTTCTCTCTGAATTCAGGCAGAAGGTAAAAAAAGACAGAGCCAATAACTGGTGAGCCATCCTTTATTCCTGCTCGCAACCGGCGGCTGAGAAAATACACACAGCAAAAAACACTTCCCTTTCCACTCAGGGCTCCCAAAGCCACTGACTTTCTCCAGTTTTTGCTAGAATCAAAGGCTTCACCAGCATCACTCAGTCCCCTCTGCATGCCTTCATCTTGCTGGCTGACTCCTCTGCAGACATGTGGTCTCCTTTCTTCTCTGTAACAACATGGTCTCTCGTTCTCCTGTTGTAAGGTACCAAAAAGCTGAAAATTGATATTAATATTCTGGGAGGAAAAGTCAGGTTTCCCTATCAGGCTTTCCTGTCCTGTCCCTCCTTTGGGGAGGGGAGGGAGAAGAATGTAGAAGTTTCTGGCTTGCAAGTATAAGGTGATCAGCAATGGGGGAAGGTCACGTGAGGAACCCAGACCCAAGAACTTTGGCTAGAGCCTCACACACTCATGCGCACCAAAAGAAACTTCCCAGGAATCCTTGGAAAAGAGCGACTGTCTGTCAGCCAGTGAGATTTCGCCACGTCATGTTACCTCAACCACCCTGGACGACCCCTTTAAATTTGCCCCACGCAGTCTCTCCGTTTGATTTTCCTGACCTCCATCTCCCGGGCCAGTGAATCTCATCTGAAAAGTGCTCCATACTAAATAAAGCTTTTGCTTATCCACAGTTGATGGCTACGCCCCTTCCTTCTTCCTCAGCAGGGAAAAATACCTTATATTTGGTGCCAAAACCCGGGAGGAGTCAGAAGTCTGCAAGGACCACTCCTCTCCTCCGAGAAAGAACCAGGACCTCCAACTTTCCACCCCCATTTGGTGCATGGTGCAGTAAGTTCCCCACCTCCAGCCTCCCCTCAGTTCTTTCTGCCGAGAATCCCTGCCCAAAACCGCAACTGCATCAGGGACTTCTTTCCGTTCCTGAGTGCGTGTGTGCCCGTGGAGATGTCCCGAGCACGTCCACTTTCCCAATCTGTCCGGTGGCCAGAGCTTAAGTTGCAGGACTCCGATACTCATCTCTGACCACTCAGAGAACTGAGGGTGACCATGGGGGCAAAGGGATCCAAACCTGACTCTAAAACACCCCTGGGGTGCCTTATCCAGAATCTCTCAAACATTGATCCTTCTCTAAAAAAGAAGAAACTAATCTTCTGCAGCTTAGCCTGGCCACAATACCCATTGCATAACCAGACGAGGTGGTCTCAGAAAGGGAGTTTCGATTTTAACACCCTTACTGATTTATGGAAATATTGCCAAGAGACTAGAAAATGGTTGGAAATCCCTTATATTCAGGGTTTCTGGCATCCGCGCTCTCTTCCGAATCTCTGTGCCGGCTGCTTTTCAACACAGGTCCTTTTGGCCAGAGAAACCTCAGCTAAACCCTCCACTCCAGATCTTTTCTTTGCCAACTCCCCTAAGGAACTCTCTTCCCCTCCTGCAGGACTCCCTCAACTCCCTAGGTCCCAGGTCCCCTCTCTTCACTGGATCCTGTTTCTCTTCCACCTGCAAATGCTGGTCTCTCTTCTTTCCTGTTGGCACTCACACCCAATCCCACTCCAGGCCACAAGAGGGAGCCGACCTCCTGTGCCCTCTCCTTGAGGTGGCGGGGACGGAAGAAGTTGTTCGGGTTCATGTGCCTTTCTTTCTCTCTGATCTGTCTGCAATCAAAAAGCATTTGGGCTCCTACTCTTCTAATCCTACTGCCTATACCAAAAAATTCCAATATCCCACTCAGGCATATGACCTCACTTGGCATGATCTCTATATTATTATGTCTTCTACCCTTACCCCTGATGAACGGGACTGAATCCAGACAGCGGCGCGAGCTCATGCAGATAAGGCCCATGCCTCAAACACTCAAATACCGTTGGCCCCAGAGGCGGTCCCTGACACAGACCCCAACTGGAATTACCAGACAGAACAACCAGGTAGGAGATGACGCGATCAGATGGTTGAATGTCTTATAGCTGGCATGCAGAATGCAGCACAAAAGGTGGTTAACTATGACAAATTAAGGGAAATTACTCAAGGACCTGAGGAAAATCTGGCTCTCTTCTGAAATCAACTCACTGACGCTATGGTCCGCCATACTCGTTTAGACCCTAATTCCAGTGCTGGGGCCACTGTATTAGCTACTCACTTTATTTCCCAATTGGCCCCAGACATTCGGAAGAAACTTAAGAAGGCAGAGGAGGGCCTCCAAACCCCTATTGGAGACCTGATGAACATGGCATTTAAGGTTTTTAATGGTCGAGAGGAACAAGCCGAGGTTTTTTGCCAGGCCCGCATGCAACAGAAGGTAGCACTCCAAACCCAGGCTATTGTGGCAGCTCTTAAGCGCGTGCGGGGGGGGGGGGGGGGGGGGGGTGAGGCGAAGGGGGGGGGCCGCGACCCAGGAGAGGCATGCCCCCTCCCATCTCCGTCGTTCCCCAGTCTCCGCGGATGCTGCACCCGAGCGAAAGGCAAACAGTAAACAGCAAACCAAGAGCTAAGAGACAAGCCCCGCTGCCTTCAGGCACACGGTTAGGTTAGGATTCAGCCTGCTGTGTGGAATGACTGGAAAAGGCAATAAAGTAAGGATAAGGTGACTAAAATATAGAATAGAAATTAGTTTCAAATATCTGCCTACTGACTAAAGGAAGTTTTGCACACTTAGAAAATACAGGATATGAATAGTATTAAAAAATTAAAACTTCGCTTTAGAAAAATCTTAAAGGAGAGAAAAAAAATAATTTAGAAATTAACAAACCGTAGGTGTAGACCTTGCTAATTAATTGGCAGTTTCTTAAATTAAATTGCAACTCCAGAAGGAGTGATAAAATCATGAGTAATAGGATTAAAGGGAATAAAATTAAAAATAAGCCCTACGTGGGTTGGGGATGATGGCTTGTTGTCCTCCACCGGTGAAAGAAAAAGGTTCCAACACTCTCTCATGGGCCAAGGGGGTGGTAGATTCTCCTCCAAGTCTCTCAGTTATGTAGAAGACAAGGAGTTCATAAGGAAGACCCACAGCATTAACCATAATGGTAAAAACTGTAAAAAAAATTTTCAGGGAATAGCGGGAAAAATTGGAAAACTCATGTAGGTTAAAGCAACTTACTATTGGGAAATTAATTTTGTAAAAATTGTATTTAGCTGCTTAAAGCAAGGTAGTTAGTTTACAGGTGGCAAGTTGATTCAAGTCCTGCTTGGGAGAAGTCCCATTGTCTTGCTAAGGGGCTTGGCTACAGGACAAACTGCAGGGAAAATAAAGGTAAAAGTGACAAGCTCTCTGTTCTTGGAGTCTGCTTCTCTCTCACGCATCCACCCCACCCCCATGATTGACATAATAGTGTACATTACTGTGAGTCAAAAGAAAGGTAATATCTCATTGCCAGCTGGGTAGTTTATACCAAGAATCCCTTATTGTATAAAAGTATTTTTCATGTTAAAATGTATATATTATTTTAAAGGCTTTTTGTTAATTCTTCTATTTGCTGTTTTATAACCCTGTAATATTGGAATCTTAGTTTAAATATTAGGTGTCCGGTAGTTGCCTCTGGGTTGGGTAGTGAAACCCTCCCTGGCCCTGAGCTTTCTGACAGTTGTTAATCTTGCTCAAACCGCACACACCCAAATTCTCGAAACTGTCTGTCCCCAAGGCTGTTCCATGAACTGCACGCCCCACCAAACCGGTTGACTGTTACCATCCTTCCCCTCTGCAGATATAAAAAACCCAAAAACCCTCCACGGGCGCGCCTTCACAGACTCACATCCGAGGGTCAGTGAACTCGCCCGGAGTCCTCCCAGTAAAGCCTGACTTTTGCTCATTTGGCTGTTTCGGCTCTTCATTCGTTCATCGGCGGCACCCGGCAATCTTTCATTTGGTGCTGAAACCTGGGAGAAGGGCTTTGTGACCCGCCCCGACCCCCAGAGGCCGGAGCGAGAGTCCCCCTTCTCTTTCCCCCTTGCCTTGTGCCGCCCGTCGTTTTGGACTCTGGGTTCCCTACGACCTCGATCGCCAATTGTGAGTAACCTGGTTTCTCTTCCGCTTTCTCTGGTCCTGCGTCTCCACCAGGGTTTCTCGTCCTAGACTCGGCCGAGCCGAGAACCCTCCATCCGCTGACTCCTGGAGTCTTTATAGGGGTTCAATCGGAAGGGACGCCTTTCGGCTGCTCTCCTATCTCTGTCCTGAGACCTATCATTTAGGTCTCCTGTCGGGAGACGGGTATCTGGAAGGGACGCCTCCCTTATACTCTCTCTCTCCTCCGACGCCTAGGACCAAAAAGCCGGTCAAATTATGGGGAACTCCAAATCCAAAATAGACCCAAAACTCCTCTAGGATGTCTTCTTAAAAATTTTTCCAAATTGGGATACACTCAGACACTTCGCAGGAAGAAACTCGTCTTCCTGTCACAGGTCGCCTGGCCTCAATACACCCTAGATAACCGGTCTCACTGGCCGCCTATGGGTACTTTTGACTTTTAACATCCTCTGGGACCTAGACAATTTTTTGCCGGCGCACTGGAAAAGACTCTGAGGCCCCATATATTCAGGCTTTCTGGGATCTCCGTTCCCGCCCTATCTCTGCTCCTACTGCTCCACTCTCCAAATTCTTCTAGCCCAGACCTCCTCTCCTCCCAAGGCTTCCTCCCAGGAACCCCCTCCTTACTCTCAACCCGATGACCTTCCCGACTACCTATCTCCTCCTCCGGCTCTCCCCCGGGAGAACCACCCAGATCCGGGCCAGGTTCCGGCTCCTTCCACCCCTCCGGCTCCTTCCGCTCCTCTGGTTCCATCTGCCCCACCTCCCGCCAACCCTCTCCCCTTTCCCATTGCAGCTCATACCAGGTCGCACAGCCCCCAATCGTCATCCGTTGTCCTCGCCCCTCTCCGCGAAGTAGCTGGGGCAGAGGGCCTAGTTCGGGTACATGTCCCCTTTTCCCTCCAAGACCTTTCACAGATTGAGAAATGGCTAGGATCTTTCTCGGCCGACCCCTCAACCTACATTAAGGAATTCCCGTACTTGACTCAGACATATGACCTGACCTGGCATGACATTAAAGTAATTTGTACCTCCACTCTCACCCCTGAGGAACATGAACGTATCCTCACTGCCGCCAGACAGCAGGCAGACAGGGACCATCTAGTGGATGACCAAATCCCCCTTGGCACAGAGGTGGTCCCTGGGGAGGACCCCAATTGGAGTTATCAACCCGGCCAAGGGTCCAACATCCCTCGTCGAAACCTTATGCTCCGATACTTAATCAGAGGCATGGATGCAGTTTCCAACAAGGTTGTAACTTATGAAAAACTGAGGGAAATTACCCAACTCCCCGAAAAAAACCCAGCCCTTTTCCTGAACTGCCTTCAAGAGGCGCTTCCTTGTTCATTATACCCACCTAAACCTGCGCTCCCACAATGGGGCCACAGTCTTAGCCTCTCACATTATCTCTCAGTCAGCCCCGGATATTAGAAAGAAACTTAAAAAGGCTGAGGAGGGCCCTGAGACTCCCATCCAAGACCTGGTAAAAATGGCTTTTTAAGTGTTTAACGCCCGAGAGGAAACGGCTGAAGCCGCCCGCCAGGAGCGGACCCAAGCCCTGGTAGCGGCCCTCCCGGTAGGGGAACTGATAAAGAAACCAGCCTCCAAGGGAGGACAGCGCACGCCACCGGGCGCTTGCTTCAAATGCGGCAAAGAGGGCCACTGGGCCAAGGCTTGTCCGCAACCAAGGCCCCCCACCCAGCCTTGCCCACAGTGCAAACTAATGGGCCACTGGAAGTTGGACTGCCCGACCCTGGCTCAGCCTACGGCACCTCAATGCCGGGGAACTGAGACCAGGCATTTCCAGTCTCAGAACTGCTGGGCTTGATGGACGACTGAGGGGGCCCTGGCTCTTCGACTCCAGTTACCCTCACCAGTTACCCTCACCGAGCCCAGGGCTACGCTCCAGGTAGCGGGTAAGTCTGTTTCCTTTTTAATAGACACGGGGGCTATCTACTCTGTCCTTCCCTCTCATTTGGGCCTTACAGTTCCTTCCCAGGTCTCGGTCATGGGAATCGACGGATCACCCTCGACCCCACGGCGGACGACCCTCCTTAATTGCCTATTTGAGGGTCACCCATTCTCACACTCCTTCCTAGTTATACCCTCCTGCCCAGTTCCCCTCCTGGGGAGAGACATTTTGTCCAAACTCCGGGCAAGTATTTCTTTTTCCCCCAAGCAGGTCTTTTTACTAGCATTAGTGCCAGATCCCGACCTCGGGCCTGACTCGGACCCCAGAGTCCAGCTTCTACCTGGAGTCGACCCTAAGGTCTGGGATACGGATACCCCCACTGTAGCCTCCCTACAGAGACAAATAACTTCTCTCGCCCAAGTCTCATTACAGAACCGGCAAGCCCTGGACCTGCTTACGGCCAAGCACGGGGGCACCTGTGTCTTCCTGCGGGAAGAATGTTGCTACTACATCAACGAATCCGGCCTTCTAGAGACCAGGGTAGAAGCCCTCCACAAACTCGGCTCTGATCTCCAGAAGCAAAAATTCTCATCAGAAGCCTCATCTTGGTGGAACTCCTCCATGTATTCTTTATTAGCTCCACTCATAGGACCCATTTTCATAATTGGACTAATCTTACTGATTACCCCTTGTCTTTTTCGCTTCCTGCAGACCCAATTTCAGGAAATCACCAGGATAGCGGTCAACCAGATGATGCTGCAACATTACCAACCCCTGCCCACCATAGCGGATACGGACTGCTCTGGCTCTTTCCTACCCCTCCCCTAACGACGCCCCCATACAGCAGGAAGCAGCCAGAAAGACCACGTCACCCCACTCCCTATACCAAGGAGCCAGGAATGTCCGGTAGTTGCCTCTGGGTTGGGTAGTGAAACCCTCCCTGGCCCTGAGCTTTCTGACAGTTGTTAATCTTGCTCAAACCGCACACACCCAAATTCTCGAAACTGTCTGTCCCCAAGGCTGTTCCATGAACTGCACGCCCCACCAAACCGGTTGACTGTTACCATCCTTCCCCTCTGCAGATATAAAAAACCCAAAAACCCTCCACGGGCGCGCCTTCACAGACTCACATCCGAGGGTCAGTGAACTCGCCCAGAGTCCTCCCAGTAAAGCCTGACTTTTGCTCATTTGGCTGTTTCGGCTCTTCATTCGTTCATCGGCGGCACCTGGCAATCTTTCATTAGGAATTGTTAATAATGTCTCTTTATGTAATGTTAGTTTATTATGCTAAGTAATATAAGAAAAAGAAGTCATATCTTGGAACTCCTGCAAATCTATTTTATCATGCTTTTGTTACAATTTCTTTTCAATGCTAATGTACTGAATCATTTACCAGCAAAGTGATTCTGGAATCCTAAAGGAGATACCCAAACCTATTTTTCTTGAATTGATCCAGCTACTAACATTGCTTTTGTCTTTTTTCCAAAAGTTTATATAAACAGATAAGGACCCTCAAGCCCCTCAGCGAGATCTTCTGAGCATGGCTTTTAAGGTCTATAATGAACAAGGTTGTAACAGAAAAGGCAAATAGAGTTCAAAAGAGATCAGAAAAATACCAGTTCTAGGCATATATCCTTAAAGACTCTAGTGCTCCAAAGGGCTTTATAAAATTCCAGCAGGACCCTGTTTCAAGAGTGAAAAGAAAGGTCATTGAGCTGAGGCCTGCAAGGCTTCTCAGACCCAGCAGAGGACATGCCTTTGCTGTGAAAAAAGAGACACGAGAAGGTAAGCTGCCCCCTTGCTCCATAGAGAAATGTCTCTTTCAGCCCTAATCCAGCTACCTGTGACATGACCTTGTCCAGCATGCTGGGACTTGCCACTGAAGGCTAAAAGGTGCCCAAGGCCGGCCATTGACCCCATCTCACAACATCGTTCATGAGCCTAAGGTATTTCTTCCAAGTAGCACGTAAACTGATTTTATATCTTGCGAACACAAGGGCCATTTACTATGCCTTGTCTGAATATTTGAATTTTATTTATCCCTCGAAGATCTCTACTGTGGGTATTGACAGTCTGATTTTTGTTGCTTTATTTAATATATAGTGTCTCCTTTATTCCTCTTGTCTCAATGCCCCGTGCCTATTGCAGGCTGGGACCTGCTCCTACTTCCAACTAGAAGCAGTGGTCATTAGGACTTGAACTCTAGCTGCTAAATGTAGAAATGTGACCACAACTCAAATGCCTTGTGGACTTTTCCTGAATATGTGTAACTCCTGCCCTTTGGGACATTTCTCAGACTAAAGTAAGATTGAATTACATTTGCAAATGATATAAAGCAATGAGAATGTCAACATAGACTTAGTGAAATTATGTTAACATGTTAAGAACATTTGTGACTGTAAGAATTTTATTTTGAATCCTGTTATATTAGTTAGAATTTTATTTTTGTTTAACAATCTAGTAGGCTTTAGTCACTTTATTGTATTAAGATGCTTGTTATAGTATTTGTTAACATTATCTATTTAAATTTTATTGTTAATTGTATATTTTTTCAGCCTGCCTCAAAATCGGAACATAATAATTCAAATGAATAGGTGCCACCCAGAACCAGTGGGGTCTTGGGACCCTTATTGCCAAAAGTTTATTCAAAACCAATTAGAAAAAGATTTGGCCAACAGGAAAGGGATAATTAGAAAAGCCAAACTTAGAATCTATTACAGAAGGCCTAATATCTGAATGTTTAGTTTACACCCAAGTGAATACTAAGCAAAATAAGGAAATTATAGAAAAAGAACAGGGGAAAAAAGGAATTTTCCCAAGTAAACATTTAAAATAGACTTTAATAAATTAATTGACAATTGTTAGGAAATTGCTATATAGAATTCTTTCCAGGTTTAGCTTGCCCATTCTAGTATTGGACCTGCATTTGTGACCACAGTCTCAAAGCTAGTAGGAAAGGAACCCAATATTAATTAGAAACTAATTTGAAGTTACATTGTACCCATAGGTAACCAAAAGGTTCAAGGTAAATAAATTACATAAATTAAATAGTAAAAGAAACGTAACCACCCTTTCCCTAAGTACTTGCAGGATTTACAGGTTACTCAGCAAACTATTCAAAGACTGTCCAAGAGGCGCTCCCAGCATTACCAGGAGAGCAAGTACATTACCCAAAGACTGACTTTCATGTGGATGGGTTTATACACCATGATCTTGACCGCTCCCATTGCTGCTAAGGTAGAAAAATGGCGTGCTCTACTCAAACCACAAACGGGAACCTGGTTGGCCTACATATGGCGAATGTATGAAGAAACTCACTAAGGACTCTTTCTAATCAGACTTTGGGAAAAGGAAAACTGGGGTAAAAAGAAAGTCAACTTAATTGTCACTAAAGGTTAAAGGTTTTTAAATTAAGAGTTCTGATTAAAGGTAAATTGTTATAATAGCCAGTTCGTTTTATATAAATTGCAAAAGTTTATATAATTTATAAGAAACTAATCAGTAATATTTGTTTCTTTAGTGAACTGTATTGCTATTAATGCTGTCTGTTAAATATCTGTTACGTTATAAGTTAATATCCCTAGACAATAGCCTCATACTCTTTAGTAAATTAAGTCAAGTGTTGGGCAGATAAAATGTGTTATGCTCACTTTGTTGAAGATGGCGCTGCCCACATGGAAGTTCGTTGATATTAATGTGTGTTCTGGAACAGGCTGTGTGCAGGCCAGGTCGTTATGGCCTAAGGCTTGGTTTTAAGAGTAAGTTCTTCTCCACACCCTTGACTGATTGGATGATGTAGGGTGGTGCACTCTCCTGAAGAATCCCATTATACAGAGACTTCCTTGTTTGTATAATTGGATTAAAGGTTTTCATTCTACGGTATAAAGTGGGGAGACCAGTAGCTTGATCTCTCTCTCGGTTCCTGGGTTCCTGAGATTAGTATCAGAGAGGAGAGCAGATTAAGGCCATGTGGAGGAGAGAAGAAGCCAAGATGGCGGAGTGCTGAGTGAGAAGCCAGTTTGTTAAGAGTTTGTGCTGGAGGAGATGGGGAACAGAGGTGAATAAGTCTGGTGAGCTAGAAAGCTTTGATTCTAGGAAACTCGGATAAGTCAGTAGCTTTGTGAGCACTGAATGTGTGGGTTTTGGAGCCCAGTGTGTGTTTTTGCTTGCCCGCCGGGTGCAAGCTAGAATTAAAGCTGATGGCTCACCAGTTCTTGGCTCTGGTGTTTTATTATCGACTGTTCAAATCTAATATGAACGAACCTGCACGGGTCAGGTGTTGGGATCGCGGGGGCGTTAAGAATTCATGTCTAGGACAGCATGACCCAGAGAAGGAACAGGGAAGATAAAAGGTGTAGACCATAGGAGTTAGGCACAGTTAACCGCACCCACGTCATGTTATGTTTAGCTAAGATAGCAAAACCGTTATAAAAGGTTTAAGCAATAATTGCATGAACTGTTTTTAAAAATTGTTCACTGACTGCTTGTTACTACACCATGTGACTGTGTGTAATCTTCTGCCCACCTATAGCTAACTGCCAAGTTTGCTTCTGGATCTGATGCTTGCTTGCTCAGCTATATAAGCCATAGTCTGTAAGCGCTCAGTGTGACTCCATTGACAGCCTTTTTGAGTGCTGTAGGAGCTCACCCCTGCGCAGGTTTGCATTTTTGGCCATAAATATTCTTTGAACTCCTGAAAGTCTCCGATATTTGTTTCTGCACCCGGCGAATGCAACATCAGGCAGCTGTGATGGTGGCCTTGACTACTGGCTTTACATCAAGGATTTGACTTAGAAAATAAAACCAGTGGGGATTGTTATTGTTAACTGAAGACGCACCACTAAGACTCTAAGACCAGGAGTACAAGTAAAAGGAAAAGTTTATTACAAACAAAAGAAAGAGTTTAGTACACTCGCGAGCCGGCACTAGGCAGGTAGGCTGCCAGGCACCCTATACAGCACTCTCACAGCAGTTTTATACTTTACTTTTTAGGGAAGGGCGGGGGCAGGGGATTTAGGTATTTGCCTTGAGCAAGCGGTTTCCCATAAGGTGGGTTTGAGCAAGGTCCTTATCTGTTTACAGCAGGGTGCAGTTTATCTAGTTCCTGTCACACAAGACCTTTAGGGTGCAGTTTATCTAGTTCCTGTCACACAAGCCCTAAAGGTCATATGGAATTTTCCCTTGTTCTTGTTTTTCCCTTACATTTCCCCCTCTTGTTCTGTATATCTCTAATCCTAGAGATTAGTGTTTTCAACTAGTCTTTCATAATGCTGTCGTACTATCATTAATTTTACTGCTCCTATCTGCCCTTGCAAGAAAGTGGTTAGCCTATTCAGGACACATGGTCCGACAGTGACAACTATAAGGGGCCCTGCCAAGGTGGAGATGAGGGTTCGTTGCGGCGGCGGACACGCAGCTTGAGGGGGCTGTCCGTTTTCTCCACTGTCCATTGGTCATCAGGAGCAGGAGCAGGCTTGAGATGCGAAGCATGGATCCAAGCAGCGATGCCATCGACCTTTACAGCAGTTGGTGTGATGAGGAGGACCTGGTAGGGTCCCTTCCAGCGAGGTTCGAGTATACGGTGCTGGTGTCTCCGGACGTAGACGTAGTCCCCAACCTGGTGACGATGCGGGGTTCCATCTCCTGCCGGCTGGTAAAGGTCAGATAACTGCTTCCACAGGCAATGTTGCACTTTGGCTAGGGCCTGTAACCTAACAGACAAGGGTGTATTCGGGATATTCATGTCAGAGGGGGATAAATCCCGAATGGGCGGAGGAATTCCAAAAAGTATTTCAAAGGGAGTCAGGTTAGTTTTGGCGGAAGGGGTATTCCGTGCCCGGAAAAGAGCGTATGGTAGGAGCATTACCCAATCTCTATGGCCAGTCTCTATGACTAATTTGGTCAGGGTCTCTTTAATTGTCCTATTTATTCTCTCTACCTGTCCTGAACTCTGGGGTCTATAAGCACAATGAAGTTTCCAATTAATCCCCAATATTTTGGCTACCCCCTGGCTTACCTGGGCCACAAACGCCGGTCCATTGTCAGACCCTATTACCTTTGGAAGGTCAAACCTGGGAAAGATTTCTTCCATGATCTTCTTAATTACTACCGCCGCCGTCTCATGTTTGGTAGGGAAGGCTTCTACCCATCCTGAAAAGGTATCTACAAAAACTAAGAGATACCTTAGTCCATACTTGGCAGGTCTTACCTCGGTGAAGTCTACTTCCCAATATTGGCCCAGTCTGGTGCCTCAGAGACGGGTTCCACTGGTTCCTTTGGCTGGGTAGGCATTTACTATCTGGCAGGCCTTGCAGGCTTCTATTATCTCCTTTGCCATTTGCCTCTTTTCAGAGGAGGTTAATGTCTTATCATCCTGGAGCAGTTGTACTAGTTTATCAGTCCCAAGGTGGGTGAGACGGTGCGCCATCTGGAGGAACATCCAAATATCCTCAGGTTCCTTTAGGTGGGTCAAGGTGGAGGATGGCTCTGCTTCTATGGCGAGGATGTTGGAGGCAGTCCTCATGGCTACCGCTCGTGCCTCTTCATCCGCCCTCCTGTTGCCTTTGGCTACTGGGTCCTGCCCTTTCTGGTGCCCAGGGCAATGGACAATGGCCAGCTCCCGTGGGAGCATGATAGCATCTAAGAGGGCTAGGATTTCTTGTTTATGTTTAATATCTTTACCTGCTGACGCAAGCAGGCCCTTTCTTTGTAAATTGCCCCATGCACATGTGCAGTAGCAAACGCGTACCTGCTGTCCGTGTAGACGGTGGCTCGTTTACCACTGGCCAGTTCTAGGGCTTTTGTTAGAGCTATTAGCTCTGCTTTTTGGGCTGAGGTTCCTGGGGCAAGTCTCTCTGACCAGATTACTTTTTCCTTGTCTACTACAGCAGCCCCAGCTCTGCGTTTTCCTTCGCACAGAAAACTGCTCCCATCAGTGTACCAAATTAAGTCAGATTGTGGCAATGGTGTGTCCCGTAAATCCTTTCGAATCCCAGTCTCCTCGGCTAGGATATCCCTGCACTGATGGTGGACAGTTTCCCCCTCTTCCCTGGGTAGCAGGGTGGCTGGGTTCAAAACAGTTGGAGAGCCGAAGGTGATCCTGTCTTTATCTAACAGGAGGCTCTGGTAATGAGTAATGCGGGCATTAGTTAGCCAGCGGTCCGGAGGTTGTCTGATTATGCTCTCCAGAGCATGGGGGGCGACAATAGTCAATTTCTGGCCCAGAGTCAGTTTGTCAGCATCTTTTACCAGTAGGGCTACAGCGGTGATCACCCGTAGACACCCTGGCCACCCTTTTGCGACTGCGTCTAACCTTTTAGAGAGGTAGGCTACTGGTCGCTTCCAGGGTCCCAGAGACTGAGTCAGTACTCCTTTAGCTATCCCTTCTTTTTCATCTACATAGAGAGTGAATGGCTTCTCTATGTTGGGGAGTGCCAAGGTCGGGGCTGATAACAGTGCTCTTTTGATTTGGTCAAAGGCCTTTTGCTGTTCATTTCCTCAGGTATACTCAGTTCCATCCTTTAACAGGGGGTACAGAGGGGCAGCTAATGCGGCAAAGCCGGGTATCCACAGTCTGCAGAAACCTGCTGTGCCTAAGAATTCCCTGAGGCCCTTCCAGTTCTTTGGGGGCGGGATTTGAGTAACAGTCTTTTTCCTGGCCTCAGTTAGCCATCTCTTACCGTCTCGGAGAGAGTAGCCCAGGAAGGTGACCTCGGGTTGACAGATCTGGGCCTTCTTGGCAGATGCTCAGTATCCCAGTTTGGCCAGTTTGACCAGCAGCTTCTCAGTTCCCTGTTTGCATTGCTCTATGGTGGAGGCTGCAAGTAACAGATCATCAACATACTGTAACAGAGTTACCTCAGGGGTGGAGGCCTGGTAGGCACTCAAGTCCTGATGCAGCGCTTCGTCAAAGATGGTGGGAGAGTTCTTGAAGCCCTGGGGTAGCCGTGTCCATGTTAGCTGTCCCCTGAGTCCATTCTCAGGGTCAGTCCATTCGAAAGCAAACAGGGATTGGCTGTCCTCATGCAGGCGCAAGCAGAAGAAGGCATCCTTCAGGTCCAGCACTGTATACCATTTCCTGTCAGGACTGAGGGTACTGAGGAGGTTGTAAGGATTTAGGACCGTTGGATGTATGTCTATCACCCTACTGTTAACCTCTCTTAAATCCTGGACTGGTCTATAATCCCCCGTCCCTGGTTTCTTCACTGGCAGCAGGGGGGTGTTCCATTCTGATTGGCAATGCCTTAGGATCCCTTGTCCTAGCAGCCTCTGGATATGAGGCCTGATGCCTTCCCGGGCCTCCTTACTCATGTAGTATTGTCTGACCCTTACGGGGGTGGCGGAGGGCTTTAAATATACTACTATCGGAGGCCTTTGTACTGCTAACCCTGGCCCTGCCGTTTCTGCCCAGGCTTCTGGGAAGCTCTGGAGCCATCTGTCTGTTGTCGAATGGGGTCCGGGGTTAGGGGCTTCATATAGTTTATATTCATCTTCAGCAGACAAGGTCAGCATGGTCACAACAGGCTGACTGACAAGAGGGTTACTGAATCTTACTTCTGGCCCCTGAGGTTTGAAGTCAATACTTGTCCCTAACTTGGTAAGCAGATCTCTCCCCAGCAGCGGGGCAGGGCATTCTGGTATGACCAGAAAGGAATGCTGTACTTTTCCTTTCCCCAGGTCCATTGTCCTTTTAGTTGTCCATGGCCTATGCTGGCATCCATTTGCCCCTTGGACTAAGGATTTTTTGTTTGAAAGGGGTCCCAGCGGGCTCTGCAAGGCGGAGTAAACTGCTCCTATATCTACCTCAAAGTCGATTGGTGTCCCCTCCACGTTGAATGTTACCCTGAGTTTGGGGAGGGGGTCCGAACCCCGATGCCCCTAATCGCCTAGGGCAAGAATTTCGTCAACTTTCTTCTTTTTCTTGGGGCAGTCTTTTACCCAGTGCCCTTCTTCTTTACAGTAGGCACATTGGTTAGGCCCCAGTCTTGGCCTTTGGCGCGGGCCCGAGGTACTATTCTTTCCTTTTCTGTCCTGTTTTCCTACTACGGTAGCCAAAATTTTAGTTAACTATTTCTTCGTTTATCTCTCTTATTCTCTAATTCTTCACGCTCTTTCTCTAATCTTTGTTCCTTCTCTTCTGCTGTCTCCCTTTTGTAATAAACTTTGTCAGCTTCTTTGACTAAGTCTCTCAGAGCCATATCCTGTAACCTATCTATTCTCTGGAGCTTCCTCCGAATGTCAGTAGCTGACTGCCCTATAAAAGCCATAGCCAGTGCCCCTCTCTGTTCTTCAGACTCAGGGTCGAAAGGGGTGTACCTCCTATAGGCTTCTATTAGTCTCTCTAAGAATCTGGATGGGGATTCCTCTGGCCCTTGAGTTACTTCTCTTACCTTAGCCAAATTAGTGGGGCATCTCGCCGCCGCTCGGAGACCCATCATCAGAGTCTGGCAATAGAGTAAGAGTTGCTGCCTACCTTCAGGCGTATTAGGGTCCCAGTTAGGCCGCCTCAGGGGAAAAGCCTCATCTATAAGGTTGGGGAGTTGAGTAGGGTGACCATCAGGTCCAGGAACTAATTTTCTGGCCTCAAGGAGAATCCGGTCCCTTTCTTCTGAGGTGAAGAGGATACCTAAAAGCTGTTGGCAGTCATCCCAAGTGGGCTGATGGGAAAACATAAGAGATTCGAGAAGGTCAGTAAGTTTGACAGGGTCCTCTGAAAAAGGCGGATTATTGTTTTTCCAATTGTATAGGTCTAAGGAAGAGAAGGGCCAATACTGAAGTGCCGGCATGTTCCCCCCTTGTCCATTAGGGATAGGGGGTCCGAAAGACCGGAGGGGCAGGGTGATGGCCACATCATCTGGAGTCTATGCTCTCCGGCTCCGGGTGCCCTGGGCCGGACCTCCTACTGATGGTCCCTGATCACCCTGATGTGAGGCCCCAGGCTGAGGACCAGCAGCACCGGTGGGGGCACCCCTAGGATAGGGAGGCGGGAACTCTGAATCAAAAAGAATAAGGTCAGTTTGAGATTCAGGGAGAACAGGGGAGGGGAGAGAGGGATATAGGGATGGAGCAGGCGCCGCTGGCACTGGGGGTTTGAATGGGAGCATAGAGCAGCTGTTCGGATGAATTGGAGCAGGTCTAGAGGGGTCCTGGGTGGTGGAGAGAGTTATTGGAAGGGAGGGCGTAGGGGGAGGAAGGAAAGGTTGGACCCAAGGAGGAGGGTTGTTCGCCAGGTCTTCCCAAACCCAAATATAAGGCTGTTGATCCGGATGACTATGAGGTCCTGGACTGAAGACAATTGTTTTGACCGCCTGTATGGTGTCCTTATGAAAAGTGCCAGTGGTTGGCCAACCTACTCCGAGGGTGGGCCATTCGGAGGTACAGAAAGTCTGCCACTTGCGCTTCTTAACTAGGAGAGACAAGTTATGGGCTCGGGCATTAACTTCTGACCAATGAGACAAAGTCAGGGACAGTGGGGTCAACGACCTTTGTCCCATGTTAGTCTCAAAGAAATAGAGAGACAAAAAGAAAGCAACAAAGAAGACAGTAACAGAGACAGACAGACAAAGCCGGCTGCGCCGCGAACGGCAACATAAAAATAAAACTAAGTCTATTGGTCCGGACCTATGAGCTCGGTTAGAAACTGGCAACTAAATTACAGATTCTGTCTGAGACAGCAGATGGACTTCCAAGCGTCCTTGGTCGTCCGCACACTCCGAGGCGTCCCCCGGAGTTGTGGCCTGCGACCCCCTGACATGTCTGTCAGTCGCAGTCAGGAAGGACTCACGTCCTTGCCTGACAGCCACCGCCAGTTTCACTTACCAGAAGTGGGCGTCTGTCCGATGATCTCCGAAGAGATTGTATCTCGGTGGGACCTCCAAATGTTAACTGAAGACGCACCACTAAGACTCTAAGACCAGGAGTATAAGTAGAAGGAAAAGTTTATTACAGACAAAAGAAAAAGAGTTTAGTACACTCGCGAGCGGGCGCTAGGCAAGTATGCTGCCAGGCACACTATACAGCACTCTCACAGCAGTTTTATACTTTACTTTTTAGGAAAGGGCGGGGGCAGGGGATTTAGGTATTTGCCTTGAGCAAGCGGTTTCCCATTAGGTGGGTTTGAGCAGTCCTTATCTGTTTACAGCAGGGTGCAGTTTATCTAGTTCCTGTCACACAAGCCCCCCTAAAGGTCATATGAAAGGTCATATGGAATTTTCCCTTGTTCTTGTTTTTCCCTTACAAGGGCCAGGTGAAAGAGGTCAGGGGAAGCAGCCAAGATGGTGGAGTGCTGAGGAAGAAGTCAGTTTGTGCAAAGTTTGTGTAGAGAGAAGGAGATGGGGAACAGAGGTGAATAAGGCTGGTGAGCTAGAAACCTTTGATTCTAGGTAACTCAGATAAGTCAGTAGCTTTGTGAGCACTGAATGAGTGGGTTTTGGAGCCCAGTGTGTGTTTTTAGTTGCCCTCCAGGTGCAAGCTAGGATTAAAGATGATGGCCCACTGTAAAGCCAGTAGCCAGGGCCACCATCACAGCAGCCTGACCCGTGCAGGTTCCCATTAGATTCGAACAGACAGTAATGAAACAATGGAGCCAAGAACTGGTGAGCCATCAGCTTTAATTCTAGCTTGCACCCAGAGGGCAAGCAAAAACACACACTGGGCTCCAAAACCCACTCATTCAGTGCTCACTAAGCTACTGACTTATCTGAGTTTCCTAGAATCAAAGGTTTCTAGCTCACTAGCCTTATTCACCTCTGTTCCCCATCTCCTCAAGCACAAACTCTGCACAAACTGGCTTCTCCCTCAGCATTCTGCCATCTTGGCTGCTTCTCCTGGCCTCTACATGGCCTTAATCTGCTCTGCTCTCTAATACTAACCTCAGGAACCAAGAGCGCAAGCTACTGCTCTGTCCCACTTTATAGTGTAGAATCAAAACCTCCAATCCAATTACACAAACAAGGAAGTCTCCAATACAAAGCCACCCATCCAAGGCATAATGGGATTCCTCAGGAGAGCGTACCACCCTACATCATCCAATCAGTCAAGGGTGTGAAGAAAAGCTTATTCTTAAAACTAAGCCTTAGGCTATAATGACCCGGCCTGCTTACATTACAGCCTTTCCCCCACACCCATCCCAAGCATAAGGGCAAATAATATCACCTGGGTAACAGGCTTCCATGTGGGTAGCGCCATCTTTAACAAAGTGAGCATATTATATTTTATCTGCCCAACACCCACCAGTTCTTGGCTTCATTGTTTCATTACCTACTGTCCGAATCTAATGTGAACCTGCTTTAGCCAGGTGGCTGTGATGGTGGCCACGGGTACTGGCTTTACACACACCCTTCCCCCTCTCCCTTTTCTCTCTCTCTTACTATCCTTCTCTTTCTTTCTCTCTTTCTTCTCTTTCTGCAGCCAAGGCTCAATTGGTTTGAGCGCATAAACCCCAGGCACTGAGAATGACTCCATGGATCCTCAACCTCAGGTGCTAAAAATATCTCAGTTTTGAGCATGGCCTTAGATGGGCAGAGCATCAGCCCCAGACAGGGGTTGCTGGTGGATCCTGGTTCAAGCACATGTGAAAGTCTGTGTCTCTATCTCCTTTCCTCTCACTTGGAAAAAAGAAGAAAAAGAATTCCTGATAGCCTGACCTATGGTGGAGCAAGGGATAAAGTGTCAATCTGAAATGATGAGTGTCCGGTAGCACCCTCAGGGTAGGGGCCGGAAAGTCCCTCATATCTTTGGCATTTCTGTAATTACTAACCTTTAGCACACACACACCCTGTCCAAAAACACAATAGAGATTCCTCAACAGTTAACGTCCCTGGTTGCGCAAGACACCTGCAGGCCTAAACTGCAGTGGAAATCCCCCAGCTATCCTGAAGGGGTATAAAAATCTCAAACCCCACCAGTTAGGCGTGGCTTCTCGGGCTCTCATTCTGAGTCTGTGGACTCGCCTGGAGTCCTCCCAATAAAGCCTGGGAGGCTTTATTGCTCACCTGGCTGTTTCGGCTCTTCGTTCATCGGCGGCACCCGGCAATCTTTCATTTGGTGCCGGGAGAGAAGCTTTGCAACCTGCCCCGGCCCCCACAGGCCGGAGCGAGAGTCCCCTCTCTCTCTCTCCTCCTGCCTCGTGCCGCCCGTCACTTTGAATTCGGAGTTCCCTGCGAGAGTAACTTTCAACCGTGAGTAATTCGATTCTCTGTCTCACTGGACCCCTGTGTCTCTGCCGGGGTCTCTCGTCCTAGACTCGGCGGAGCCGAGAGGCCCTCCCCATGCCGACTCCTGGAGTCTTAATAGGGGGGTCCGATAGAAAGGGATGCCTTTCACTCGCTCCTCTATTCCTGTCCAGAGATGGATATTTGGAAGGGACGCCTCCCTCATATCCTTTCTCCTCCAACACGTAGGGGTCCAAAGGACTACTAAATTATGGGGAACTCCAAATCCAAAATAGACCTAAAAACTCCTCTAGGATGTCTCTTTAAAAATTTTTCCAAATTGGGATACACTCAGACACTTCATAGGAAGAAACTCATCTTCCTGTCACAGGTCGCCTGGCCTCAATACACCCTAGATAACCAGTCTCACTGGCCACCTATGGGTACTTTTGACTTTAACGTCTTCCGGGATCTAGACAATTTTTGCCGGCGCACAGGAAAAGACTCTGAGGTCCCATATATTCAGGCTTTCTGGGATCTCCATTCCCGCCCCGATCTCTGTTCCCACTGCTCCACTCTCCAAATTCTTCTAGCCCAGACCTCCCCTCCACCCAAGGCTCCATCCCAAGACCCCCCTCCTTACTCTCAACCTGATGACCTTCCCGACCAGGGCCAGGCTCCGGTTCCTTCCGCCCCTCTGGTTCCTTCTGCCCCACCTCCCGCCAACCCTCTTCCCTCTCCCATCGCAGCTCATACCAGGTCGCACAGCCCCCAATCGTCATCCGTTGCCCTTGCCCCTCTCCGCGAAGTAGTTGGGGCAGAGGGCCTAGTTCGGGTACATGTCGCCTTTTCCCTCCAAGACCTTTCACAGATTGAGAAACGGCTAGGATCTTTCTCGGCCAACCCCTCAACCTACATTAAGGAATTTCGGTACTTGACTCAGACAAATGACCTGACCTGGCATGACATTAAAGTAATTTGTACCTCTACTCTTACCCCTGAGGAACATGAATGCATCCTCACTGCCGCCAGACAGCAGGCAGACAGGGACCATCTAGTAGATGACCAAATCCCCCTTGGCACAGAGGTGGTCCCTGGGAAAGACCCCAATTGGAGTTATCAACCTGACCAAGGGTCCAACATCCCTCGTTGAAACCTTATGCTCTGATACCTAATCAGAGGTATGGATGCAGTTTCTAACAAGGTTGTAAATTATGATAAGCTGAGGGAAATTACCCAACTCCCCAAAGAAAACCCAGCCCTTTTCCTAAACCGCCTTCAAGAGGCCCTTGTTCGTTACACCCACCTAGACCCGGGGTCCCGCAATGGGGCCACAGTCTTAGCCTCTCACTTTATCTCTCAGTCTGCCCCAGATATTAGAAAAAAACTAAAAAAGGCTGAAGAGGGCCCCGAGACCCCCATCCAAGACCTGGTAAAAATGGCTTTTAAAGTTTTTAACGCCCGAGAGGAAATGGCTGAAGCAGCCCGGGAGGGATGGTTATAGCAGAAGATTAGCCTCCAGACCCAAGCCTTGGTAGTGGCCCTCCGGCCTGTAGGGGAACCAACAAAGAAGCCAACCTCCAAGGGAGGACAGCGCACACCACCCAGCGCTTGTTTTAAATGTGGCAAAGAGGGCCACTGGGCCAAGGCCTGTCCGCAACCAAGGCCCCCCACCAAACCTTGCCCACAATGCAAACAAATGGGCCACTGGAAGTCGGACTGCCTGACCCTGGCTCAGTCTCCGGCACCTCAATGCCAGGGAGCTGAGAACCAGGCATTTCCGGTCTCAGAACTGCTGGGCTTGATAGACGACTGAGGGGACCCTGGCTCTTCGACTCCGGTTACCCTCACCGAGCCCAGGGCTATGCTCCAGGTAGCGGGTAATTCTGTTTCCTTTTTAATAGACACGGGGGCAACCTACTCTGTCCTTTCCTCTCATTCGGGCCTTACAGTTTCTTCCCAGGTCTCGGTCATGGGAATAGACGGATCACCCTCGACCCCACGGTGGATGACCCTCCTTAACTGCCTATTTGAGGGACACCCATTCTCTTACTCCTTCCTAGTCATACCCTCCTGCCCAGTTCCCCTCCTGGGGAGAGACATTCTGTCCAAACTCCAGGCAAGTATTTCATTCTCCCCCAAGCAGGCCTTCTGACTATAGCACTGGTGCCAGATCCCGACCCCGGGCCTGACTCAGACCCCAAGTCCAGCTTCTACCTGGAGTCGACCCTAAGGTCTGGGATACGGGTACCCCCACTGTAGCTTCACACCACACTCCTGTCTTGATCAAACTCAAGGACCCATCTTCTTTCCCCAACCGCCCACAGTTTCCTATCTCACACACCCGTAGGATGGGACTCTTGCCCATCATCACCAAACTTAAAACACAAGGCTTACTAATTCCCACCAACTCACCTTGTAACACTTCAATCCTTCCTGTTAAGAAGACCTCAGGACAATACCACCTTGTACAAGATCTCCGCATCATCAACTCAGCGGTTGTCCCCATATCCCCAGTAGTCCCTAACCCATACACCCTTCTCTCTCTCACATTCCCCCTAATACCACCCATTTCTCAGTCCTTGACCTCAAGGATGCTTTCTTCACCATACCTCTCCACCCAGATTCCTACTTTCTATTTGCCTTCACCTCGGAGGACCCTGTTTCCAATACCGCCCAACAACTAACCTGGACGGTCCTCCCCCAGGGATTCTGGGACAGCGCTCATCTATTCGGGCAAGCACTGGCAACAGACCTACTTGCTTGCAATATAGCTCCCGCCACTCTTTTACAATACGTAGATGATCTTCTAGTCTGCTCCCCAAGCAAGGCCGAATGCCTCAAAGCTACCATCCTCTTACTGAATTTCCTTTGCAACAGGGGATATCAGGTATCCGCCAAGATGGCACAAATAGCCACCTCATCTGTCACCTACCTTGGCCTCTTGGTCACCCCGACCCACCGAGCCATCACCACCAACAGATTACATGCTCTTTGGAGCCTACAACCCCCCAACTCGGCAGCTGAAATCCAGTCATTTCTAGGATTAGTAGGCTTCTTTCGCCACTGGTCCCAAATTTCGCCCTCCTAGCCAAGCCTCTCTACTTGGCGGCCAAAGAAGCACCAGAGGGACCCCAGAACTCCCCTGAGACTGTCCGCCAGGCTTTTTCAGCTCTACTGGGGGCCCTCTGCTCGGCCTCGGCCCTAGCCCTACCTAACCCCTCATATCCTTTTGTCCTTTATACTGAAGAAAGACAACACTTGGCTCTAGGAGTCCTGGCCCAGCCAGCGGGTCCAACTCTAATCCCAATAGCCTATCTCTCCAAAGAGTTAGATCCCACCACCTGTGGATGGCAACCCTGCCTACGAGCTCTAGCAGCTGCCGCTGATCTCACCACTGAGGCTCTGAAGATTAATCTCCAACAGCCACTACAGGTTTTTTCCCCCCATCACCTTACAGACCTTCTCTCACATCAGGCTCTAGCCCACCTTGGGCCCTCACGACTCCAGCTGTACCACCTCCTCTTCATAGAAAACCCCTCCATCACTCTCTCTAACTGCAACTCTCTTAACCCAGCCACCCTCCTTCCCGTCTCTGACATACCTACCTCTACCCACTCTTGCATCGAAGTTTTAGAACATTCTAAATCTCCCTGCTCTGACCTTGCGGCTCATCCATTGCCTAAGGCCCAGCATACCCTTTACATTGATGGCAGTTCAATATTTGAACCTCCGGGGCCCTGGCAAGCCGCCTATGCCATCGTTTCTGACACCCAGGTCATCGAGGCAAACAGCCTCCCCCTGGGAACTACCTTCCAACAGGCTGAACTGGTTGCCCCAACCCGAGCCCTCATCTGGGCAAAGAATAAGGCAGTTAACATATACACTGACTCTAAATATGCCTTTCTCATTGCCCACTCTCACTGTATGATCTGGAAGGAACTAGGCTTCTTCACGTCTAAGGGAATGCCTATTCTAAATGGCAAACTCATTTCTAAACTCATACAGGCCATCCAACTCCCTTCACAAATAGCCATCATACATTGCAAGGGCCACCAGACCTCCAATCCCCCCATAGCTAAGGGAAATGCCTTCGCTGACAAAACAGCCCATTCCATAGCACGCACACACCCTACCTCTGCTATCTGCTTTCTCTCAAAAACATACAACCCCCAATACTCCTCCACAGAGCAAAGTCTTTTCCAATTTTCCCCTAACATCCAGATCAAGGATAGATGGGCTTTCAAAAATGACCTTCTCATCCTCCCACAGTCTCAAAGATACCAAATAATCTCTGACATTCACAAATCCTTGCACATCGGACCTAAAGCCCTTTATCATTTTCTATCTCCTCTATTCCACCATGACCATCTCCAGCAAACCATCCAAGACGTTCATTCCTCTTGCTCCACATGTTCCAGGACAAACAGCCAGGGGGCCTGCCACGTCCGTCGCCCACTCCATCAAATGCGGGGCCACCTGCCAGGGCAGGATTAACAGGTCGACTTTACCCACATGCCCAGACACAAGAACCTTAAATACCTTTTAACTATGGTGGATACCTTTTCAGGATGGATCGAGGCTTTCCCTATGACCTCAGAAAACTCAGGGACAGTAGCTGACCAACTAGTCCGAGACATCATTCCTCGCTTCGGTTTACCCTCCTCCATCCAGTCGGACAACGGCCCGCCTTCATCTCCAAGATCACAGAGGCTGTCTCCGCCTCCCTTGGCATACAGTGGAAACTGCATACAGCCTACCACCCTCAATCGTCTGGTAAGGTAGAAAGAGCCAATGGGCTCATCAAAAACCATCTGACCAAACTCAGCCTAGAACTCCGTCAATCTTGGCCCACACTTCTCCCCCTGGCTCTGACCTGCCTAAGGGCTACCCCCTGGGGGCCTTCCCAATTGAGCCCTTTCAAACTCCTCTACGGCCAACCTTTCCTTCTGTCAACTCCGTCTTCTCCACACCCACCCCCTCTAGCTTCATACCTGCCCTACCTCTCCCTCCTCCGCTCTCTCCTTAAGGAACACACCAACTCGGCCCTTCCTGAGCCCAGTCCTGGGGCCGGACCAACAGAGTGGGTCACCCCAGGGGACCAGGTCTTTATAAAGACCCTCTCCCCAAAACTCCTGACCCCTAAGTGGGAGGGACCCCACACAGTTGTCCTAACCACCCCATCAGCAGCAAAGGTCCTGGGCATCTCTGCGTGGGTTCATCTCTCTAGAATAAAAAAGGCCCCTCCCCCAGATGGCTCTCCCTCTTGGACAGCTACTTCTACTGGTCCTCTGTCTCTCAAACTTACCAGACAGTAGCTCAGCAAAGCACAATCCAAAAACTAATGCCTTTGCCTGGAGATTTTATCTCACCGAAAACTCCACACAGAATTTCCGCCTAAATTGCGGACCACCTTACTCTTTCAATGCCCTCCTAGCCACTGCCGATTGCCCTCCTGAAGGATGTAGATCGGCCATATACTTAAATTTCACAGATTTCAAACACCATGCCACCAAGGGCCATAAAGCACCAGCCATCTGCTTCATGTACGACCAACCTTCCCACTGTGCCAAATCCTCTTGGCTACAGTGCATGGGGTGTCAATGGGGCTCATGCAGGATTCATGCGGCCCAGCAATATAGAACCCCCATTTCAAAGGGATGCCTTGTCTTTACCTTGGCCAACCGAGGATTTTCACTAAGCATCCCCAATCCCTGGGACAACCGATGGACAACCCCCAAGAGGGGGGCATTATACCTCACCAGAATTGAATCCATGCCTTCCACACACATCTATATCTGGCGGTCCCTAGTCCAGGTCCAGAGCCAGGTACATGCAGACATACAGCACCAAGAGTCTGTTCTTATCAAGTAGCTAACCCCCACCTCAACACCTTTCTCCTGGCTTTCCCTCCTGTGGGAAGGATTACTCCTAGCCAATATCATGGGCCTAGGCAATCTCTCCTCATGTCTTATGTGTGCCGCCCTTGGCAAGCCCCCTCTCACTGCAGTGTCCTCACCAGTTTCTATAAACTCTACCAATATAACACACACTCCCCCACCTCTGCCAGGGGTCAGTTTATATGTACCCCCAACTTTTCAACAAATTCCCCTTTGCTATAGTTCCTCCAACCACGCCCAATGTGACCGCACCATTAACCTTACTCAGAACCTGGCTGCCCCGAGCGGCTTTTTCTTCTGGTGCAATCATACTCTCTCAAGAAATCTATCCTATCCACTCAATCCCACCCTCCTCTGCCTTCCAGTGATTTTAACTCCTCAACTAACCATCTACACCCCTGCCAAGTTCCAACAACAATACATTGGATCTCATTTAAGGCAAAAACGGGCGGCATTCCTCCCCCTTGTAATCGGACTATCTCTCACTACCTCAGTAGTCGCAGCCGGATCTGGCTGAGGAGCCCAGGCATACTCCTTAGAGACTTCCGCTCGACTGACGGCCCAGTTCCAAATAGCTGTCAACAATTCGGCCACATCCCTGGACTCCCTACAGAGACAAATAACTTCTCTCGCCCAAGTCTCGTTACAGAACCGGCGAGCCCTGGACCTGCTTAGGCCAAGCACGGGGCACCTGTGTCTTCCTGCAGGAAGAATGTTGCTACTACATCAACGAATCCGGCCTTGTAGAGATCAGGGTAGAAGCCCTCCATAAACTCAGCTCTGATCTCCAGAAACAAAAATTCTCAGCAGAAGCCTCATCTTGGTGGAACTCCTCCATGTATTCTTTACTAGCTCCACTCATAGGACCCATTTTCATAATGGGACTAATCTTACGGATTACCCCTTGTCTTTTTCGCTTCCTGCAGACCCTATTTCAGGAAATCACCAGGATAGCGGTCAACCAGATGATGCTGCAACAGTACCAACCCCTGCCCACCATAGCGGATACAGACTGCTCTGGCTCTTTTCTACCCCTCCCCAGCTCCGCCCCCGTACAGCAGGAAGTAGCCAGATAAGACCATGTCACACCACTCCCTATACCAAAGAGCCAGGAATGTCCGGTAGCACCCTCCGGGCAGGGGCCAGAAAGTCCCTCATATCTTTGGCATTTCTGTAATTACTAACCTTTAGCACACACACCCTGTCCGAAAACACAATAGAAATTCCTCAACCGTTAACGTCCCTGGTTGCACAAGACGCCTACAGGCCTAAACCACAGTGGAAATGCCCCAGCTATCCTGAAGGGGTATAAAAATCTCAAAACCCACCAGTTAGGCGCAGCTTCTCGGGCTCTCATTCCGAGTCTGTGAACCCGCCTGGAGTCCTCCCACTAAAGCCTGACTTTTGCTCATCTGGCTGTTTCGGCTCTTCGTTCGTTCATCAGCGGCACTTGGCAATCTTTCAATGAGGTCACCAGTTAAAAACCTCGGGCTTGCCTGGTCAAAGCACAGACAAGCAACTACTACCAGCTGATGCTTCCTGCCCCCCCCCCTTCGCTCTCTAAAATTAATAAATTCTTTTAAAAATAAAGAATTACTAATAAAGTTTTACATTTTTAACTCTTTTTTTCTTTTGATGTTAAACTGAGACAGTGAGGCAGGCCACTGGAGATCTATGAGCAAATGCATCAGATCTGTACTTTAGGTTACTCTGGCAACAGGTCAGAATGGATTAGAGCGCCGATTTTCAACCATTTTCATCTTGTGGCACACATAAACTAATTACTAAAATTCTGCAGCATGCTAAAAAAAATTTTTTTTTTGCCAATCTGACCAAGAATATAGGTATAATTTTAATTCATTTGCACTGGATGGCTATTGTGTTAGCTGTTGTCAGTTTTTCATTTGACAATCTAAGAAAAAGGAGCTCCATGCCCCTAACTAAACAGCCAGGTATTGCACGTTTTAAAAATTGTACTGGCAAACCAATTGAACATTGCTGGATTGCAAAGGTTTTGAGCCTAGGAGTACAACTGTGAAACCCTATCACTTTCTTCCATTTGAATAGAATAAGTATACTGCTCACAAAAATTAGGGGATATTTCAAAATGAATATGAAGCGATAAAATATTTCCTAATTTTTATGAGCAGAATGTTGGTATATATATTTCATTCCCCATCTGAGTTCCCAATTGAGAGCAGAGAGTTTATCATGTTCATCTGTGGAACCACCATAACACAAAATTGGAGTGCACTAAAAAGTTCAGGAAGGACTAAACAACCCAACTATCCATGAACAACGAATAGATTAACAATTATAGTGTAGCTATACGATGAAATGCTACTTTGTAATAAAAATGAATAAACTGATACATGCAATAGTATGAATGAATCTTAAAAATAATTACACTGAGTGAAAGAAGCCACATACAAATGTGTATGATTCTGTGGGTCATATAAGTTTGCAAATATGATGTATATGTTTGCTCGCTTGTAGTTTGCATTGGGTGTGGGAGACAGGCTGTAAGCAGGCAGGGTCCTTATAGCCTAAGGCTTAGTTTTAAGACTGAGCCTTTCTCACCCTTTTAATACTAAGATCTTCTCAACACTAAGCCTTTCCCCACATCCTTAACTGTTGCATAATGTGGTGGTGCACTCTTATGAGGAATCCCATGCCTCAGATAAGTGGCTTTGTATCAGAGACTTTCTTATTTGTATACTGGCTTAAAGGCCAGAAGGGGCCCATAAACAGCAACTAAGGTTCTCTCGTGTTAGTGAAGGGATTCTAGCTGATAAGTCCTACTACCGCAGAAACAAACTAGACTGAGTTGAACTATGACCTGTGGGATGGAGAACCACAGCCCCCAGTCCCATCCTCAAGACCACCACCATATGTTGTAAGGTACCAAAAAGCTGAAAATCGATATTAACATTCTGGAAGGAAAAGTCAGGTTTTCCAGCAGGCTTTCCTGTCCCGTCCCTCCTTAAGGGAGGGGAGGGAGAAGAATATAGAAGTTTCTGGCTTGCAAGAACAATGGGTCATTCAGTTTTAAATCTAAAATAAAGGTTAACCTGGAAACTTCTCTTTCAATAGGAGGAATAATTTACATACTACCTTGCAACGACTGTAGTTCCTCCCCCTTCCTGGAATCTTGAGGGTAAAATACCTCTAGGCTAGTAAGGGAAGATGAACCCTGAAAGATTTATAAACATCTTTGATTGTGTTACCTTGAAAGTCTTAATATTTCTGTGTATCCCCTAAATCAGGGGTCAGGAACCTTTTTGGCTGAGAGAGCCATGAACGCCACATATTTTAAAATGTAATTCCATGAGAGCCATACAATATTTTTAACACTAAATACAAATAAATGTGTGCATTTTATGTAAGACCAACACTTTTAAAGGACAATAAGTCTCTGAATTCTTTTTAATAACATTCTTATGCTGTTGCTAAAAAATGATGAATAAAGTACTTCTTACCATTAATGCAACTTCTGGTGCTGCATGGTTTTACTGCTGGCTTTGTAGTCTGGTTGATACGTGGTGAGGTTAAGCTTCATGCAGGCATTGAGACTTCCATCCGTTAAACATAATCGTAGGTTGGTCTTAACGTTCTTTAGATGTGAGAAAGACTGCTCACACGCGTATGTAGAGCCAAACATTGTCAGTACAGCAATACTCACATGCTGCAGAGTGTGGTATGTGATGGGAAGTGCATTCCAAGTTTTGACAATAAGCTGGTCCATGGGTTGAAGATTTTTCATTTCTCCCCACTTGTGTTTCCTCGCCAACTGTGCTTGCTGTCATGCAAGTCTTTGCAAATCTTTATTCAGTGACTTGAACTTACTCACCTACATGTCTGAGGCCTTCAGGTCAGCAGCTTGTATCTCAAAATCTCTGGCGGAGACACAGGGGATGTAACTCAGGTCAGCGCTGTCCACTGCACACACATGTGGATGGGTGATGAACTTAAAAAGACGGTGCACTGACGAAATTCTCCAAAGCGCGCTTTGAATGACTGCAGGAGATTAGATGTGAAGCAGGGTCACTTGCTGTGCATTCATCTTTAAACTCTCCCAGTTTTTCAAAGTGTAGTAAATGACCTGTTTCAGTGTCGGTGATGAAGAATTCCAGCTTATTTTCAAATGCAAACACTGATTGTTAAAGGAATAAGACTGTATTTCCAACACCTTACATTTTCACATTGAGCTGGTTCAGATGTTTAGTCATGTCCACGAGATAGTAGAACTTCAGGAGCCACTCAGTGTTAGCTAACTCAGGATGCTTGACGTTTTTCATTTCAAGAAAAGTTCAGATTTTGCTCAGACAAGCCGTGAAGTGGCTGAGAACCTTCCCTCTTGACAACCAATGCACATTGCTATGCAGAAGCAGACCATGATAATTATTCCCAACTTCATCCAGTAGTGTTTGAAACTGGTGATCATTTAAAACTCAGACAACAATAAAGTTGACCACCTGAATGACCAGCAACATCACCTCACCAACCTGCTCACCGCACATCTGAGCACAAAGTGCCTCCTGATGTAGAATGAAGTGAAAACATAGGATGGGTCTCTTTTCATGTTCATGAAGAAGCGCTACAAATCCTGTTTTTCCCCACCATGCATGGTACACACCAAAATAAGTTTATCCATCCGCAGATTTTTTTTCTTTAGCAAACTCAGTGAAAGACTTGAATAAATCCTCCCCTCTTGTTATCTCTTTCATAGGCAAAACAGCAAGACTTACCTCACATAGCTTGTCACCAACAGCATACCTTGCAATCACGCTGAACTGAGATAAATGGCTTTCATCTGTTGACTCATCCAAAGTGAGAGAAAAGAATGGTGCTGCATTTATGTCCTTCACTTGTGTCTCCTCAATTCGATTTGCATCATGATGGTACGATCATGAACAGTTCTTGCCAACAGAGGCATGTCTTTTATTCGTTTGATTATCTTGTCTTTATCTGAAAAGTCGTCAAAAAGTTTATTGGCAACATCAAGCATGAATGTTTTGGCATATTCCCCATCTGTGAATGGCTTTCCATTTCTCACAATTGCTAAAGCACCAGCAAAGCTAGCCGAATTCCAGTCACCTTGTTTGGTCCAAACATGAAGTTGCTGCTGACTAGCTTGCACTCTGCACAGTAGCTCTTGACATGCTTTCTTCCTGCTGTCCCCCTTCCTGCTATATATTCTGATGTAAATGTAGTATGGCGTGTATCAAAGTGCTGCTTTATATTTGACCGTTTCATCGATCCAATTTTATCATTGCATATTAAACATACTGCAGAACCTGCTCTCTCCACAAAGGCGAATTCCTCTGTCCATTTCTGCTGAAAAGTACAATACTCCTCATCTTTTTTTCTTTTAGCCATCTTCTTCGTCAAAAGGGTTTCTGCAATTAGCTAGCTGACTACTTGATTAAAAGGAGGGAGGTTTACTTCCTGACCTCACAACGACCCGTGTACATTAGGCATTTATCCAATAAAAATTTCGTGTTGTCCCCGAGGACAGCTATGATTGACTCCAGCCACCCACAACCATGAACATGAGCGGTAGGAAATGAATGGATTGTAATACATGAGAATGTTTTATATTTTTAATGTTTTTTTTTTAATTAAAGATTTGTCTGCGAGTCAGATGCAGCCATCAAAAGATCCATATGTGGCTCGCGATCCACAGGTTCCCGACCCCTGTCCTAAACAAATGTTGTTAGCCTATGCCATGATGTCATGCTCTCCCCTGCCCCTGTGTGATCAAGGGTATGTAAGGAGCCCCTGAACTATTTTGGGGGCTCGCACACAACTTGGGTCTGTTTCTCTGTGTCAGCCATATGTGGCCAGCATATTTAATAAATCTCCTCTTTTAATAAAACTCTTCAAAACTCATCTAGGCTTGGTGTCTCTCCGAGAACCCGTGGAATTGTGGATTGGGTACTTTATAACACATAGAGATATATTCAAGGTGCATCTTGAAGTGAACAGAGTAGGTGATATATTTTTTTTATTTTACTTTTAATTTTAAAGCATAGATACTTCCCCAAAAAATTCAGAAAGAGGTTCAGATTTTTAGTTGCCTTACTTTCCCAAGGTCTTTAAACACAACTAGTTTATTTTTTGGAGAGTTCCTGGGAGGAAGCCTCTGTGTTTCTGTCTCCTTGCCTATAAAATGGGAGATAATAATGGTAACTATTTCATATGGCTCTTGTGAGTATTAGAGTCAATATGTGTAAAGGATCTAGAACATTGGCTGGCATATAATAAATGCTCTGTAAGTGTTAGCTAAAATTTCATAAAGAGTTTATTTCTTCTATCTTGTTTATAATGCTTTTTATTTGTGTCTTTAAGGCCAGTGGCCATAGCCGTCGTTGTGCAGGTTTCCACTGGATTCGGGCAGATGGTAAAGCAGTGGTTCTTAACCTGGATTCTATCGAACCCTAGGGGTTCGATGAGTCGGTCTCAGGGGTTCGGAGAAGCCTCTGCCGTGGAGGCCAAAATAAAATAATACTGTAATTTGTTGTGAGTTCATGCACTTTGTTGGTTTTGTTCTTTGAGCAAGATGATGTTCATGCACGGCTCATTTTGTGCACCAGTAAAAAAACATAGACCTATGTCTTGAATTTGGAAAAAGAAATCATATTTTATTTATCACTAAAAAAGGGTTCGGTGAATGCGCATATGAAACTGGTGGGTTCGGTACCTCAAAAAAGGTTAAGAACCACTGTGGTAAAGGAACTGTGGAGCCAGAAAATGGTGTGCCATTCCATTTATTAAATAAAGTCTCCCAATGGCGAATGAGCAAAGAGGCCGGAAAGCTGCTTCCCCCTCACTCTGGGCTCCCAAGCCCCTCAGCACTCTGGACTCACCAGACTCATTCTCTGGATTTACCGTACTCTTAGGCCCCCACCAGCCTCAGCAGAGTTCCTAAACCCCTCTGCCCTCCTTTCTTTCTCTAGACTTTCTAGCAAAACAGGCGGGGGGGGGGGGGGGGGGGGGGGGGCTTCTCCAGCAAACAATTGCCCCTCCCTGTGACTAGGCATCAGGCAGTTCTCAATTTGCAATCTAACCTACTGCCCTGAGGGCAAGCACCCTCAGCCTTCCACAGACTATACACCAGAGGTCCCCAAACTACGACCCCGTGGGCCACATGTGCCCCCCTGAGGCCATTTATCCAGCCCCCCCGCAGCACTTCCAGAAGGGGCACCTCTTTCATTGGTGGTCAGTGAGAGGAGCACAGGATGCATCCGCACCCATAGTTCCCATTGAAATACTGGTCAGTTTGTTGATTTAAATTTACTTGTTCTTTATTTTAAATATTGTATTTGTTCACATTTTGTTTTTTTACTTTAAAATAAGATATGTGCAGTGTGCATAGAGATTTGTTCATAGTTTTTTTTATAGTTCGGCCCTCCAACGGTCTGAGGGATAATGAACTGGCCCCCTGTGTAAAAAGTTTGGGGAACCTTGCTATACACACATGGTGCTACCCAATACAAGCGAACAAACCTAAAAACGCTTGTTACAAATGTATTTGCCCAGAAATGACCATGTATTTTTTCAATTACTAAATATTAACAAAGTCCTCAAAATAGTCTTCAGTCACCTCTGAGCTAGAAGTTTGTCTGATGTTTTACAAACATCCATCCTGCAAGTCAGAGGTGCCCAGCTTGTCCATAGGCTCACTAGTGGTTATATATGCTAATTTCATTTAGTTAAAAAATATACTGCAGATAAAAGAATTTTAACTATTATTTTAAATATAGTCCAGAGAAAAGAATTGAAGTTAACTGCTTACTTTATTAATAACTGATAAAATTAATTGGAGTCCGAAAGACCAATTTAACAGGCTTTAATGAAAGGAGACCTGCCAGGCTGTCTCATAAGGGAGAGTAGCCCGGTTACAGACGCAGACCACATTTTAAGGGTTAGGTTTAAGGAAGTAGGAAGGGTAGTAGGGCATTTGCTGATTGGCTGTCGTTATCGCTGGGCGCAGAGGTACTTTTCACCAATTATGGATGTTGGTGTATTTTCAATCGTCAGCAGTTTCAGTCGTCCATGATTTCATTGGACATTCCTTTGTGGTTGGTCACCTGCCGCAAGCCCTGAAACAAAACTCATGCTGGCAGAGTTAAAGAAATGAAACCTAAGATTCCCGACTATTTGATATATTTATATAAAAAGGAAAGAGAATGATTCCTAGCAAGGCTTCAAGGGAAGGGGGATGGAGGTCATCATCTTCTGTAACTTCTTTCTGCTGAGTAGGGGCAGTGAGGGGTTATGGCCTCTCTAAGGACTACTCTCAGTGGGGGTTTATAGGATATAGGGGTGTATGGATGGCTTCTTGCCAGGTAAGGGTGCATTTACAGGGTTCCAGATTTTTCTGTTTTACAAGGGCAGGTTTCAGGGTTGGTGTGTAGGGCTAGGTAGATTTCTCCAATTTTCTGATTGGCAAAGGTCTGCACGCAGTTCTGTAAGAAACTATTGAGAATAATAAACAGGAGAGTGAATCGACCAATGAAAGGTAATAGCCAAGACACCCAGTTTGTGTGAAACCACTGATTCCATGACTTGGTTTGTTTCTTTATGGATTCGTTCAGCTTCAGAGAGAGAAAGAGTGAAATAAAACAGGGCAGTGGCCAGTCTCCCTTCCCCTAGACCTACTCCTGTAGAGATTCCTAAAGCAACAAGAAGAGGGATTACCTGTACAGCTCGTTTGGTCCTTAGATTGATGGGTGGTGTACTAGGAACTGGAAGAGGCTCATGGGATGGGATTAGGTTGATATTTGGGGTGAGATAGACTAGGGTACAGGTTTCTGTTCAATTAGTAGGGAAACACATAGGTGTTGGTCCCACACAAGTAGAAAGCTCCTGATTGGGTGAGGCAGACTGAGAGGTGGATAGAGAATAGAAGTACAAGGGGTCGATTTCATTTCTCTGTTTTTGAGCTCCAGATGGTCAGGGTGGAGGAAAGAGCTGCCCCAATAAGTGGGGAGATATGAGTAGAGGATTGTTTTGAGCATTTTAAGGTATTTGAAGCTGTTGAGGAAAACCAGGGATAGAGTTGGTTTGTGGGATAGGAGTATTTATAAGACTGAGCCGTAAGGTTAGTGGGTCCCATGAATTGAACAGGATTGGAAAATAATCTGTTTGCTTCTGGAGAGTCTTGATAGTTAATTTGTTGATTCTGATGGTCTTTGGGAAATTGGATAGTTATTGTGGTGTTGCAGAGGTTAGAAGGGAGGTGACCCACTGGGACAGTACCTTGAGCAATAAAGCATAAAGGGGCAGGTGAAAGCAGGGGGATGTTTAATTTTTTGAGCTGGGAATAATAGGTTTGATATAGCTTATTTGCTCATTTGGCAGCTGAAGTGGAATAATTCCCTATAAGAGTGTCAGCTCTCGCCTGACCTGTGGTGGCGCAGTGGATAAAGCGTCAACCTGGGAACGCTGAGGTCGCCAGTTCAAAACCTTGCACTGGCCTGGTCAAGGCACATATGGGAGTTGATGCTTCCAGCTCCTCCCCCCTTTCTCTCTCTCTCTCTCTCTCACTCTGTGTCTCCTCTCTAAAATGAATAAATTTAAAAAAAAATAATAAATAAATAAATAAGTAAAAGAGTGTCAGCTCTCTCAAAGAAGGAAGCCCCTTTTTGGGTTTGGTGTATGAGAACTGTCCATAGAAGGTGGGTGTTGTTGTTTGGGATAGGGAGGGCAGAGTAGGCTGAGAAGGACATAGACATACACATCCAGCAATTAACTGCATAGGAAGAATTAGCTTCAATTACAAGTCTTTGAGTGAGGTTAAGAGAGTGTTCTATATCTGTGGCCTCTAGGAGAGAGGAGATGGGGACAGCATATGTGGCACCCGGTAAGAGAGAAAGTAGAACTGGTGTTAGGAGATCAAGAACTGGAGGCATGGTGGTTGGACTTAGGGGTGATTAAGAGGAAGAGAAGAAGAAATTAAAAAGCTGCTGTTTCTTCTGGAGAAAATTCAAGTAGAGAACCTTGCCAGGCGAAGTCCCGCATTCGATTGAGCAGTCCGTCAATTTCACTGGAATGAGGCCTAAATTAGAAGAGGTCCTAAGAGGCCTGAAGAAGGAAGTAGAAGAATCTGGCAATGTGGTAATTGGCAGTTTCCTGTTGTGAGTGCCTGCTGGACTGGGCAGTATGGCGGGATATGGCCTCTTGGAGGAGCATTATAAGATGGACTGGTCTGGTTCTTCTTGGATAGGGAAACATGTGGAGATTTTGAGAGACAGAGGACCTGTGGGGGTGAAGATGTAGGTTTTAGGGGTATTGGTGGTTATAAATCCAGTGGCCAAGACCACCATCACAACAGCCTGGCTCATGCAGGTTTGCATTAGATTTAGACAGTCGGTAATGAAACAACGAAGCCAAGAACTGGTGAGCCATCAGCTTTAATTCTAGCTTGCACCCAGTAGGCAAGTAAAAACACACACTGGGCTCCAAAACCCACTCATTCAGTGCTCACAAAGCTACTGACTTATCCAAGTTTCCTAGCATCAAAGGTTTCTAGCTCACCAGACTTATTCACCTCTGTTCCCTATCTTCTCTCTGCACAAACTGCACAAAACTGGCTTCTCCCTCAGCACTCCACCATCTTGGCTGCTTCTCCTCTCCTCCACGTGGCCTTAATCTGTTCTCCTCTCTAATGCTAACCTCAGGAACCAAGAGAGAGCAAGCTCCCGGTCTGACCCACTTCATAGTGTAGAAAGCCAAACCTTTAATCCAATCTACAGACAAGGAAGTCTCTGATACAAAGTCATTTATCTGAGGCATAATGGGAGGATTCCTCATGAGAGAGCACCACCCACATCATCCAATCAGTCAAGGGTGTGGGGTAAAGCTTACTCTTAAAACTAAGCCTTAGGATATAACGACCCAGACTGCCCACAGCCTGTCCCCCAACACACATTAATATCAACAGACTTGCACATGGGCAGCGCATCTTTAACAAAGTGAGCATAATATATTTTATCTGCCCAACAGTGGTATAAGGCCTAATGTGGGAGAGCTGAGTCCAGTTTGAGTCTCCTTCCACTTTGGAGAGGATGACTGTATGGGGTCCTGTCCAGATGGTTGAAGAGGGGTTTTATCATATGTCCTCTTGTAGACCTGGTCCCCTGGGAGGATTGATAGGCGTGAGTCCATGGTTGGAAAGGCCTGTGAAAGGAGCTTGTCAAGCTGGGAATAGTAGGTTTAGTATAGCTCGTTTGCTCAGTTTGTAGCTGAGGTGGGGTAATCTCCTATGAGAGTTCTGACTCTCTCAAAGAAGGTGGCCCCTTTTTGAATCTTGTATATAAGAGTGGTGTGAAGGAGATGAGTATTATTAAGAGAAACAGGGAGAGTTGAGTAAACTGAAGATTATATGGACAGACATATTTAGCAGTTGGCTGTATAAGAGGAGTTAGTCTTGATTATGAGATGTTAATTAAGATTAAGAGAGTTTTTTAGATGAGAGGATACTAAGAGGAAGGGTATGGGGGCAGAGTATGCTTTTAAGGGTAAGGAGATAAGAAAGAATAGAGAAAGCTGGAATCTTCGTCCTGTCTGTTATTAAAGGGTAATCATAGTTACTCACGGCTCAGGATGTTCTTCTTCTTCTGGGACTTTAGTCAGACTGATCTAGGTGGGCCCCAAGGGGAAGCAGGCATATTTAGGTGATGATTTATGTTGACTGGGAGGGTCATTCGTCGGCATGTGTGGAGATGGAGCTTCCGTTTTCTTAACCTGGAGACATGAAACTAGGGGGCCTTTCCCTGGAGTTTTACCGCCGTGGGGTGGTAAGGAAAACCTTGGGATTCACTATGCTGGGTGGTAGAGGTAAATTTATAACAGAATTGGGCAAATCTGGCTGGCGGAGAAGCGGTAACAGAGCCGATTCTGAGAATGGGAAGTGAAAAAAGAGAGAGGTTCTGAATTTGTAGAGTAGGCCCCAGCCTAAAATAAATATAGGGCATTGAGGCAGGAGGAGAAAAGAGTGTGTAAAGGAGACACCATGTATTAGACAAGGCAGTGGATCCATGGCCAATAGGGAGGAAATAAGACCATCAACACCCACAATAGAGATTTTTAAGGGATGAGCAGGTCCCAAATATTTGGGCAAGGCAGAGTAAGTGACCCCTGTGTAAATGAAATTGGCTTACCCACTACTTGGATAGCTACCCTAGGCTCTTTGATGGTGATGTGAGATGGGGCCGACAGCCCTAGGCACCTTCAAGTGCCAGCAGGTTGGGTAAGGTTAGGTCACAGGTGGCTGGGGTAGGGTTAGAAGAGATTGAACCCTCCCTTAGAGGAGTTAGGGGGCAGTCTACCTTCCAGTGTTCCTTTTTCCCACAGTGAGCACAAGGCCTTGGAGAGGGCTGAGGAACTGAACAGGCTTTTCCCCAATGACTTTTCTTTACACACTTGAAGCAGGACTCTGGTGGAATTTTACAAAGCCCCTTAGGGGTGTTGGGAATTTTAAGAACAGCCACCAAGAGCTGGTATTTTGCCTGATCTCTTTTGGGCTGTCTGCCTTTTCCTGTTTATTACAGACCTTAAAAGCCATGCTCAGGAGATTTCATTGAGGGGTTTGACTAAGAGAGCAAAATTGGAAATCCAGTGTCTAAAGAAACCTATTAGACCAAGGAAAGAAAGGATTTGATCTGTGGTGGTAGGTGAGTGGAGACTGCAGAAGGTCTGAGTTTGATCTAAGGTGAGACCTCAGGTGGTGGGGGTTAAGGCGATGCCCAGATAGACTATGGACTGAGAGTAAAGTTGAGTCTTAGCAGAGAAGACATAATATTTCTTCATGGCAAGAAAGTCAAGAAGGGTGGCAGTGTGTCTCCTTGAGGCAGGCAGGGAGGGGCTGCAGAGGAGTAGGTCATTTACATATTGTAAGAGAGTTTTGAGATTGCATGCTGCTAAATTCTGAGCTAGCACCTGCCCAAACAGGTGTGGGCTCTCTTTGAACCCCTGGGGTAAGACAGTCCACATAAGTTGCTAAACTGCATTAGTGTCCGGGTCAGTCCAAGTAAAGGCAAACAGAAAATAAGAGTCAAGGTGTAGAAGAATGGTAAAGAAGGCATCCTTGAGGTCTAGGACCGTGAAGTGAGTGGTTTCTGAGGGAATGTGTGACAGTAATGTGTAGGGATTAGGGACTACTGGATGGAGGGGAACTACCACCTCATAGATTAGGTGTAAGTCTTGTACGAGGTGATAAGCCCTGAAGGTTTTCAAACGGAAGGATGGGGGTATTGCAGGGATAGCCCGTGGGGATGAGTAAACCTTGATTTAAGAGGCAGTTAATTATTGGTTTAAGGCATAGACACAGTTTCACATTAAACAAAGACTTCACATACAAATTATAACTTAAGACATTTAAATGAGCACGCTTTACTTGTTTCAATTAAAATTATACTAGAGATATTTCCTGACAAACAAAGAGACAAAACAGATTACTTACTCACACAGCTCAATAGAGAACTCTGTCTTTTTAAGCTTCTCAAGATGGCAGGGAGTTGTCAGCATAGAGGGGAAGAAGAGAGGAAGCAGACAGTCATACAGTGTGACCAGCTGGATGGAAAGAAGGAGGGTCAGAATCTGCAGGAAGAGGAGGAGGAAGAGGTTGAAGTACTGGTGGTGGTACCACGTGGTCAGAGTCAAAGAGATCAGAGTTTAGAGGAGAATTTGAGGATGACGGGGGAGAAGTTTTTGCTAAAAGTATTTGGTAGGTCGAGCAAGAGGAATAGAGAGAGAGCCAAGATTGGAGAAAGAAGAAAGCCTGTACGTAGGGAATTTTTTAGGCCTTCCCAGTCCGATGGCAAAAATTGTCTAGGTCCCAAAGGATGTTTATGTCAAATGTGCCATTTTCTGGTCAATGGGAGTCATTGTCGAGTTTATATTGGGGCCAGGCTATATTGCAGAAGATGAGTTATTTTGGCTTGAGGTCTGAGAGACCAAGTTTTTCAAGATTTTTAAAGAGACAGCCTAGGGGTGTAGCCTCAGAGAGTTGTGATTGGGAAGAGCCCATACTGGGCAAGCAACAAGGGAGGGGACAGATATCCCTGTCCTGATCCCTTGTTGTAGAGAGAAAACGGTAAACAAGAGACCATCAATCGTCACTGAAGTTCTCAAGTCCAGAGGTCTAAGGACCGGAGTGACCTGACTAGGCGCCTAGATTTCTGGGAAAATGAGAAACAAGACAGGCCACTTAAATGAGGGTCCTCCCAAAGCACGACCCTGGGCCGGGGATGAATGGGATGGATGGAAGGCACAAGGACCTACCAGGGATAGGAAGACCTCAAAGAAATCTCCTACCTGGTCCGGCAGGGGTTCAGGACAGGGTCAGACTGCCGGCCAATCAACCTAAAATTACACGTCTAAACAGAATCAGGGAATAAGCCTGGGACGAGCTGCAACTGCCCACTGCTTCCCTGGTTGTACATGTGGACAGCAAAGAGGGATCATCCAGGCAGTTAGTACTCTGTCCCAGGTTTCTGTACCAAATGATAGAATTAATCAAAGTCCAAAAGACCAGTTTAATAGGCTTTAATGAAAGGAAATCTGCCAGGCTGTCTCATAAGGGAGAGCAGCCCTGGTTACAGACCCAGACCTGGGGGTTAGGTTTTAAGGGTTAGGTTTAAGGAAGTAGGAAAGGTAGCGGGGCATTTGCTGATTGGCTGTTGCTATTCTGGGTGCAGGGATGCTTTTCATTAATTATGGATGTTGGTGCATTTTCAATCGTCAGCAGTTTCAACCGTCCATGACTTCATTGGACATTCCTTTGTGGTTGGTCACCTGCCGCAAGCCCTGAAACAAAACTTATGCTGGCAAGGGTAAAGAAATGAAGCCTAAGAATAACAATACCATCTGCACACTAATGGTGGAGTGCTTGTTGAAAACACACATATAGGAAACATACCCCTGTAATCAACTCCAGGACCCCTTAGCCAAAAGCAGAGCTGAATAACTAATCAGACCATCAGAGTCTGTATCAGCAAAATGAAGGCTTGGGCAGAAAAATTTAACAAAATAAAACTAAAATGTAATGTCCTCACATCTGAGGACACAGGTGCACAATGGTAGCTGCATGACCAGTGAATGGATCACTTTGCTTCTCTCAACCTCGTTTATAAAAGGGTTATTAACATTGCCTATCTTATAGGGGCTGTCTTACATGGTCTGCTGAAAAGCAAATTAGGTGTTAAGTGTAAATTAAAAGCTGATCTAGCCCTGGCCCGATGGCTCGTTCGGTTAGATCATCCCAAAGCACAAAGGTTGAGGGTTCGATCCCGTCAGGACACATATAGGAACAGATTGATGTTCCCATCTCTCTCACCATTACTCTCTCGCTAAAATCAATAATTTAAATAAAATTTTTTTTAAAGTTAAAGCTTATCTGGGGTGGAACAGGAGAAGGGGGGGCACTGGTAGGGTTCAGAAAAGAGAAAAGGGTCTTTGCAGTGACCAATGTTCTCAATGTAATGAAAACCCAAAAGACATTACACTAAAACATACAGGCCTCCTCTTTCAGGCAAAGGAATCTTAACAGAATTTTTTTTAAAAAAAGGAATCGTAACAGGAACCTCCTCCTAGCTGTTGCGAGGTGACCATGGACAGATTTGGGAAAGGAATTCCAAAAGCATTTCCATTATCATGTTTTCACATGCGTCTAATGAAAATGAACCGCACCCATCCATTGTGGAAGTGATTAAGGGGTGTTCGCTATGTGCCAAATACTTAATGGCACTATTATATATAGGGGGAAACTAGACCAGCAATGTCTCTGTTAAGAGCTTGAGAAAAACTAACATAATAAAAACTACAAAAACAAAATAAACCGATCCGATTTCTGACGGCTGCTAGAAGATAAAATCATGAGGGACCAAGACAGGAAGGAAAGAGAGGCTCAAATTCCTGGGTGGATGACCTGGAAATCTGAGGGGGTGACTTTGAGCCCAAACCTAGGTGATCAGTGCCTTGAATTAACCTGAGTCCAGAGCAAAAATTGTCCACAAAAATGAGAAACAATAGAGATTTCAAAACCCCAACTGAATAATGAAAGCCAGAATCTATAAATTTCGGGACGGAAAGCCGTTTTGAATATTAAGGTAGCCCAATCAGGGAAAGGCTGGGACCTGGCGTTAAATGCCCAAAATGGTTGGTGTCCCCAGGAGGCCACAAAGCACCAAAGCAGCTATCAAACGGGAATTCTTCGGGTTTGTGACGCAGTGTTTAAGAAACCTGGGCTTAGTTGTGTGCTGGGTTCTTCCTCAAATGAAAACGGCTGACACCACTTCGTTTTTAAAACGTTGATGAAACATACCCAACAGAGGCACCAAGCCATCACATTCTACAGTCGGAGAATGGGAAGAACAGACTCCAACCTTTAGACCCGACCCGTATGGGAAAAAAGACAGGGACGGGTTTAAAACGCGCCCCAGATTCGAAGAGCAAAGCCAATCGCGCGTCAGAAACCTGAAGTCAGAGGCTTAAAAAGCTACGCGTAGTATATCCCTTGAACTTTAACTAAAATAACTTACTTTGCGAGAAAAAACTAAGAAAATTTAGTGAACAGCTCTTTCTGGTGACTAGGTGGGTGGCTCTGAAAAGAGCCTTTCGAGGCAGCGTCCCGGGAGGGACTCACTTGGAACTGGTGTACTTGGTGACGGCCTTGGTGCCCTCGGACACAGCGTGCTTGGCCAGCTCGCCCGGCAGCAGCAGGCGCACGGCCGTCTGGATCTCTCGGGAGGTGATGGTGGACCTCTTGTTGTAATGCGCCAGGCGGGAGGCCTCGCCGGCGATGCGCTCGAAGATGTCGTTGACGAAGGAATTCATGATGCCCATGGCCTTGGATGAGATGCCGGTATCGGGATGGACTTGCTTGAGCACCTTGTACACGTAGATAGAATAGCTCTCCTTCCGACTGCGCTTGCGCTTCTTACCATCTTTCTTCTGGGCTTTGGTGACCGCCTTCTTCGAACCCTTCTTGGGCGCAGGAGCGGACTTCGCTGGCTCCGGCATTGCAGAACAAAGCCCACAGACTCGCTAGAGAACTAAGTGAGAGCATAGGCGAGTCTGGTACTTTTATAACCACCCTTTGCAAATTAGGGCTCCAGAAGCCTTTCATTCCCATTGGGCCATATAGGAACTTGCGGTTCCAGTAGTAGTTACGTCACAACGCTTACACTTGACTTTATTGGTCATTTCTGGGGCCAGTTTAGAACCAATGAAAGACGCGTTTCTGACCCCACCCCCTAGGAAAGCTTATAAAGGCTTTCTGACAGCTGACCTTTTCTTGTTTGTTTTTTTAATCTTGTTTGGTTGTGAGATTCTGAGCTTTAGTAGTTTTTAATCTCATTTCTAATCATGTCTGGTCGCGGAAAACAAGGGGGCAAAGCTCGTGCCAAGGCCAAGTCGCGGTCGTCCCGCGCGGGTCTGCAGTTTCCGGTAGGCCGAGTGCACCGCCTGCTGCGCAAAGGCAACTACGCCGAGCGGGTGGGCGCGGGTGCGCCCGTCTACATGGCGGCGGTGCTGGAGTACCTGACGGCAGAGATCCTGGAGCTGGCGGGCAACGCCGCCCGAGACAACAAGAAGACGCGTATCATTCCTCGCCATCTCCAGCTGGCCATTCGCAACGACGAAGAGCTTAACAAGCTGTTGGGCAAAGTCACCATCGCCCAGGGCGGCGTCTTGCCCAACATCCAGGCCGTTCTGTTACCCAAGAAAACGGAAAGCCACAAGGCCAAAAGCAAGTAAATGTTGACAAAATAAAGGCTCTTTTTAGAGCCACCCAAGTTTTCAAAGCAAAAGAGCTAATGCGCTGTTCTATGGTCAGCCCTTCCTTTGACACGTTTGTGGCTCTTAAAAGAGCCTTTGGGTGAGTAGGACTGGTGTAACCTAATTACTTGTTCTTGCCAGGCTTATGACTCTCCGCTTTTTTGGGCAACAAGACAGCCTGGATATTGGGCAAGACGCCGCCCTGAGCAATGGTAACACCCCCAAGTAACTTGTTGAGTTCTTCGTCATTTCTCACAGCTAGCTGCAAATGGCGAGGAATGATACGCGTCTTCTTGTTGTCTCGGGCGGCGTTGCCCGCCAGCTCCAGGATCTCCGCCGTCAGGTACTCCAGCACCGCCGCCAGGTAGACCGGCGCGCCGGCACCCACCCGCTCGGCGTAGTTGCCTTTGCGCAGCAGGCGGTGCACACGCCCCACGGGGAACTGCAGGCCAGCGCGGGATGAGCGTGATTTGGCCTTGGCACGAGCTTTGCCTCCCTGCTTTCCGCGTCCTGACATCACGGCTAAAAGTACTGTTACAGCTCGTTTTACAATGAGAAGGATGTGGAAAGAATAACGAATTTGATGAAATTTATAAGAGTTACGGGGAGGGGCTGAAATGGGATAGTTTGATTGGCTAAAACAGGCTGTCAAACAGCCAGTAGGAGAGCAGAAAACAGACTGTTTGCATCCGGCATTACTAGGAAATGACGACTTTCGTAAATACCTACCAATTGTCGGGAACCACATCAAAGCCCCTTATTTGCATGCCAGGATTTTTGGAGATTTTCAAAAAGAGCGCTGAAGGGGGCGGGGGCGAAGGAGGTGTTCCGAGGGGCATATTTTCCAGTTTGGGGTGGTAATTGTTTTGTTTTGCTCCAGTTTAGAGCTGGGAGGGAGATCCTAAGAAGGAACCAAAGGGACTGCATAAGGCTTACTCCCACTCCACTCAGAAATACGAGATTATGAAGCCAATTATCTTCTTGAACCCTAAATTACCCTCCAAATCCTGTAGTGTGGCTTCGTCCCAGTTCCAACGCCTCCGCTCCGCAGAATCCAGTCAGTAAGGGCTACAATAGTTTGGTCTCTTGACCTCCAGGAGGCGTCTGATACCGCCTTGAAACTGGCTTCCTTGGCTTTCAAAATGTCCTCTGGCTTTCTTTATCCTGCTCCTATTGCTCTGCCCCTCCCTAAATCCGCGTGTCCATTTGGACTGTGGCTCCTTCCCCATTCATTTTATTGTTCATTGTTCTCGAAGAGTCTTACCCACTTCCATAGCTTTAAATCAGGGGTCCAGAACCTATGGCTCACGAACCAGATGTGGCTCTTTTGATGGCTGCATCTGGCTCACAGACAAATCTTTAATAAAAAATAATAATGTTGCCTGACCAGGCGGTGGCGCAGTGCATAGAGTGTGGGACTGGGATGCGGAAGACTCAGGTTCCAGACCTCGAGATTGCCAGCTCGAGTGCGGGCTCTTCTGGTTTGACCAAAGCTCCCCAGCTTGGATCCAAGGTCGCTGGCTCCAGCAAGGGGTGGCTCGGTCTGCTGAAGGCCCGCAGTCAAGGCACATGTGAGAAAGCAATCAATGAACAACTATGGTGTCGCAGCGGCAACGAAAAACTAGTGATTGATGCTTCTCACCTCTCTCCGTCCCTGTCTGTCTGTCCTTATCTATCCATCTCTCTGACTCTCTGTCCCTGTAAAAATAATAATAATAATGTTAAAAATATAAAACATTCTCATGTATTACAATCCATTCATTTCCTTCCACCCATGTTCATGGTTGTGGATGGCTGGAGCCAATCATAGCTATCACACACACACACACACACACACACACACACACACCACCAAATTTTTATTGGATAATGCGTAAGGTACATGGGTTGTTGTGAGTTTAGGGTGGTTAGCAATGGGGTGGTCAAGTGGGAAATCAGAGCCCCAGTCTTTGTCTGGGATCGCCCACATGGCCAGGTGCACGGAAACTACACTTCTCATAAACCTTTGGGAAAAAAGCGACTGTCCGTCAGCAAGTGAGATTTCACTACATCATATTAGCTAGACGACCCCGGGAGAGCCCCTTTTAAAATAAGGCGCCATGCGGTCCCCCGCATTCATCTCCCGTGCCAGTGAGTCCTGACCGAGAAATGCTCTGTAGGAATAAAGCCTCAATAATTAAGACTTAATAACTACTCTGATTTTATTCTTTCTCAGCAGGGAAAATACCTTACAGTGAGGTCAGGAAGTAAACTTCCCTCCTTTTAATCAAGTCAGATAGCTAATTGCAGAAACCCTTTTGACGAAGAAGATGGCTAAAAGAAAAAAAGATGACAAGTATCGTACTTTTCAGCAGGAATGGACAGAGGAATTCACCTTTGTGGAGAGAGCAGGTTCTGCAGTATGTTTAATATGCAATGATAAAATTGGATCGATGAAACGGTCAAATATAAAGCAGCACTTTGATACACGCCATACTACATTTGCATCAGAATATATAGCAGGAAGGGGGACAGCAGGAAGAAAGCATGTCAAGAGCTACTGTGCAGAGTGCAAGCTAGTCAGCAGCAACTTCATGTTTGGACCAAACAAGGTGACTGGAATTCGGCTAGCTTTGCTGGTGCTTTAGCAATTGTGAGAAATGGAAAGCCATTCACAGATGGGGAATATGCCAAAACATTCATGCTTGATGTTGCCAATGAACTTTTTGACGACTTTTCAGATAAAGACAAGATAATCAAACGAATAAAAGACATGCCTCTGTTGGCAAGAACTGTTCACAATCGTACCATCATGATAGCAAATCAAATTGAGGCAAAACTAGTGAAGGACATAAATGCAGTACCATCCTTTTCTCTCGCTTTGGATGAGTCAACAGACGTAAGCCATTTATCCCAGTTCAACGTGATTGCAAGGTATGCTGTCGGTGACACACTACGTAAGAAAAGTCTTGCTGTTTGCCTATGGAAAAGACAACAAGAGGGGAGGATTTATTCAAGTCTTTCACTGAGCTCGCTAAAAAAACAATCTACAGATGGATAAACTTTCTTCGGTGTGTACTGATAGTGCTCCATACATGGTGGGGAAAAACAGAGGATTAATAGCACTTCTTTGTGAACATGAAAAGAGATCCATCCTACGTTTTCATTGCATCCTACATCAGGAGGCGCTTTGTGCTCAGATGTGTGGCGAGCAGCTTGGTGAGGTGATGTCGCTGGTCATTCTGGTGGTCAACTTTATTGTTGCCTGAGCTTTAAATGATCGCCAGTTTAAAACACTGGTGGATGAAGTTGGGAATAATTTTCCTGGTCTGCTTCTGCATAGCAATGTGCATTGGTTGTCAAGAGGGAAGGTGCTCAGCCATTTCGCGGCTTGTCTGAGAGAAATACAAACTTTTCTTGAAATGAAAACCGTCGAGCATCCTGAGTTAGCTAACACTGAGAGGCTCCTGAAGTTCTACTATCTCGTGGACATGACTGAACATCTGAACCAGCTCAATGTGAAAATGCAAGGTGTTGGAAATACAGTCTTATTCCTTCAAAAGCAGTGTTTGCATTTGAAAACAAGCTGGGACTCTTCATCGCCAACATTGAAACAGGTCGTTTACTACACTTTGAAAAACTGGGAGAGTTTAAAGATGCATGCACAGCAAGTGACCCTGCTCAACATCTTGATCTCCAGCAGCTAGTGGGCTTCACATCTAATCTCCTGCAGTCATTCAAAGCATGCTTTGGAGAATTTTTTCAGCGCACTCGTCTTTTTAAGTTCGTCACCCATCCACACGAGTGTGCGGTGGACAGCGTCGATTTGAGTTACATCTCCGGTGTCTCCTTCAGAGATTTTGAGCTACAAGCTGCTGACCTGAAGGCCTCAGACATGTGGGTGAAAAAGTTCAAGTCACTGAATGAAGATTTGGAAAGACTTGCACGACAGCAAGCACAGTTGGCGAGGAAACACAAGTGGGGTGAAATGAAAAAACTTCAACCCGTGGACCAGCTGATTCTCAAAACTTAGAACGCGCTTCCTGTCACATACCACACACGGCAGCATGTGAATATTGCTGTACTGACAATGTTTGGCTCAACATATGCATGTGAGCAGTCTTTCTCAAATTTAGAGAACGTTAAGACCAACCTATGATCACGTTTAATGGATCGAAGTCTCAACACCTGCATGAAGCTTAACCTCACCACGTATCGACCAGACTTCAAAGTCATCAGCAAAACCATGCAGCACCAGAAGTCGCATTAATGGTAAGAAGTACTTTATTCATCATTGGTTAGCAACAGCATAACAACGTTATTAAAAAGAATTCAGAGACTTATTGTACTTTAAAAGTGTTGGTCTTACATAAAATGCACACATTTACTTGTTTTTAGTGTTAAATATATTGTATGGCTTTCACGGAATTACATTTTAAAATATGTGGCATTCGCCTGACCAGACAGTGGCACAGTGGATAGAGCATCGGACTGGGATGCGGAAGACCCAGGTTCGAGACCCCGAGTTCACCAGCTTGAGCGCGGGCCCATCTGCCTTGAGCAAAAGCTCGTCAACTTGGACCCAAGGTTGCTGGCTCCAGCAAGGGGTTGCTTGGTCTGCTGAAGGCCCAGGGTCAAGGCACATGTGAGAAAGCAATCAATGAACAACTAATGTGTTGCAACGGCAACGAAAAACTAATGATTGATGCTTCTCACCTCTCTTTGTTCCTGTCTGTCTGTCCCTATCTATCCCTCTCTCTGACTCTCTCTCTCTCTGTCTGTTGGGCAGATAAAATATATTATGCTCACTTTGTTAAAGATGGAGCTGCCCACATGGAAGCCCGTCACCCAGGTGATATTATTTGGCCTTATGCTTGAAATGTGTGTTCTGGAACAGGCTGTGGGCAGGCTGGGTCGTTATAGCCTAAGGCTTAGTTTAAGACTAAGCTCTTCTCCACACCCTTGACTGATTGGATGATGTAGTGTGGTGATGTAGGGAGGAATCCCATTATGCCTCAGATGGGTGGCTTTGTATCAGAGACTTTCTTGTATGTATAATTGGATTAAAGGTTTGGATTATCTATGCTATAAAGTGGGCGGACCAGTAGCTAGATCTCTCTCTCTTGGTTCCTGAGTTCCTGAGGTTGGTATTAGAGAGGAGAGCAGAGTAAGGCCACGTGAAGGCCAGGAGAAGCAGCCGAGATGGCAGAGTGCTGAGGAAGAAGCCAGTTTGTTAAGAGTTTGTGCAGGAGGAGATGGGAAACAGGTGAATAAGTCTGGTGAGCTAGAAACCTTTGATTCTAGGAAACTCGGATAAGTCAGTAGCTTTGTGAGCACTGAATGTGAGGGTTTTGGAGCCCAGTGTGTGTTTTTGCTTGCCCGCCGGGTGCAAGCTAGAATTAAAGCTGATGGCTCACCAGTTTGTGGCTCCTGTGTTTCATTACTGACTGTTCGAATCCAATGCGAACCTGCCTTGGCCACAGGCTTTACACTGTCCCTGTTAATAAATAAATAAATAAATAAATAAATAAATAAATAAATAAATAAAAATTAAAATATGTGGTGTTCATGGCTCTCTCAGCCAAAAAGGTTCCCGATCCCTGCTTTCAATTGACATTCAGACTTGTTCCAGAAACTCTGAGCCTCCTACCAAAATGTTCACTGGGTATTTCAACCCATTTGTTCCAACTACTCGACCTATACAAATGCAGATTTATTCAAAAAACGCAACCTCCTCTCTTTGTTCTTTGTCCTGAATTGCATCAACAATCTTGCAGGAACCTAAACCAGAATCTGCTTGTTAGGTAAGATAGTTATCAGGGCAGGAAAGGGGAGTTTTATCTCACCTGAATAAAGGAGTCAGCAGTCCTAAGGTCTGCCAAAACAAAATCACCAGATGTTCAAATTGATTTGAAACCCTGTATGTTAGTCCCAATATCAGGAAAGGGGAAGCTTGAAACCCTGTTAGCCCTGATAAGGGGAAAGAGAGCCTTAAAGCTAAGAGTATATAACTCATATGACCCCAACAGGACAGGTGCTCAGCATAGCTGAGTTTGCCCACTTGAGTCTTGTGCCAAGTGTATAGCTTCGCTTAATAAACTGCTTGCTTTCCTTAAACATTGCAGAGAAAAAAAAGAAATAATAAAAACCAACCTGCTACTTCACTTGGGACTGGCACTATCATCTTAGTAACATAGCCCTTTTCTCTGTTAGAAAATAATATATTCTGCTTCAGCATTTCTACTCATTGTGAAATCTTTTACAACCCGTGTCACCAGTGACATAACAGTACTCCTCCCTATATCTCAGCATATGCAGTTACTTCCTTAACATCTCTTCAGTCTTTTTCTCCACACTCCTCTTGAGTGCTTCATCATCCTCTCTTAGACCAGCAGCAGAGCCTGCAGATTTGTTTGCAGATTCCTAATCCTCTACCTGCCTTTCATAGAAATCTTTCCTGGAAGTTCTTTTTCTTCCTATTCAGCTTCCCATACCTGGGAGTTCTACATCCCACACACCATTTTCACCCTTTCCTGAACATCCCATAAGGACATGAAATAGAATTCTATAGAGTAAAGAATAAACAAATTCTATTCCTTGAGCCCTTTTCTGATGTTCTCTTTTATCTTCACTTTTATTCAACATTTATAGCATACAAGCTACCTATCAGACTATGGGTATACAGAATGCACACTAGTACAAAAAAACTGTAATAAGATGCCTCTAGAAAATGGAAGAATTCTGAATTCTGGAAGTTAAACTAATTAATATCAGCTATCTGTAGAGGTTACCTCTGGTATGAATGCTGGCATAGACTTATGAAATACCCAAATCCAATCAAAGGTGGTGGGAGTGTTTCCTCAGTAATAGAATGTAACTTAAGATAATTCTACCTGACCAGTGGTGGTTCAGTGGCTAGAGTGCCAACCTGAGATGCTGAGTTTCCCCAGTTTGAAACCCTGAGGTCACCGGTTTGAGCACAGGCTTACCAGGTTGAGCATGGGATCACTGGCTTGAGTGTGGGATCATCAACATGATCCCAAGGTCACTGGCTTGAGCCCAAGGTTGCTAGCTTGACTAAGGGGTACCTGGCTTGACTTGAGCCTCCCATCAAGACACATATGAGAAGCAATCAATGAATAACTACAGTAAAGCAACTACAAGTTGATGCTCATCTCTCTTCTCCCTTTCTCTCCCTCTCCATTTCCTGTCTCAGTCTCTCTCTCAAAAAAAAATTTTTTTAATCAATTATATCATTTCAGAAGACACGTGTTAATAGAAAGATATGGTCCACATAGAGTCTAAACAGAGCAATTATATTAGGTTCTCTAACACTGAATATATGTCTGCTAGACACAAAAGTTTGGGCTATTATAGAGGGGCCAATAGTTATGAAAGAAAGAATCAATCTTTTGTCACAGTCTAGACGAAGTATTTCTGAACACTAATTCTTAGTTCAGATTCTATGCTCAATTAACAACTTTCTGATTATTCGATTTCAAGATAAAAATATGAGGCTGAGAAGGGGAGGTCCAGTTATGGGAGGATGAATCTATTGCTAGAATTTAATAAATTTGCATTCTGGACTATTCATAAATTTCTTGTGCATTGTATTAGTGTGAGTCTCTCCCCAAGAAGCCAATCAACTCTAGAAGGTCTGATAGTATCAAATTTTCAGATCTACAGAGTCTGAACCCAGACAGTGGAGACCCTACCACAACTCTGACATCCAGAAAAGCCCTGCTTGAGGAACAAATTGACTTTCTGGGCTCTGATGTATGTTTTTACTTCTATCACAGTTCAGGAGGATCAAAAAGAAAAAAGTTTATACTGAATTCTTATTATGTGAAAAATTCTATGCTGGGGGGCTACCTAGGAAGTAGATATAGTTGTTTCACAAATAAAATGTTAAAGGACTTGCGCTAAGTCACACAGCCACTTACTAAGACATGCTTGGAATCCAGGTCTGCCTAAATTAAAGACTGCTCTTTATCACTATATTCTCACTGCTCCACCAACTAGACGTCAGGCTTCATGAAGTCATTTAACTTGCCCAGCATTGCTTTCTTACTCTGTTAGAGAGAGAATTAGACAATACTTTAGATTCCATCCAGCTATAAAACCTTATTAATAAGTCAAGATAGGCCAATATCTTTCAAATTATCCCAGGCTCAATTACTATCTATTGCTCCCCAGAGGTCCTTTCCCAACATCCTTACAAGAGCTTTTAAAAAATAAAGCAAAGCAGGCCATTTATAAAAGTAGTACAACATCACAAACAAGCTGGATCTTCATTCCTTAACACCTCTGGGATTTTTAACTAAAGGAAACTGAGTTCCTTCCCAAGCGATCTAGTTAATCAAACATTTATTTTGTACTCTAACTCCATCCAACCATTCAACCATAGTCCTCTCCCTTCTCCTTTCCCTCCACCTCTCCCCAGCACCACCCCAGTCTCCTTCACATGGAGCTGCTGACCATTCAGGAGATGAGCAAGGCCTTTCCACAGCTCCCTGCCATTGTACATGCTGTTACCCCTGGCTAGAATGCTTCATCCTCATCTTGACTTACAAAATCTTCCTCATCCTTCCAGTTTCAGCCCAGATATCACCTCTTTCTTCATAAGGTCTTCCCTATTCCCACACACACGGCCTCAGTGTACTCACATCTCTGTTCATATCCTGGTGAGAGCACCACTTTTAACTGTTCTCTAAACTGTGTCTTATTTTCTTTCTGTGACCACCTCCAAGGAGAAACCATGTCTCCATCTGTGATTCAGGAGTCCCTAATTCCCTCTATCTTAAGGTGACCAGATTTTAAAATTGGTAAAGCAGGACACCATTGACAGGGAGGAGAGGGAGGGTTCTTGATTAAAAATATGGTCTATATGGGAAAAAAAAATTCATAGAATGCAAAAATAGTATTGTAATATATTTTTTAAATCAGGACTTTTTTAAAATGCCATGGGACGCAGGACAAATTGTTAAAAATTGGGACTGTCCCGCCAAAAGTGGGACATCTGGTCACCTTACTCTATCTGGCTCTTATTAGGGTAGTTAAATGTTTTTGGCATGAATATGAAACAATACTCTTAGAAAATTAGTGTAATCTTTTCTAAAATAGTTCTCTTTACTCAACAAGTACTCTCCAGCCTGACCAGGCTGTGGCACAGTGGATAGAGCATCGAACTGGGATGCTGAAGACCCAGGTTCAAGACCCCGAGCTCGCCAGCTTGAGCGCGGGCCCATCTGGCTTGAGCAAAAAGCTCACCAGCTTGGACCCAAGGTCACCGGCTCGAGCAAGGGGTTGCTTGGTCTGCTGAAGGCCCGCGGTCAAGGCACATATGAGAGAGCAATCAATGAACAACTAAGGTGTTGCTGTGGCAATGAAAAACTAATGATTGATGCTTCTCATCTCTCTCCATTCCTGTCTGTCTGTCCCTATCTATCCCTCTCTCTGACTCTCTCTCTCTGTCCCTGTAAAAAAAAAAAAAAAAATGTGTAAGATGTAGTATATCCATATAACTGCAGTACTGTATGTACTACACAAAAATGAAAATGAACAAACTATTGCCACACACATGGATGAATCTAACAATGTTCAGCAAACGAAAACACAAATGAAGTCATACTATATGATTGCATTTATATGATGTTCAAAAACAGAAATACTAATCTATGGTGAGAGAGGTAAGAATGACGATTATTGTGACAGGATGGTACTGCCTTCCCAGAAACTTCCAAAGTGCTAGAAATTTTCTGTATCTTGATGTGAGTGTATTCATGTGTAAAATTAAGCTGTACATTTAAGGCATAAATTTCTCATGTGAAAATAGTCAGTAAACACAAATTAATTTTGTTTAATGAACAAATATTGAAGTAAGCATGGCAGGGAGATAAATATTTTATTGGCCATCCCAATCCTTGTGTTACAGATTACTGTTTACTGTTGTTTGTTTTGGGTTCTTTTAACATTTTTTATTTTAAGCAATAGAGGAAGGGGGAGAGAAAAAGAAAAACAGAAAGAGAAGGAGATGTTCCTGTATGTGCTCTGACTAGGTACTCTTAGGTTTCATTTCTTTAGGCCTGCCAGTAAGTCTCATTTCAGGGCTTGCGGCAGATGACCAACCGCAAAGAAATGTCCAAGAAGTCCTGGATGATTGAAAATTGCTAGAAGTTAAACATACACAGACTTCCATAAAAAACAATCCTTTGTCCAGCAGCCAATCCACTAATGCCACACAACCCTTGCTACTCCCCTAACCCAAAGCCTTAAAATGCAGTCCTACTCTGTACCTGGTGCTGCTCTCCTTTATGAGACAGCCCGGCAGGTTTCCTTTCAATAAAGCCTGTTATACTGGTCTTTTTGCACTCCGATTAATTCTAACAGGTACCAAACCAGCAACCTCTGCATTTCCAGACAATGCTCTTAACCTGCTGAGCTATCTGAACAGGGCTGTTTGTTTTTGTTTTGACTCAAAGTGGTCACCATAATCTCTAGGTGCTTAAAGCCTCTAAAAATCTTAATCTGGCTAGGACAAACCTTCACTAAATAATAGATTTTATTATGACTATGTTCTTATTAAAAGCAAAGACTACAGGCAGCCCCGTAGAGTTTGTGCCTTGCAAAGCTTTCATTTATTTTTGCAACAGGAATAATAATGGTCAATTCTCTCTATTCATACATACATTAGTTCATTCATACATGTGTTCATTCATCCACTCAATACATTTTATTGAGCACCCAAGTATGACATACAGCTTCAATGTATGTGTAGGGCATACAGATCTCTCTTGCCACAGGGTTAGTTCACTCTAGTGACTCAGTTTTCTCTGTGCCCCCAAATCTGTGTGACATGCCTCTTTGGCATCCTGTTCTTAGTCCCATCATAACATTTGTCAATTGTCCGCTCACTTGTCCATCTTCTCCAGTGTTCTGTAAACTTTTTGAGATCAAGATCTGCTCTATTCCCGCCGAACTGGTCTGGTGCACAACGATTATGTGGTTTATAAATGGAATGAAGTTCTATTTACTTATACGTAAAATAAAGAAGTGGGGCTATATGATTGGCAATAAAATGCATGGAATAATCCCAATCCCAACTGCACAGAGATTCCAGAGTTTTTGGTTTTGTTTTTTCTTTCTTTTTATTGTTTGTTTTTGTCGTTGTTGTTTTATTTGTTTGGCACCAGAGTTTAGTACTTTTTTTATTTTTTTTACAGGGACAGAGTCAGAGAGAAGGATAGATAGGGACAGACAGACAGGAACGGAGAGAGGTGAGAAGCATCCATCATTAGTTTTTCATTGCCATCGCAACACCTTAGTTATTCATTGATTGCTTTCTCACATGTGCCTTGACCGCGGGCCTTCAGCAGACCGAGCAACCCCTTGCTGGAGCCAGGGACCTTGGGTCCAAGCTAGTGAGCTTTTTGCTCAAGCCAGATGGGCCCCACGCTCAAGCTGGCAAGCTCGAGGTCTCGAACGTGGGTCTTCCACATCCCAGTCCAAAGCTCTATCCACTGAGCCACCGCCTGCTCAGGCCAGAGTTTAGCACTTTTAATTTGTCCCAAAGCAATACCAAAGTGGCTTAATCAAAATCTTGATAAAACATTCAGCTCTTCTTTATACCTCCAATGTATTTTGTTTTTGTCTTTGTTTTTTGTTTTTGCTTTTTTTTTTTTTTTTTTTTGAGAAAGACGGTTGCATTCTTCTGCTGCCCAACCTCTAACGACCTCACAAATTGGGAGAACCAGAGACTACAATTCCCGTGAGACCTCGGGTCGTCACGTAGCGTCTGCCCATTCTGTCACGTACAAAAACTCCATTTCCCAGCGTGCCTCACTCAGGATGCGAGAAAAGCATTTCGCCTACTCAGGAGTCGTGTACCAGCACCGAAACTGGTGTGGCCAAGGCTGAGCCGAAGGTAGACCGGGCCCTGTCTGGGGTTCAGAGGGGATGCTGGCCCTGCGGGAAAACCAGGAATTTCACGTACCTATTTTTGCCACCCTTGTACCATTCCTTGTTAATCCCCTTATTAACGAACGTGCCTCGCGCACGGGCCTTCTCTAATCGCCCCGTACACCCGCTGCCAGCGGCGGCCCAATTCCCCGACGTCACACAGGAAGGGGCTGAGTCCCCTGCAGCCACGTACTGTGGACAGTGACCGGTGGGGGTGTGAGGGTGGGGTTGGAGGTGTCTTACCGGGCGGGAACCCAGGCCCTCACTGCTCTGGCTCCTGTCCCTGTGTTAGCCGATGCTGAGTGGGCAGCTGGCCAGACGCCTGTTCTCCATGGCCGGCCGCGTCTGTCTGCCCCGGGGCAGCGCGGGATCAGGGACCATAGGTCCGGTCGAAGCCGCCATTCGCACGAAGTTGGATCAAGCCCTGAACCCCGAAGTGCTGGAGCTGCGTAACGAGAGCGGCGGCCACGCGGTCCCCCCAGGCAGCGAGACGCATTTCCGTGTGGCGGTAGTGAGCTCTCGCTTCGAGGGACTGAGCCCCCTGCAGCGGCACCGGCTGGTCCACGCTGCACTGTCAGAGGAGCTAGCTGGGCCGGTCCATGCGCTGGCCATACAGGCGCAGACCCCTGCCCAATGGAGGGAGAACCCTCAACTGGACGCGAGCCCCCCCTGCCTGGGTGGAAGTAAGAAAACTCGAGGAACCCCCTAAACTTCAAGAGAGAAAGGACCAGGATCCGAATGGGTTAGGTGAGAGTAAACTACTGGGGCCTTCCCTTCAATGCAGTTCAATATTTGTAAGGAATATGGGCCGCTGGGACCCATTCAACCAACATACACATTATTCTCTGCGGATAGCAACTCATTTCAGATCAAAGCTAACCCAAGGAAAGAATAAAATTACTATTTACTGCTTTAGCCTTAGACTATTCAGGAAAAGCTACCGGGTTGTTTGATGTTAAATTGTGCCTTTGGAACCACCATAACTAATGAGTTGGAAATAATCCTGTATATTAAAAGACATATGAAGTATGTATGTTTCTGTGTTATTAATGGCATGTTGAATTAGTACTACAGATGTTCTTGAGATCCTGTAGCCTAGAGTAGTTTGGGAGGGCTTCGTGGTAGAAGTGACTGACGTAGTTGGATCTTTAAAGGAAAGTACAGAATTAAACCAGAAGGGAAAGAAAAGGTGTTGCAGGCAAGGGAAGGAGCATACACACATTTCTCGCCCACCCCCACCACCCCCCACCCCGCCCAAGTACAGGATTTACAGACACATTTGAGTTTTATGCTGGAGGAATGTGCCTAACATCTAGTCCATTTCCAAAAGGATTTGCACTTTTAAGAAAAATCTTTAGGTGGGAGGCACACTAAAGCAGTGAAAAGATAACCTAAAAATTAGTATAGAAGATGAAGAAAACTTTAGCTCTTTTTCCTGAGCCTTCCGAATGTTAAGACTTACTTCTAATAAACGTTCAAGTCTAGATCAGCAAATTCATGATCTCAATGTAGAAATACAACCTAGATACCAAAGAAGAACCTTGATTAACGTGTCTTGACCATTTATGGCTAAAGAATTTAGACTGCATCTGGTTGGGCGGTAGGGAGTCATTGAAGAGCTTTGAGGAAGAGTATGCCAAAGAGCATTGTGGGTCAGATTGATCTGGAGTGATGTTTATAAGTGAGTTGAAATGGGAGCTTGAAGACACAGATATCAGCCAAGACTGAAAGTGGAACCCTGACTTAGAAATCAGCTGTGGGAATGGAGAGAATTGATTGAGAGCTACCATAAAAGTCAGAAACTGGCTTAACTAGATAGAACAAAATAAAAGAGTGAGAGGGAAGTCAAGGATAAACCCCCAGGCAGTAGTTTTCAGATCCCCACACAAGATTTGCCAAGGGAGCTTATGTAAAATGGAGATTCCAGGTCTCTTCCAAAAACAGAATTCTGATTCCACAAGAATGGGATATGGAAGCTATATATTTAAAAAGACAAGAGAATTTGGAAAAAATTGGTTCCATTCCCAAAAAACATTACTCCAAATATTTGTTTTCATTTTTGAGGTTTTTGTTTTGTTTTTTTAGCAAGAGACAGGGGCAGACAGGAAGGGAGATGAGAAGCTTCAACTTGTAGTTGCAACACTTTAGTTGTTCATTGATTGCTTTTTCATATGTTCCTTGAAAGGGGTCTCCAGACGAGCCAGTGACCTCTTGCTTAAACCAGCGACCTTGGGCGTCAAGCCAGCAACCACGGGGTCATGTCTAAGATCACAAGCTGAAGCCGGCAAACCCAAGCTCAGGCCCAATGAGCTCACACTCAAGCCTGCGACCTCGAGATTTCGAACCTGGGTCCTTAGCATCCCAGACCAGTGCTCTATTCACTGCGCCACCGCCTAGTCAGGCTCATTTTTGAGGTTTTTAAAAAATATTTAAAATTTTATTTTTGCAAATTTTATTTTCCTGTGGTGAGAACAGTTAAAATAAGATACCTTCCACCTGACCTGTGGTGGTGCAGTGGATAAAGCGTCGACCTGAAACACTAAGGTCACTGGTTTAAAACCCTGGGCTTGCCTGGTCAAGGCACATATGGGAGTTGATGCTTCCTGCTCCTCCCCCCTTCTCTCTCCCTTTCTCTCCTTTCTAAAATGAATAGTCTTTTTAAAAAATAAATAAAATAAATAAGATACCTTTCTAACAGGTTTTTAAGTGAACCATTCATCATCACTGACGATAGGGACAGTGTTGTATAGCAGATCTCGAGCTTATTCAGTGTGCTTAACTGAAACTATGCCTGTTGATTAGTAACCCATTTCCTCCCTCCAGTCTCAGCAGCTACCATTACACTCTCTTCATTATATGAATTTGATAGACTATTTTAGATAGCTCATGTAGGTGGCAGCATGCAATATTTTGTCTGTCTGTGACTGGCTTATTTGATTTGGTATAATATACTCATGGTTCATCCATGTCCCATGTTGCAGTATTCCTTTCTTTTTAAAGGCTGATTAATATTGTTATATGTGCACACCGCATTTTCTTTATCCATTCATCTGTCAGTGGACATTTCGGCTGTTTCCACATCTTAGCAACTGTAAATTGTGCTCCAGGATTCTGACTTCAATTCTTTCGGTTAAGTACCCAGAATTGGGATTACTGGATTATATGGTTAGTTCTATTTTTAATTTTTTTAGGAACTTCCATATTCTTTTCCATAGCAGCTGCACCATTTTGCATCCCCACCAAAATATGTGCAAGGATTCGAATTTCTTCACATCTTTGCCAACACTTTTTTGTCTTGGGAGTTTTTTGGTAATAGCTATCTGATGTGAGGTGATAGCTTGTGGTTTTGATGTGCATTTCTCTGATGATTAGTGATGTTGAGCATTTTTTCATATACCTGTTGGTCATTTGTATTCTTTGAAGAAATATCTCTTCAAGTCCTTAGCTCGTTTTTTTTGTTTTGTTTTGTTTTTTGTGACAGAGACAGAGAGAGGGACAGATAGGGACAGGCAGGAAGGGAGAGAGATGAGAAGCAACAATTCCTCATTGTGGCTCCTTAGTCTCCTTAGTTAATCATTGATTGCTTTCTCATAAGTGTCTTGATGAGGGCGGGGGGCCTACAGCAGAGCGAGTGATGCCTTGCTCAAGCCAGTGACCTCAGGCTCAAGCCAGCAACCTTGGGCTTCAAGCCAGCAACCTCGGGCTCAAGCCAGCAACTGTGGGGTCCTGTTTATGATCCCACGCTCAAGCCAGCTACCCCGCACTCAAGCTGGTGAGCCCGCGTGCAAGCCGGCAACCTTAGGGTTTTGAACTTGGGTCCTCTGTATCCCAGTCCAATGCTCTTATCCACTGTGCCACCTCCTGATGAGGCCTTAGCTTATTTTTTAAATCAGTTTATTAATTTATTTGCTATTGAGTTGTAGGACATTATCCCAAGTCTTCAAATTTGGGAGACTGAGAGGGCCTTTCATCTATAGAAATAGGAGGTCAGAATAGAGAAGCCAATTGAAGATACCTCAATGTAATACTTCGTGTTATGTGGCTTACAGTTTGGAGAGAGATGACTCAGTTTCTATGTCACCATTCCCTTCCAGCAGGCAGAATGGAGTTGGATGTGTGTGAGTGAAGAGGCAAAGAAGCAGACATAACCATTTTGGATTTTAAGGATTGGTTGTTTTTATTTTTCAACAATATTTTTTATTTCATTTTTCACATCAACAGAGTTGAGTTTAGGGTTCCCCAGGAGATCAAGGGAGATGGATGGGTCTGTCCAGGGGTGCAGGGAGGGCTGCATCCAGCAGTGAAGGGTGAAGAAAGGGCACATACTCACACACTGGGCACTGGGGGGAAGGTGGTCCTTTGAGCACAGACACCAAAGAGTTAAACAGTCACCTCCTAGTTCAATGTTTCAATATGGGGGAGTGACCATAGAGGGTCAGGGCACCAGACGCAGCACAAGGAGGGTGAATTTGGATTTTCTTTTTCTGTTTTCACTTTTTTCCTTTTAACATTTTACAAACAGCTAAAAACTACAACAAACACATCACAGCTACAGTGGTGGGGAGGGAGGCACCAAAGAAAGCAGGGTGGGGCAGGGGCAGTTTAACCTACAGGAGCTATTGTATGGAAAGGGTGAAATGGGGAAGCTGAGGTTCTGCTCCCTGGCTTACTACCCAACCTCTTTCCACTTCAGAGGAGTCACTGGGAGGGCCCCTGCTTCCTGCCCCTGCCCCAGCTCCTTGTGCTTTTTGATCTGCTGGTTTGACCATGTGCCTGGGTTCTTTTCCTCCCCTGTCCCCCTGCCTGAGAGGAGACAGGTTGGGGATGGGAGAGCGGCTGTGCTGTTAACATCTGTGCTATAGTGGGTGGAGCCTTTCACTCCAGAGGAGCCCTGTGCTCCTCAAATCTCCCTAGACTGTGATACTCTTATCCCAGCCTGGCCTGGGGCTTCTCCCTCCCAGGCCCAGCACAGAAACAAGATTAGGGGAGGTACTGTGGAAGGCAGGGTTACGTGTGTCTCCACTGAAATTACCCTTGGCTTTTATTTTAGGACAGTATAGTGACACCCGCCCCATGGCATACACACACATACAAAGTGTACACACACACGCAGTCCTGCTGAGCTGCCTCAAACCAATATATAAATAAATAAGAATCATAAAGTTAATTTTGTTAAATTCAGGCTTCTTATAGCCTAAATTGAGGGGGAAGTGGAGGCTAGGGGTTGAGGTTTATTGCTACTCCCCCAGCATCCAACAGAAGGTGTGAGAGAGCACTCAAGGCCCTTCCCACTCTAAGCTATTCTTTTGGTCCATGATCTACACCAAGCCCCAATCTCCAGCATAGCCACATGCCCATGATTTCCCCCGGGCCTAGGCAGAGGGAATGAGGGGGAAGGCAGGAAGCATGTTCTGGAGCCCCTGGAGCTGAGAAGGGCAAGGACCCTCCTCACTAACACTGGGGGAGAAGGGTGGGGCAAGCCTTCTCTTGTGCAAAGTCAAGGGTGTTAGGAGGTGGAGAGTAGAGCTGCGTCCCAAAACTGGGATGAAGGAGCCTTCCCTGTAGTCCTTGCCCACGAAGTCACACACACACACACACACACAAACACACACACAGCTCAGACACCAAACACAGGCATGGATAATGAGGGCTCTAGGGGCCAGGATGGCAGGGCAGGGAGAGGAATATAGTTGTTGGTCTCACAGTGTGCCTGCCACCCCTGAAGCCCCAGAGACCACTCAGTGCAGCACCTGCCCCCGGGTCTCGGGCAGCTTCAGAGCCAGAGAGCTACCAAGGGCAAGGGCAGCAGAGGCAAAGAGGATGGGGGCAGCCTTGGTGATTCCCACAAAGGATGTGAAGATGCTGATCCCCAGCACTGCTGCCAGCTTACACAGGGCATTCAGGAAGCCGAAGGCTGTGGTCCTGTTCACGGGTCCCCCGTGCAGCATGGAGGGGCCGGCCCAGGAGGGAGAAGAAGGAAGAGGCATGGAGGGGTCATGAGGAAGGGAAGGCATAGGGAAATAACGGAGAGATGGCAGGCAGTGTCCAAGAGGGAGAGGAAGGTCAGAGGTCGGACAGGTGAGGGATGCACATTAGGAAGTATAGGTCAATTGGGAGGCCAGGGGTAAGGGGACCAAAAATTAAGTTAATAGTTAAGATTTCAAGGAGTGAATACAAAAACTAACAACTCTTAGAGGAGAAACTCAATAGGAATGTGTATGCTCTCACCCCTAAAGATGCTTCTCCCATTCAGCCCCTTCCTCACCCCACTTCTCCCCTACCCGTTAGGCCCTCAAACTGCTGCCTTGACCCCACCATACTCCAACTACCTCTTGTCCGAGGGGTAGAGTTCAACAGTCAACACGTCCAGTGCGTTCCAGGATGCAATGCTGACCCCCCCAAAAAGGCAGAGCAGAGCGATCATTGCTGACTCGCTGTTCCCAAAAGACAGGAAAAAGCAGGAGACACACGACATCACGCTGGAGCCAGCTAGGGCCAGGAAAGGAGAGAGCAGTGTGAACCCACCACTACCCACCCTGTCTCATCAGCTGTTGTTGAGGACAGCCATGATGACTCTTTCAGAGTTACCCGAAAGGAAGGCCTTTCACTCATCCCCAGCCTCCCTTATAATCTTCTCAGTAATATCAGTATCAACAACTTCTTCCACACTGGCTGTGGGCCGAGAAACTCAATGAATTATGTGCACTGATCTAATATGTCAACCCTATAAGGCAGGTTCTGTCTTCACCCCCATTTTCCAGAATACACAACTGAACTCACTGAGGGTAAAGAACTTGCCCAGGGTAGGTGATGGAACTGAAATTCAAAACCTATGACCTCAAAGCCTGCACCCTGAGACAGATGCCATCCCATCTACCTCCTTTATCCACCAGACAAACTACAGGTAGATGGATGGCCCCGCCCCATCCTGCAGCCACCCCCCTGAGCAGAAAACCGGAGAGAAACTTCTCTGGCTGAGAGCTCTCTCACAGATGAAGGTAAGAAGCCTGTTGAAAGTCTCCCTTCCCCACAGCACTCTAGTCGGTCCTGACAGCACCGCCCAGCTTCTCCCCCTTACCAAGCATTCGGAGCCTGCCAATCTTGTCCATGAGCAGGGCAGACACGATATTCCCAGGAAGCACAGCCAGTGTCCCCAGGAAGCTGACAAAGTACACCATGTAGGCACCTTCTCCCGTCCCTGTCACATCTAACGGGCAGCCTTCCTTGTTGTGCAGGAATGTGCTATTCACCAGACGACTGTTCACAAACTTGTATTCAAACAGATCTGAGGATGAGGGTCAAGACAGACAGGCAGTCATGTCAAGCGAGAGAGGGTGGTTGCTGCTGCTCAGGGCTCAGAGCTCTGCCTCTATGAGGGTTAGCACGCATTACAAAACATCGAATAACATCACCATAGAAACTAACAATTGTAACAACAGAAAATGTCCATAGTCCATCTAATGAAACAGTGTGACCATCTGTTTCCAAGTTTTCTTATCAATAATCTGCTTCCTGTTCATTTTTTGTCAGCCCTGCTACTAGCAGTAGTAACGCCATAGGTTTAGGAAAAATATTTAAAAATCATTAAAAGTCCTATGCATTATTTTTTTCCTGCAAGATAGGAAAAGCTCACACAGTCATCCATTAAGAGGTAGGAAACTCAAATTAAACTCACAATTCTAGCATTTCTTATACATATAGTTCAAGAATCACTGTTAAATGGATTCATGTAATGATTCCCAACCTTTTCCCCATCAAATATCTCTTTTATTGTTTTTCTTTTCCCCAAGAGCCCTGTTTTGAATGATTGTTGCCCTCTTCAAAAGTGCATTACTGCCCTGGCTGGATACATCGGTTGGTTAGAGCATTGTCCCAATACACGAAGGTTGCAGGTTCAATCCTCAGGCAGGACACGTACAAGAATCAACCAATGAATGCATAAATAAGCAGAACAACAAATTAATGTTTCTTTCTCCCTGTCCCTTCCTCTCTCTAAAATCAATCAATAATTGTTTTTAAAGTGCATTACTATCAGCATATTGAGTTGTTTTAATGCCAGGCAAAGGCAAAGAAATTAGATATTTTTGTCAGATATTCTAACTATCACAGGAAAAAGTTCAATTTCCATTAGATTTTTAGAATTATTGGTGGTATCTTGCAGGCCCCATACCACCTTCCTCCATGGCTCCATAGGGACCACTTCTCAAGATGTTCCCAACCCTGTGGTCTGACAGCCACTGGCCACCCCACCTTACCAGTGTTATAGAACACGGTGTTAATGAATGTGCAGTTGCGGAAAAATGTGTTGCTGGATGTGACATCCTCAAAATAACACTCCTCAAAAAGGGAATCTTCAAAGGACACCGACTTCAGACGTAGCCCGATGAACCTGGAATATCAGGATGGTGAGAGGCACTTCCCCTCCTCCTCATCCCCTCCTCCCAGGCTGGAAGTTCTGGGGAGTTGTGGCATTACAGAGAAACTACAGATCTTCACCCCAAAATACCTGTCTCAAAACTCCCAAACATATAAGAAACGAGGAGTAGAGGGACAGAGGAAGAGTACAGTGTGAAGGTCCCCACATACTTGTCATTGAAGTACTGTCCCCCTCGGTGGATCTGATTCTCCAGAGTGAAGTTAAAAGTCACATGCTCTACACGCTCCCCAGGGAACACTTTGGTGCGGGCTGCATAGTCCACCGCCTGGAGATGGCGGATCATGTCGGGAAACCAGACAGTCAGGCCATAGTAACTGAAGAGTCAAGGGCGATAGAATCAGACGGAGCTCAGGGATTGGAACCAGGCAGTCCAGAGTAAGGAGGAAATCAAGGATCAGCCCACATCAGGACCTTGCTTACCTCTCCAGCCTCACCACTCATCACTCCTCCCTTCACTGATTACTGTGGTTCTTCTGACCCTCCCACCATATAAATAAAAGAGTACTTTATCTTTCAGGCATTTGTTCTTCCCTCTGCCTAAAACAGCCTCCCCAACCTACCCTCAGCTTAACCCCTATTCATTCCTCAGGACTCAGATCCGGGCTAGGAAGCCCCTCTCCTGTGCCCAGAACAGTGTGTACTTCTCCCACGTGGCACTCATCATTGCTCTATGCTGGTTTTGTCTAGCTCCCTGCCCAAGAGGCAAACTCTGTGAGGACTGGGACCAAGTCTATTTCAGCCCAGCACAGTGCCTGACACATAATAGAAACTCAGTATGGTTCAGCCTGTAATATAAATTTGTTAGATTAGTGAATGCTGTGGAGGAGCAGGGTGGAGGATCACAGGGGATCCAAACAGCAACATCCCTCATTACTCGCCCCTTCATTTCAATCTTCCCCACCTCCCACCCAAACCACCCACCCCACACACCTTCTCACCTGAACGACATGGTGAACCACACACCCATCATCATCAGAGTGATGCGTCGATATTCTGTTCCAAAACAGGAGAGGAAATTCCCCCAAACCTAGGCAGAATAGAACAAAGTTGAATAGTGGCCACACTACCTTCAAGCACCTCTAGACCCCCATGTTTCTCCCCTACCACCTCCCTTCAGTTTACCCATCCCCACACACACAGGTTGAGCCCTGACTTCCTCTCCACCTCTCCCACTTCCTTTCTTTCTCTCCACCATCCAATCCCCCATTACCTGCCCCCCAAGGCTCAATGCCCGGACCCCCCAGCGCTGGTACCAGGTCCCTGTGTCTGACTGGATCTCAATCAACTCATCCTCCTGCTGAATCGTCTTAATGTGGGTTACCTGGGGTCAAGAGAAGGGGTGAGCAGTCACCTACTGTCTGCATTTCCCAACCCCTTCCAGGTTCCTAGGTTTCTCCTACAGTAGCAAAATGGGAGGAAGGGGTGGACAGGATGCCTTAAGAGATGTTATTGAGGGAGGGTGTGTTCAGAAGTGCCTATAAAGGTGGGGGTATCCATGGAGGGCCAGGTGGGGGTTGAAGTGCAGCGGCTTGGAGGACTGAGGGGGAAAAGACTGTAACTTACTGAGAAGACTCGCTCCGGATGCCCCTTGGCTCGCATGTTGGTGTCATGAACTTGCTTCAGCACCATCCACGCCTCATCATGCTTCCCATTCTAGAGCCGACAGAACCCCCACATCCAGGTTAGTTCCTCTCTGACCCTGGGTTATAGACCCCGTCCCACCAACCTAACTTCTAGAGCTATAGAACACAGAAAAGCTGCTGCCCCAACCCTTGATCTATGGGCACATCCATCACCCACTATGAAAGAGACCCAGGAAGGACGTGATCAGACTTGGGCAGGAGTGGCAGGAGTCCAGGAGACAGATACAAGCATACGTCCTAGGGATCCTTGGTATAATGGAAAAGGAAAAGAAAACAAGTGGGCAAGCATGCAGTCAGAGAAGGAGCAGCATCCTAGCCCTGCTGGACCAAGGTATAGTTCGAAGGGAGAATTGGAATTGGAATTGGAATTGGAGGGGGTGGTGAGGAGAAGAAACTTCTGTGAAGCTATAAGGTCAGGGCCAGGTCCCCACTTGTCAAATTCTAATCCACCTATGGTTGAACAGGTTTCCTGGTTTCTCCACCCACAGACCTCTTCTAGAGATACATTCTATATAAAGGAAATAAGATAAAGTCCAACAGAGTATGGACACCCTGAGGAAGGAAGGCAGCTGTATAGTATCAAACCCAGCCCACAGCAGTGTCTGAACTCAGCAGCCCCTGCTGCCATACCCCCAGCCCAGCCCAGTCACCTCCAGGAAGAAGCGGGGACTCTCAGGCTGTGTGGTCAGAGCCCCGATAGCAAACACAGAAGGAAAAGCGCAGACGAGGACAAAGACCCTCCAGCTGTGAAACTGGTATGCAGACCCCATCTGAAAGCTCCACCCTGGCAGGGGACAGTCATAGAATCAGCAGATAGGCCACTGGCTGGGAGCTCCCACCACAGGGAGCACAGGGGAGGAGGGCCACAGACAGGGGCATTCCCCGTGGAATGCTCACCGTAGTGGGGGATGATGGCCCAGGCCATGGCAGCTGCGTACACTCCACCGATCATCCAGAACATGCAGAGCCAGCTCAGATGCTCCCCGCGTTTCTCCTGGGCCAGAAACTCCGAGAAATAGGAGAAGACAATGGGGATGGACCCTCCAATCCTGGAGGGCATTGCAAGAATTCAGCATTGAAAAACAGCCACATTCCTGATCTCCTGTCAGTGATCTTCTGAGCGCTCTGGACCCCAGTCCCCTTCATTGTCCAGACCTTTCTAAAGAGATTCCTTCTCATATCTTGTGCCCTATAAGCTCCCTCACCACCAGCCTTCAGACACCCATCCTTGAGACCCTGGAACAAGGCAGCAGGTCTCAGGGAAAGGGAAGGGACAAACATTGAATCTTAAGGATACTGCAGAGGTGGAAGGGAGGGAAGATAATCATGGAAAAAGGGAAAGTTCTCCCCCACCCCCAAAAAAAGAGATGGGCAAAGAAAAGTCTGAGGGCAGGTATACGGAGCAGGCCAGAGAAGAGCTTGGAAACAAAGAGGCAGTACATGCAGGTAGAAGTGCAGGAGTTGGATGGGTCAAGGCTTCAGAGTTCAGGGTGTCAAATGCAGGAAATACGTAGACTCAGAAAGAGGATAACTCAAGAGTCCACAGGTGCCCTGGGGTGAGGCTAAGACCCACTAGCCTTCTTCAGGGAGCCAGACTCAGAAAGAAACTGAAGGGAGGGATAGAGGAATCAGGAGTGGAGCAGAAATGGAATGACCTTCTGGACAGGCAGTAGACAAGTTCTGCATAGGGAGAAGCTGGCCTGAAGACGGTGGGAAGAGAAAGGAATTCATTCATTCAACTCACACATACTTGAAGTGCATCTGATATTGCTGGCACTGTGCCGGGCTCTACAGATATAAGTGACCAGAGCACAGTCCTGTCCTCCAGGGGCTTAGGAGGTGCACACTCACCCGATCCCAGAAAGGAGGCGGCAGAAGAGGAAAGTGCCATAACCCTGGACAAAAGATGAGAAAAAGGCGAAGACGCTGTTGACTGAGAGCGAGATGAGCAGACACTGCCTCCGACCCAGCCGATCAGCCAGACTGCCCCAGAGGAAGGCTCCCACCATCATGCCCAGATAGACGATGAGGCCTGACGGGAGGAACACAGAGGAGGAAGGGTATGATCAGACCCACTTTAATTCTCCTATTCACTGAACATTCAATGATCTGAAACTGTAGCAGAATGAGCCAAGGACCTGAAGGACTTCAAGAAGCTGACTGAGTCTACCCAGAGGTGAGAGCAAATGAGAGAAGCATTTTGAGAGCAATGATGGAAGGCCATCTCTGCAGGCCCACAGCTTAGGGTCAGGAATACAGACACAGCAGGACCTCAAAATTCTCCTTTCCCTCTTGCTCTCTCTTACTCACCCTTTCTCTCTCTCTTGCTGTCAGTTAAACAATGTCCCCATCTCTGGCTTCCCAGGAATGAGGAATGGATCTGACCAGACTCCTAGCCCCAACCAGGATCCCCTCCATCCTCCCTGCCTTGAGACCCTCAAAGTAGCAGGAGGCATTTCTCATGTTCCCTGGGAAAAGAGCCCTAATCCTTTACTTCTCCCAGGGAATCCTCCCCACAAAATCCATCCTTCACTCCTTGTAGTTCCAAAACTTCTGGTCCTAAAGATCTCCTGTTTCTTCCTTCATAAATTCAGAATTTGGAATTTTTCTTAAAAATCATCTACTCCAAACTCCCCATTTTACCTATGCCTAATCCAAGCTCCAGGGAAAAGGGACCTGCCCAAGACCTCACAGCAACTTGGTGGCAGAGCAAGACTGAGACCCTTTGTGAGTGAGTCTAGGAGTTTCCTCCTTCAGGGTCCTCATCAGAAAGGACAGTCAGGAACCATTCACTGGCCTGTGACTCCCAAGGCTGATCTACAGCTTCTCAGGCTGGAGGCAGGCCCAGGATTCTTCCCCTACCTCCACCACCCCAAACCAACCCTTCCCAGATAATCTAGGGAGTTTGAATATTGACTTCTAGTTGCCAAATCGAGGAAAGGAAACAGGATAACAAGAGGAGAGGCTCTGAAGAAACACAACATGGGGCCCATCCCACCATGGCCACCTCCTGCAGAACCAAGCAGTTCACAACCCAATCACCAGCCCAATCCCCAGCTGTCCTCCCCAGGCTTTCCTTGTACCAACAACCTCACTGTGACCCAAACCCAACAGGAAGGTTGTGTGAAGGGGAGTGCAGAGAAACCCTGAGCCCTCTGAAGACTTTCTGAAAGCAGAACCCTAGGGAGCCCAGCAGTGAGGACAGGAGTTCTCAGAAGAATGGGGTGTTTACAGAGTTTGGGGCAGGATGGGGTGGAGCACCCCCAGCGTGTCTTACCCAGCATGCCTTTGTTGGAGTCAGACAGGCACATGTCTTTCTCAGCACTGGGCAGCACGAAGACCACCACAAAGACCTCAACACCATCAGCCATCAGCGCCAGACCAAGTACGAAGTAGAGTGTCCACTGGAAGCGGCCATGACCACACTCCTGGAGGATGGCTTCATACTGCTGGGCCAGTTCTTCCCGTTCTTTCTGCCGCTGTACCGGCCCCCGGTCCCCAGAGGGGCCTTCTCCATCACCCAAGCCTCCCCTCACTCTAGCCAGGGGTGCCCCATCTGCCATCCGCTCGCCTTTGCCCCCAGACTCTGCCCGGGGGATGCCCTGATATTCCCCCTCATAGATCTCATCATCGTCGTCATGGCCCTCAGTGGCATCACTAGATGCGCCACCTTCCTCCTCATCCTGGGTCCCTTCCCCATGGTAATAGCCATCAGCAGGGGCAGGGAAGTCATCGTCATCATCCTCCTCCTCAAAGCGGGAATAGGATCTGCGGGAATATTCATCCTGGACTCTGTCCAGGCCTTTCACCACCTTCTTGGCCGCATGCTTCTTGACTTCCTTGGCAATGTCTTTGGCCCCACGGATGAAAGCTGCCCGGTCTCTGAAGCCCTCTTCCATGATGGGTCTCCACCACGCCCTGCTCCTTATTCAGCTTCTGCTCAAGGACTCTGGAGTCAGAAAGGCCCTTCTCCCAGTACTTAGATGAAGTATATTCAAGTATCTTTGGGCAAAGAAAAGGAGAAAATAGGACCTGGCCAGTGAGTGTCTAGGAGAAGAAAGGAGGGAGAAGAGGTTTGGCCTCTACCCAGTTCATTTGGGTGAATAGGAAAGAGGGCGGGGGAGCAGGGGAACAAGAAGGGAAGGGGGACCCAGCTTGGAGGTACTAAGCTGGGGAGCCAGGATAACTCAAAAAAAGCTGCCTACTTCTCTTCCAGGCACCTCTGGAGATCTATGAACAATAAGAGGGAGAAAAAAAGAGGTTGTAACACCCAAAATTGTAAAGAAGGTCAATACAGAGCTCCTGTCAACCCAGAGCCCCATCTGTGCCACGTGGTACAGACCTGGTCTCCTTGGGTCTCCTTGCTTCAAGCCCCCACTATTGGGACCAACTGCAGGTCATTCAGTATAAATGCCCTTACTTTGACCTTGGAGACTAGACCCATGGGCTTTGCTTCTGAATCACAGTCACCTACACAGAGATCTCCTCCTGACCCTCTGCCCCATAGCAAGATCAGGCCCCTTCCTTTACCATCAACCTGCAAAGAATAAAACAGGAAATATTAGAAACCAGAATTCCCTCATATTCCAGTCTGGTCTGGGTTTCTTACTGAGGGTAGAGCTTGGGGAGAATATGTAAAAGGAGAAGAACCAAGTCATTTAACCTATTTCCTTCAGTCCACTGAAGGCATCTGAAGGGGAGCTTCCAAAGTCCTCCCCTCAGGTTCCGTGTTTATACACTTCCCAAGGAAAGGTCTTCTCCCAACATTGCCCAGCAACAAAAAAGCTCGGCTTCCAGAGTCACACAGACCTGGGTCTGACTTCCTGCATCAGCACTTACTAGCTAAGTGACCAAATCTCTGAACTTCCAAGCCTCAGTTTCCTCTTATTTAAGGGGAAAATAAGGATTAAGTAACATAATACATATAAGCTCCTTACCATAGTATTTGGCATATAAAAAGTGATGAATAAATATTAGTTATTACTGTTTGTGGTGATTATGATATACTGAGATGCCTGATACTCCCTCATAAGAGCTCAGAAAATGCCACTTCTGAGTGCTCTTTTGGGTGAGCCGCAGAATAGGAAACTGGCACAGAGAAAGCCAATCCCGCACGAAGTGCACGACAGTTATGCGATGTGAGCAGAAATCCCAGCTCTGCTATTTACTTACTAACCAATCTTGGGCAGGTTACTTAACTTCCCTAAGCCTCAATGTCCTTATATTTAAACTGGGGATGATAATCTCTATTTCTCCAAGCTTATGTGAGAATTTTATCTCTCAGTAGATATTCTATAAATAATAGTTTTCTACCTATGAAACTGACAAATGTGAAAGAAGCAGGAAACAGCAAAGAAAAAGCGGGAGTCACACTCAGGTGCTCTTGCACCCAAACATACTTGGAGATATTGAGCCCTTCCAAAACAGTCCCACGACCCGTCTGTCTTTGTTCAAACTAATTCCACATTGTCTCCAGTCAGACATACAAGGGAAGGCTAGGAAAAAGGGAGACCTAGAACCTGAGGCCATGAAGAAGGGGACAGATCAAAAGGGGTAATGACTGGCTACTGCTACCTTCCTCCAGGGTACCATACATGGGCCCCCCTTCACTGGTGGGGTAGGGATGGAGATGACTGATCAACATACACTTTCAGCTCAAGAGACTAAAGTCTGTAGCTTCACCTCAGTCCTCCAGGGCCTCCCTTCCTAATCCACCTTAATCCTTTCTGTTTCACCTCCAGGACTCTAGGGAAAAGGAGTCCACAAATACCGCATTGCATAGGAGGCCGGTGGAGCATGAAGGGGGCCTTGAACCTCCCCCAAAAAAAGACATCCTCCAGAGAAAGACATAGGCACACCTTCCCTTCCTTCATGAAAGCAGAGGGTTCAGGACTAGATTCTCATCAGAGATTGTTCCCCTGAAATATCCTGCCACCCCTCTTCATTAAGTGTCTCTCTCTCTCTCTCTCTCTCTCTCTCTCTCACACACACACACACACACACACACACATGAGCACACACAGGCATGGGCACGCACAGTAACCAGGGAAAACAGGGTAAGTAACGCTGTGATTCAGACAGAAGCACTGGCAAGCAGAACCTTAAATCCCCAGGACAGATGTGAGCAGTGGACCACAATGACCCCTATGTCACCTTCTCTTTGTGGATCAGGGCCCAAACCATCCCCCATGAAAGAGGGAACCGTGGAATTCCCTCACTATGTGGCAATTTGCTTTCCTCTTCTTTCTTTCCCAGCTAGGCTCTCCCCCTAAACCTCAAAGGAGGCAGATGGACCCACTAGGAGCCATATCCAATGTTTGTTATCACTATTTACACCTGAGGGTACATGTAGGGTGGAGAAAGCCCCAGAGCCACAGCAGGGCATGATGGATCAACAGCCAGCACCCTCAGGGCCAGCAAGCCCAAGCAGTCAGGAAGGAAAAAAGACAAATTCTTTGAGCTGGTGAGAAAGTGGTGCTATTTTTAGCCCCAAAGCAGCAAAGGGTGGCTAAGCCTCTGGGAGACAGACTAGCCTTGGAGAGTTGGGAGCTGAAGGAGGTGAGATTCAAGCACGCAGCCCTGTAAGGTGGGCTGGCTTCATGCAACCTAAAAAACATGCCAGAGAGATTCTCAGCAGAGGAAGGGGGGTTGGGACTCCTGAGCAAATGCTGCCTTTCCTGACAACTCACTCATCCCTGGATAAGAGGAGGATCCAGAAGAAGGCCCCCACCCACTCAGTAAAGCACCTAACTTTGGGAACCACACAGATTCCCCAGCCCACCCTAGTCCAGGTGACAAGGTCATTAAGAAGCAGTCTGTTATCAAAACATCCACAGAGGGGGAGGGGGGGAACCATGAGAGAGAAGGTACTGGAGCATCCCTCCCTATTTAAGCTGAGCAATTGAGCCTCAGCCTTCACCCCAGGACAGCCAAGGCTGCAACTCCCCTCCCTATATCCTACCCAGGAAGATAAAGCACCCACAGTTCTGAGGGGGAAAAGAGAGTCAGCTGAGAATACACACGTTGGAATACAGAGGGCAGAGAGACAGGGACAAGGAAGAGACCTCTACACACTCGCAGGCATCTTACTTCCCTGCCGGCATTTGTGGCAAACCCGGCTTCCATCCCGCCTGGGCTCTGAAGTGAGGGATGAGCCCCTAGAATTGACTGAGCTGACTGTCAGCGCCTCCCTCACCTGTGGTCCTGCTGCTGGACAAGTGCCCAATGTCCCTCAACACCCCTTCCCCCACCCAGAGCAGCTGCCTCCCAGACCCTCTGTCAGTGCCCCCAAACCTGGTGGTTTACCATCTCCATCTATGCGGTATTTCCATCCTTCATCCCCTTCCCCCCCTCCTTCACCTGCCCTTCCTCCACTGCACCCCCAAGTCCAGGCAGGCTGAGGCAGCATCCATTCTCTGGCCCCAGCCAAGGTCATTTATCATTCATAGGGGGGAGAGTAATCGCCAAGGTGAGAGGGAATTGGAGTCTGAAGGAACCCTATTCCATCTAACGACCCCACCCCACCCCGTCAATATCTAGAGAAGGGAGGAGGGTAGTAGAGAGCAAAACACCCCTCTTGCATATATATGTAAATTTTATTTCAGTTACTATATATACAGATATAGTAACTGAAATAAATGTCCATTCAAGCCACTGCCGATCCCCTCACCCCTAAAGCGGCGACGGTCACCCTCCCCACCAGCAAAGCATCTGAGGATAAAATGGCTGCAAGGCAAGGATGCTTCTGCCCCAGGCGGGGTGGAGTGAGAGTCTAAGAAGAGGGGTCTCACCTGGGCTGGGTCCCCCGGGGTAAGGGAATCCCGGGTGAGGGCAGAGGTCCCTGTCGCGAGGCTGACAGCAGCAGCGGCGACTGCTCCGGGTACCCAGAGAAGCAGCAATGCAGACCTGCCCCCTCACCCCACCCAACCACGCTCTAGCCCCGCCTCCACCCACCCCCATGCCGCTGAGCATTGGAAGAGACTATTGTTGGGGTGGTAGAAGGAAAAAGGATGGGGAGGAACGCAGGGCAGGAGGGAGAAATGGACTAGACGAGTTGTCACGGGGACAACTGGAGATGGCACACAGTTCTTCCCAGCCTCTTCCTAGTAAATGATGAAAGAAACTAAGGAAAGAAATAGTGATCTCAGGAAGACAAGTGGGAAGAGAGAACGGGGAGGTGGTGGATGAGGCAGCCCCCTCATCAGTGCTCCAGTCCCAGAATGTCAGGGCCCACATATTTTAGGGACTCTCAGTGCCTTCAAAGCACCTCCCTCCCCTTTCTCCACTGCTTCCAGCCAAAATCCTTTCCCACAAGCCTCTCCCAAGTGTGCTGTGCTCAGACTTCAAGTTTACCTGGCTATTTTAGAGAAGGCAGGAATAACAAGGTGTGGTTTCCACCTTGAGCTGCCAGAGGCGGAGACTCCGGGATCCCTGCCTATCTCCAGAAACAGTCCAAATTGTTTACTCACATGCAGACCTCTCCATCCTCCATTCAGGTGACAGCAGCAGAGATGAGTACTGAAGAAGCTGGGTCTCACAGGCCTGACCGTAACACATCTCCCATCTATTCATTGACCCCGATGACTCAAAAAGGCACTCTCTCAGTACTCTTCCCACTTTCTTTCACACAAACACATTTCTGCTTCCAGGGCAGGAAGGAGTACATCGGTTTCCGTTCTTTCATCTTTCCTTTGTTCCTGTCAATAACCTGGGCTTGGAGATCCAAGACATACCCCTCAATGACCATCCTGCTCCAGGGGCAAGGGGCTATGTGGTGGTTTGGGATATATATGCTGAATGTGTCTACCTATTCCAGGTAAGGCTGTAGCATATTCTGAATGGAGCACTGATCTGGGGCTCTAACCTGGGTTCTCACTGCTAAAACGTTATGGGATTTTGGTCAAATCAAGTTCTCTGCTTCTCTGAAACTCAGTTTTCTCACCTGGAAAACGGGGGACTTGGATGAGATGCTGCATCAGACCCCCCTGAGATCTAACAGTGTGTGGTTCTGCTTTGTTAAACCTGGGTTTCTTTATTTTTTTTACAGGGACAGAGAGAGAGTCAGAGAGAGGGATAGATAGGGACAGACAGAAACGGAGAGAGGTGAGAAGCATCAATCATTAGTTTTTCATTGCTGTTGCGACACCATAGTTGTTCATTGATTGCTTTCTCACACGTGCCTTGACTGCGGGCCTTCAGCAGACCAAGCAACCCGTTGCTCCAGCCAGTGACCTTGGGTCCAAGCTGGCGAGCTTTTGCTCAAACCAGATGGGCCCGCGCTCAAGCTGGCAACCTCGGGGTCTCGAACCTGGGTCTTCTGCATCCCAATCCGACGCTCTATCCACTGCACCACCACCTGGTCAGGCAAACCTGGGTTTCTTAATGCTGGAATATGTACATGGAGAAGACAGTCCCAAAAGACCCTACAGGTGGCATTTGTGATGTTGAATGTACCACTGACAGGGATGTGGGCTTGGACTTTAAAAACTCCAAAACTATATCTTGGAAATACTCATTGTGCCAATGAAGTTTACAATTTACTGAAATATAAAGCCATAATACATATCTATTAATTTACCATAAGAAATTTAATTGTCACTCAAACTGAATGAAAACTCATGTCTGCATGTCTAGTACATTTTCTCCCTTAAACCAAATCAGAATCATGTCTGCATATAAATGTGCAATGACATAACTGAAAAGTATTTGTATCTTTAATGGCATCTGGCCATTCCTAGTGAGAAGGCGTGCCAATGAATTCAGAAAACTCTTCTTGGCTACAATTCTCCACCCCCATCTCTATGTTATGGGCAGCCAGGCCAGTGTTGCTGGACTACTCTGTTGACTAAGGCATTCTTCCCGGGATGGTACTTGGAAGAGCTGTGCCCATGTCTGTCTCAAGAACTCTCGCTTTACTAGGTTTTCATCACTGACCACTCTTCAAGGTTGACACATTCTTCATTTAAGTATGTTAACATTTTCAATTAGGTTAGAGCCAAGTTCTGCTGGCAGGGATCCAATTCTTCTCTTTAAGGTGACTTTGCACACTATCCACCAATCCATCACTTGCTAAAATAGAAATATTGCACTTTTAGAAAGAAAGCTTATATATTTTTCTTTTTAAGTTCTAAAGGACAACTTCATTGTTTTTCCCAGGTAATCCTTCCCAGTTTCCTTTTCTGGGTCCATTAACATTAGAGTTCGTAGGGGCTCAGTCCTGGGTCCTTCCCCCTTCTGCATACTCTCTCCTTGGCCATCTCTGGTAGTTCCATGACTTTAATGCTGTCTATATGCTGAGGATTCCCACATTTATATTTGCAATCCAAACCTCTCTCCCAAGCCCAAACTCAAACTCTCCATCTGTGACCACATGGATGTCTGTTAAGTATCAAACTTAATACATAGATCTATAAGCGAACTTCTGACCCAGGTCTTCCTTGTCAACTCTTCACTAAGGGGTTCAGGCCAAAAAACATGGAGTTGGTTGTCCTTTATTCCTTTCTCTCTCTCTTTACATCAGCAGCTCTTGTCAGCCCTACCTCCAACATGTATTCTGAATCCACTACTTCTAATCAGCTCCATCACTGTCCCCCTAACCTAAACCACCATGGTTTCTCCTCAGCTACTGCAACAGCCTGTTAACTGGTTTCCGTGCTTCCAATCTTGCTCCCTAAAAACCTATTCTCAGCAGTCATGCGCTGCTCTAAAAACAAATCATATATGATCCAGTAGAAAAATGAGTGCATATATATGTCCCACAAAAAGACAAGTATTTTCATAGCAAATTTGTAATATTCAAAAAATTCAACTATCAGCCAGCAAATGGTTAAACTTGGGTAAACAAATAGTGGTATATTCATATAAGAGAAAACAATGTAACAAATTTTTATTTATTTATTTATTTTTAGGTGAGAGGAAGGGAAATAGTGAGGCAGACTCGGCATGCACCCTGAACCAGGATCCACCCAGCAACCCCATCTGGGGCCCATCAATGACATATTTTTAGTGCCTGAGGTTAATGTGCTTGACAACTGAGCTATTCTCAGTGCCCCAGGCCAACGCTCCAACCAGTCAAGGCAATGGCTTTGAGAGGGGAAGAGGGAAAGAAGGGGAAGTGGGAGGGGAGAAGCAGATGGTCATTTCTTCTGCATGCCCTGACTGGGACATCCATATGCTGAGCCAACACTATCCACTGAGCCACCAGCCAAGGCCAGCCACAGTTTTTTAAGACTAAAATAAGTAGCAATGGCATAAAAGGATCTCACAAATATTGAACAAAAGAAGCCAGACCAAAATGAGTTAAGTACATACTATATGATTCGATTTATATAAAGTTCAAGAAAAAGCAAATTAATCTACAGTGATAGAGAAAATAGTGGTTACCTCTGGGAAGTGGAAATTCATTGTGAAGGGGCATGAGGGAGCCTTCTAGGTTCTGAAGTGTTACATCTTGAGCCAGATGGTGATTATAAGGTTGAATACATATGTGAAAATCATCTGAAGGGCTGTGTGGTTTCCTGTATATATGTTATTTTTAAAATTAGATTTATTGTGTGACACTGGTTAACAAAATTATACAGGTTTCAGGTGCAAAGTTCTACAACACATCTTCCTACACTGTATTGTGTGTTCATCCCCTTGTATATATCTCACAATTTTTAAAGAAATTTTAATGAGATTTTATCACTTTCCTTTCTTTAAAACTTCCAGATGGCTTCCCATTCTACTAAGGATTAAATCCAAACTCCTAACCAAGGCCTAAAAGGCCCTGCATGGCCTAGTCCCTGCCTGCCTCCCCACCCTCTTCACCACATCTCTGTGCTTCTGCCTTGGTGTTCCCCCTGCTGTTCATCAAACATGCCCAGTGCATCAGAGGACATTGGCCCTGAGGGCCCAGCTGCCTGGAACTGTCTTCTCCCAAATCTTTGCTTTATCATTCAGGTCTCTACTCAAGTCACCCCATCAGACCAACCTTTCTAAAAGAACTACCTCCTTCCCCACTTCCCAGTTAACCTGTTAACCTGCCTTATTTTTTTTTCTTACAATATGTTCCTACCTAAAATTATTTTTATGTTTTTACTTTTTGTCTTCTCCTACTTAGATTATCAGTTCTAAGGGAGCAAAGGCCTTATCTGGGTTATTTACTGCTGTATCCCCCGTATCCATTAAGTAAACACTTAATGAAAGATTATTCCAAATAAGTTAAATATTACCTTTAGTGTATGTAATAAATTTCTTTACTCCTACTAAATATCAGTGTTGAATTGATAGGTAAAGAATTTCTGTCTGGCCTGGCCTGTGGTGGCTCAGTGGATAAAGCATTAACCTGGAGTGCTGAGGTCACCAGTTTGAAACCCTGGGCTTTTCCAGCCAAGGCACATAAGCAACTATGAGTTGATGCTTCCTGCTCCTCTTCCCAACTCCCACCCCACCTTTTTCTTTCTCTAAAATCAATAAATAAAATCCTTTTTTTAAAATAAAATATTTATTTGAAAGAAAATAATTGCCTACTGGAGAGTTGCCCAAAATTTTGGTCTAGACATGTTCTTATCTCCCAGACTCAGCTATTCTCCACCAGTCGCTCATATTGGGTGGGGGAGTTAATAAGACCATGGCCCAGGAGATGATGAGTAGGTATGTGGGTAATGATGAGTAACATTGGTAGAGCATTTAGCTGACCCGGGCACGTCTCTGTCCACTTTACATTAACTCATCCCACCTCCCCATTAACCCTGAGATAATCACCATATACAGATGATGAGACTAACCCACTGATTGCTTAAATAACTTGATATTATCATACAACTGAGAAATGGCAAAACTAGGATTTGAACCCAGGCAATACAGATCCAGAGTCCTTATTCTTTTTAAATGCATGTTTTAATATAGTTTTGGAAGTTTTAAGAAATGAATTAGCCATATAAGCACCTCCCCCTATCAAGATAAAGGACATTTCCTTTGTCCCAAAATGTTCTGTTATGCCCTCCACAGTCAATCTCCCCATTCTTAGCAACCACTGATCTCCTTCCAGTCACCGCAGATCCAGTCAGTCTTTCTCTAGAGTTTCATATAGGTAGATTCATACAGTATGTGGGTCTGGGCTTCTGGTATAACTTCTTTCCCCACTTACCCTTCAAACTGGCAATTCTTCAACCTCACCCCCCCACACACTCCAAGTACATGAGATTGTCAGAATGGGGAAGGTAAAGAGGTACAGACAAGGTCAATCACAGCACCGCTAAGCTACCATAAAGCTCCAATGAGAGGTGCTAACAAGTGCAACACCAAAACTCCTACCTTTTAGGAGATCACAACCCAGTTAGAGAGGTGATACCTCATACAGAAAGCCAAAGTAACTAAAGCAAAACATTCATTCAACAAGTAATTATTCAGTAAATATAATATAGGATAATGTGACTGATTAAGCCATTGGCTCTGATGTTCAGACAGCTATTGGTTCGATTATTGAATTTGCCACTTGGCAAATGTGACCTTGGCTGAGTAACTTAATATCAGTTTCCTGATCTTAAAATGAGGATAATAACAGAACCTACCTTGGAGGTTTAAAGATTCAACGAGATTATGTATGTAAAATATTTAATACAGTACCTGGCACCAAGTAGAAGTTCAGTAAATATTAGCCATTATTATTTTTATTGCTGTTGTATATGTCAGGTACCTTTCAACATTCTCATGAAGTTACAGATTAATGGAATAAGATCCCTTACGGGTTCTTAAGTGATTCAGTTTAATGCAGGATACTTAGGTTGGGATCTACGAACCTTCTAAAATTTTTGCTTCAGGATATTGGATATTTTTTCATATATGTATTTTTCTTGGGGGAAGTTTCATAGTTCTTGTCATATTCTCAAAGGATTGTCTATGTCCCACAAGATATTAAAAGCCCATGGTCTAGAGCAGGGGTAGACAACGTTTTTATACCTACCACCCACTTTTGTATCTCTGTTAGTAAAATTTTCTAACCGCCCAATGGTTCCACAGTACTAGTGATTTATAAAGTAGGGAAGTAACTTTACTTTATAAAATTTATAAAGCAGAGTTACAGCAGGTTAAAGCATATAATAATAATTACTTACCAAGTACTTTATGTCGCATTTTCGCTAAGTTTGGCAGAATAAATCTTTATAAAACAACTTACTATAGTTAAATCTATTTTTTATTTATACTTTGCACACATAGAAATTACATTAGTTAATTGAATTATTAGTGGGATCCCTGAGGCTGATGCTGGGAAACTAAATATTGAATATCCGCTTCAATTTTTGTGAGGAACGAAAATCTCCCCTTTCGAAAATATTCAGGCGGTTTCTCTCTTTCATCATATGATTAACAGCACTAAATCCTGATTCCACAAGATATGAGGTAGGGAAAGGTATCAATAAGCTGAATACCATTTTCCACATATTTGGATATAAGACCGGCATTTTTTTTATTTTGCCATAGGTTTTCATATCCACCACTGTCAAATTTATGTTTGCTTTCTTCATCATATCTAATTTCTAACAGTTCTTCTTGGTAAGTTGTATCAGCCTCTTCAATATTTGTGGTGACAGGATTTTTCATCAGGTTGTATACCTTCAATTTCAAAATATCTTCAAATCATTTTTTCATGTCCAATTTAAGTTCGTTGAGGTGGCTACTGAATCTGTCAATATCCTCTGGAGTTACATCATCTTTTATAGATGATAATTGAGGAAACCGATGAAATTCTCTCTTCAATAGATTATGAAGAAGTAGTTCAAGTTTGCCAATAAATAATAGCACAATACTTTGACAACATATAAGTTTTATTAGCTCCTTGAAGCTGCAAATTGACATAGTTAAATCTCTTGAAAATATCTGCCAAGTAAAAGGCATCATTCTTTACTGTTTTTAACTGTTGACACAGATTGGTCTCATTATTACTTTCAAAAAATTGTATGACACTATCATATAATGCTACAAATCTAGCCAAAGATGTACCTTTTGACAGCCACCAAACTTCTGTGTGCAAAAGTAACTTAATAAAATCTTCATTATTGTTCTGGCAAAGCTGCCAAAACATCCTATCATTCTTTGCATTGGATTTGATTTGTTTACAGCTTGAATAATTATAGTTAATGATGAATGAAGACTTGTACTTAGATGTTTTCCTACAAGATGCTGTCTGTGCACCACACAATGAATACATAAAACATTTGGCACTTCCTGTTTCAAATAAGCAACAAATCCACGATAGCGACCTACCATTGATGGTGCTCCATCAGTAGCACATGCAACAATATTATTCAAAGGAATAGTATTTTTCGTAAAGTATGTTCTCACTGTATTAAATATAGATAATCCTTTTGTATCTGTGATGAGATCTATTGCGAATAGCATTTCTTCTCGTAATATCTTGTTTTCATCAAAATAGCGTACATATGCCATCAATAAGGCATCATTATCTTCAATGGTAGATTTGTCCAATTGCATGGAAAATGAAGAGTTTTGGAGAATACTTATAAGTTTGTTTTCAACATTAACTGCCATTTCATCAATTCGTTGCTTTACTGTGCTATTGCTTAGGGGCAATGTTTTTAAAATTTGAGATATATCCTGATGCATTACTGTTGAAATAAATTCTTTTATAGAGGGTATTATTACAGTTTCTCCAATATTATAGCTTTTACCACTTCTGCAATTATTTGTGAAATGCAGTAAGTGGCAATTAATCCACCTTCGTTTGTTGCATGTTGTTTCTTAAATGATGCAACGATAGTTGAATGATTTTGAAATTTTTTATATATTTCCTGAAAATATTCAATGGGCTTGTCCTTGTCATTTGGATGCTTTGTAGAAAGATGTTCTTGCAATTGACTTGGCTTCATTGCCTCATTGGATAATGTTTTATGGCACAATAAACACATTGGATGTTGTTTATTTGCAACAGATTCTATGAAACCCATCTTCAGATACTCTGGCGAATAGCCGTGAGCGTATTATTTTTTTTGAGACATGGGCTCACGATATTTCACAATATTTTGTTTAAGCTGTAAGCACGTGCTTGCTTCCAGAAATTTAACTACGTACTGACTTTAGTTTTGGTTACATAACAATTTAGCTTCACTTACACAACATGAACAAAACTTATACGTTTGAAGTCTGTTGCATGGACACGACATTACAAGTGTCGTGGTTGAGTGAGAGTTTGTCGAGACAAGACTAAGTTAGTGAGTATCCGTGGTTGTGCATTTTATAAAATTTTATGTAGCGGGTGTTGGCCAATGGCATCACTTCTTTGTGATCAGGGTGAAGTAGTGAGACATCGGCTAGTTTTGGCAGTCCAAGGGGGTTTCCTAGAATGTCACCTTATTACCCTAAAATCCGGGAATTGAGATGAAAATATGAGTTAATTGGTGTCTCCATTGACCGGCAGTTTCTGTCATAGAAATAAGTGTCGAACCTTGGAGTTCTTTGTCTACGGGGTAATAAAACAAACTGCTAGTTTTGGGGCAATAATAGCAGTCATAAACTGCCTGCTGGATCAGGCAGTGGGTGTGGACCCGGGGTCAGGTACCTGGCTGCTCGGGGATGCAGGCCAGGTGGTCGCGAAAGAGGTCGGATGCAGTCCCAATACAAATGCCATGTAACAGAGTCTGACCGCTGTTCTGATCCTGACTGGTCAGCAGTTAGTCGATTAGTATGTAATCCCGGCGCCATTTGGTTGCTCTGCTACCGCCCACCATGAAAGCTGGAATGCCCACTAGTGGGCAGTAGGGACCAGGTTGACTACCACTGGTCTAGAGCATGCATTCTCAATGGGGGGTGATATCATTCCTTAAAGGGTCAAAAATTGGTTCAGAAAAGGGAGAATTTTAGATATTATAATGGTTTGTGTCCCTCCAAAGGGGTATAGTGTATGAGCAGATATATAGCATATCTATACAGCATATCTTCTAAAATTTTATACACTGGGACAGGGCAATTAGGAAAAAAAATCTCCCTAGGACCGTGATGGCGAACCTATGACACGCGTGTCAGCACTGACAAGAGTAGCCATTTTCGGTGGCACGCGGCCGCATGCGGCCACATACCAAAGAAGTATGGGGCCGCATGCTGAGAAGGACGTTTCATCCTCGACTCCTGCACGGCCAGGTGCCCTAGCCGAGGATAAAACATTTGCTGTAGTGTAGACATTCTGTGCCGGAGGTCTGTACGCCAAAACAACAGAATTGCAGCACAGAGCATCTAGTTCTGGGACTTCCGGTGAGGCTGTTTTTCTCAAAGTGACACAACACCCGAGTTATGCTCAGTTTTTTGGCGAATTTTGACACACCAAACTCAAAAGATTGCCCATCACTGCCCTAGGAGGACAACAATAAAAAAAAAAAAGGTTGAGAAACTCATTTAGTGAACAATAAATTGAATAATACAATACCTAAGTGGACAAGTAATATTCTGGAGAACTGCTGAGCACCAGAGTCTAGAAGAGCGAGAGGGTGGAGAGATAAAGGAGAGCTTGGGGGAGTCAAACTTAATCACTAGAGAAGGCCCTCAAAAAATATTCAATGAATGAAAGCTCAGCAATTCTGAGAATGAAGGCCTGAGATTATAATGGTTGCAAACAGAGAAGTCGGGAGTTCAGGAAAGGCACAAATTTACTGTGATGCTTTGGATTCATCAACATGATATCAGTTAATGACTGAAAATACCACAAGGGAGCTTATGTGAAAAAACAAGCTAGAAATCTGAGAATCATCAGCATAAGGGTAACAGTTGCTGAAGTCCTCATCAAGGATTGGCAGGAAAAGTCAATTAATATATAGGGATCTGACAGGAAGGCAGAAAGGACACAGCGACTGAAACAAAGCCTTCCATCACCTGGGGCTGTTCCAGCGCTGGCCTTCTGTACGTGGGGCCCGCAGCCAGCTGATAGCTCTGCCAGGTTTCAAGTGCTCCTGCAATTTCAGCTTAAAATTACATCAAAGCAACTTTATACTAGAGCTCTGAAAGTAAGAGGTCAGTTGATCCCACCATAATTTAGAAGCCCAGCATCCTTAGCCACTGATAGTATGAAATACCATGTTTAATCTTCCCCCAGCTTTAGACATACATAACCAGACATCCATTAGATGACTACCTGTATGTCTCACAATTCACCTCAAAGTCAACACATCTCAAACTGCCCCCCAAATTCTTCCTTCTGCATACTCTCACCCTGATTCCACTCTCCCCCTCATGCCTATATCCAATCTAATACCAGGTCCTACTATTTTGCCTTTTAAATACCTCCCCAAAGCATTTCTTCATCTTCACCACAGCTCCTGCTATAGCGGTCATTCAGGACTTCATCTCTCACTGGGAATTACTGCCTGATGAGTAACCTACTTGCCCCAGTCTTCCATCTCCCTCAAACCTACTCTGCACTGCTGCCATGGTTCTAAAAACACAAATCTGTCACCCCCTTGCTTAAATCCCTGCTGTGGCTTCCCATCAGGGATAACAGCCTCCCAACCAGTGTGCTCAGATACTAATTCCCTTGGCACTTGGGGCTGCTAGATAGAGCCTGGGATAGCTACAGTTTCTGAGTCAACTGCCTCCAGCCTGAAGCAGCCCCCTCCCTTCCCCTCAGTATGCTGCTTCAAATGGCTCCATGCCATGCTATGAAAAAGGGCTGAAAAGCACTGATCTGTGGGAGCCCCTGACCTCGTCCTGCCCTCAACACAACACAGCTTTGGCGCGTTACACACCATGCTGTTTATCATTCTCTGCTTCTTCTCAGAAATCTCCCAGACCTGGAATGACCTTCCCCTTCACCTGGGAAACTTCTACCCTTTCCTTAAATTACATTCGAGTATCACCTTAATTTTCCAGGGAGTTTTCTTTTCTTTCTTTTTTTTTTTTTTTACAGGGACAGAGAGAGAGAGAGTCAGAGAGAGGGATAGATAGGGACAGACAGACAGGAACGGAGAGAGGTGAGAAGCATCAACCATTAGTTCTTCATTGCCGTTACGACACCTCAGTTGTTCATTGATTGCTCTCTCACATGTGCCCTGACCGCGGGCCTTCAGCAGACCAAGCAACCCCTTGCTGGAGCCAGCGACCCTGGATACAATCTGGCGAGCTTTTGCTCAAGGCAGATGGGCCCGCGCTCAAGCTGGCGAGCTCGGGGTCTCGAACCTGGGTCTTCTGCATCCCAGTCCGACGCTCTATTCACTAAGCCACCACCTGGTCAGGCTCCAGGAAGTTTTCTTAAATAGCCTTCCTCATGCTTCCAAAATATTTTTTCATAATAAATTTTGTCAGTCTATGCCCTTGGCAATGATTAGAACACCCTTACTCATATTCACATCCTCAGCTGCCCCAGCAGAGTCCTTGTAGATACAATAAATGTCACAGAATGGAGAATGATACACGAGAACAAGAGGGCCAGGCTCACCTTTTCTTGCCTAATTAAAGAAAGTTCATGGTTGCATAGTCAAAAACTAACTTCAAGAAGGCGGTGATATAATGAGACTAAATACAGAAAAGAATAGGAAAAATGGCCATTGGATTTAGTCTAGTTATTGAGTCTTTGAGGATATATTCAAATGTGATGTAAATCACATTTAAAGGACCAAGAATGAGGAAGATACAAATCCATTATCCAAGATGTCTGGTAGCAAAGAACAGAGGAGAGTGACATTTTACTGACTTCCTACTGTCTCAATTCCAACTTTGTTTTGCAGTTTAAGAAAACGACATTAAGGTAGGTAGTATGCTGAGAAATCTAGCTTTCCTCCATCTCTCCTCCCTCCCCCAGATGTATCAATTTCCACTAGTGTTTGGTTTATCCTTACATTTTCTAAATATAAACAAACGTATACATTATGTACCACCCCTTCAATAAGTAAGGTGGCACACTATACCTTGTTCTGCATGTTACTTTCTCCACTTAATACATCCTGGAGTAACCGGTTCAAAACCCTGGGCTTACTTGGTCAAGGCACATATGAGAGTTGATGCTTCCTACTCCCCTCCCCTCCTCGCTCTCCTTTCTCCAAAATGAATAAATTTTTAAAATATATTTTTTAAAATACATCCTGGAGATGTCTTCAAACAGTATGTAGTGTCTTCCTCATTACTTCCTACTGTGGTTCCATACTCTATTGTGTGGATTTGCCAATTTATCCAACCAGTCCCTTCCTGATGGGTATGAGTTGTTTTCAATCTCTTTATCACAAATAGTACTACAATGAATAGCTCTGTACATTACTCCATGGTTTTGCAAGCATATCTCCAGGAACATTACTTCGGTTCTCAATTAACACTCACAACAACCCCGTGCCATCGATACTAAGTCTTCATCTTATAAACTAACTGTATAAATTTGATATAAGCAAAGTCCACCAACTGCAGCAGCACATTATAGAGTAAGTCTTTAAAACATGAATAAACACCCTTACTCCTACACTACCATTTATTTTATGTTTATTGATTTTAGAGAGAGGAAGGGAGAGAGACAGAAGCATCAATAAGTTCCTGTATGTGCTCTGACTGGGGATCAAATTGGCAACCTCTGTATTTTGGGACAATGCTCTAACCAACTGCGCTATCCAGCCAGGACTCCTATACTACCATTCTTTTCCCAATATACAGGTATCTCTTCTAACAGAAAAAGAGAAGTTACTTTGCCAAGGAAAACACCACAAAGAATAAACAAGGAATTTAGTTTTATTTTCTCTGTCCATTTACAAAACACTTAGGACCAACATAGAAAAAACAACCTCCTGTGAAAAAAATTACACTTAAAAAGAAAAAGGCCTAAAGGATCATTGCCTTTACCCTAAGAAACTACAGCAACTCTGATTGGTCCAGGAACTGAAAGATACTGGGAAGACATAACAAGAGGAAAGAGAATGAGAAATTACTGAGGGAGAGGGCCTCGAAGTGGGCCACGAGGAGGAACTGGAGGCCGGGGAGTGGGTCTGGGTGGAGGGAGCGGCCCCCTCTGGTAGCCATAGGGTGGGGGTCGTGGAGGGCCAGTGTATCCATGAGGTGGCATCAGTGGAGGAGGTCCACGCATACCATGGGGAGGCATAGGACCTGGGTGACCTATAGTAAGAGAAAGAAAAGTTAGTAAAAGCAAGAAATAGGAGATAGTTGATATTGGGAACATGTAGGGAAAGGATAGGGAGACAGAAGAAAGAGCAGGGACAAGGGGTCTGACAAAGGAAGATGCAAGAATATATATGAGGGTAAGGAAGCTGGCTAGAGCCTACTCACCCATAGGAGATCCAAACGGAGGCCCTCGGGGGGGCATGCCCATGGGAGGAGGTCCAGGATGAGGCATTCCAGGTGGTGGTCGGGGTGGTGGCTGCCCCCCAGATCCAGGGGGCCCAGCATGGGGATGTCCTAAGCCATGAGGGCCATGGTGGGCCAGCTGCATCTGAGACATCCCTATGAGAACAGATACACAAGAAAAAGGGCAAAGAAAATGAAGAAAACAAAATGGAGAAAGGAGTGACATCAGTGCCCTTATCTTTGACCCCAATCCAACAATAGAAACCAACCAACTAACCCCTCAGCCACTTCTCTTGCCCCTCCTAGGATTTAGGCATGGCAACAATGCTGCACAAGTATGTAATAAATGGAGTGCTTTATTCTATGGACCAGATTTGGGAAGGTAGCAGAGATACTGCCTGGGCAAAGAGCTACTTTTAAAGGATGAATAAAATTTTTTCAGGTGGATGGAGTGGAAACAGAACATCGAAGACAGAAAAGATTAGAATCATAGGTGTGTCAAGCAGCAGAGTATGTTTCAGGAAAGCCAGTAACTTGGTAATCAGGGACCAGATTATAAAGAACCTAGAATGCTATGGTAATGAGTTTGAGATTTACTCTGCAGATAAAAGGGAACAGAAAAATTTTGAACAAGGGTATTTTAGAAAACTTAGTAATTTAGAAAAATTACTCTGTAAAAGTGGATCAAAGGTACAGAAAGTGGAGTCTAAGTATAAGTTAAGAAGTTCCTACAATAAAATAAAGGTATGAGAGCCTGAACTAGAGCACTAACAGTAGGGTCTGATGCCAAAGGTACTACTAAGACTTGGTAACAAGAGTGGGGTGATAAGTCAAACAAAGCTCCCATATTTCTGAATTAAACACCTGAAAAAGAATACTAGAGGAAGAAGAGGGTTGAAGGGAAGGGCAAAAAGCTGAAGCTGCCCATTCAGTAGTCGGATTAAGGGTAATGTTAATAAGCATGAATCAGAGATACAGATGTAGGAGGCATCAGTGTCCAAGTAATAGAACTATATAGGTACAAAAAGAGAAAAAGGAGCTTATTAAGGGCTGAGATTGAGGAGACAGAAAGATAAAAGGAGGATTCAGATAAGATTTTCAAACACAAAAACATGGCCAAAGCCAACTCAGAGACAGACAACAGTATGGTGATTACCAGAATGAAAGGGGCATGGGAGAGGTACAAGAGGATAAAGGGGGAATAAATGTTTGCAGGATATAGTACAGAATTGTACACTTGAAACCCAGGTAATTTTATTAATCAATATTACTCCAATACATTCAATAAAAATTAAGAAAACAAAACAGACACGGCTAGTTTCAAGTAAGAGCAAGGTCAAACCAGATAGGGAGTGGAAGTGTTCCTTAGATCTGGCAATTAAGTCACTGCTTTGGGGTGAAAATCAGGTCAGGGTGGAAGTAAAAATTAAGAAAACAAAAACAGCAATAGTTATACCCTTTGTAAAAACCTTAATTAAAAGTATTTTGTGCCTGACCAGACAGTGGCGCAGTGGATAGAGCGTTGGACTGGGATGTGGAGGACCCAGATTCGATCTCCCAAGGTCACCAGCTTGAGCGCGGGGCCCATCTGGCTTGAGCAAGGGGTTAGTTGGTCTGCTGAAGGCCCACGGTCAAGGCATATATGAGAAAGCAATCAATGAACAACTAAGGTGACACAACGAAAAAAGGATGATTGATGCTTCTCATCTCTCTCTGTTCCTGTCTGTCTGTCCCTATCTCTGACTCTCCCTCTGTCCCTGTGTAAAAAAAAAAAAAAAGTATTTTGTGTTTGCCATGGCTGGTTGGCTCAGTGGTAGAGCGTTGGCCCAGCGTGTGGAAGTCCCAGATTCGATTTCCGGTCAGGGCACACAGGAGAAGAACCCATCTGCTTCTCCACCCTTCCCCCTCTCCTTTTTCTCTATCTCTCTCTTTCCCTCCCACAGCCACGGCTCCACTGGAAATCAAGGCTCATTGGAAACCCAGGCGTGCTAAGTATGGCTCCATCCATGGCTTCCAACTCAGGCACTAGAATGGCTGCAGTTGCAACCTAGCAATGGAGCAACGGAGCAACACCCCAGATGGGCAGAGTATCACCCCCTAAGGGGCATGCCCGGTGGATCCCAGGTAGGTGCATGCAAGAGTCTATCTCTACCTCCCCGCTTCTCACTTCAGAAAAATACAAAAAGTATTTTGTGCTTATTTTTATAAAAGAATAGCAGAAGGAAAGAACAACCCTGGAACTATCATTGCTAAGGGAAAAAGGGCAGCAGCATAAGTGATATAGCTCCCTTCCAGGCTCATCTCTCCTTTTCCCAGCAAAGAATACCAACCTGGATGGGGCATACCACCCGGTGGAAATGGGTGAGGATGTGAGTGTCCATGTGCAGGATGTCCAGCCCCTGGGGTTCCTGCTGTAGGGGGACCATGTCCGCCAGCCCCAGGAGGCATAGGTGGTGGGGGCATGGCTGGGGGTATCCCAGGTGGAAGGGCTCCAGGAGGCGGCACTGGGGGTGGGAAAGAGCCAGGAGGAGGCATGCCTAGAGGAAATGGAAGAATAATGACAGTGAGGACAGAATATCTTTAAAGAGACTTCCAATATGGCCTCTCCAGGCAGGAAGAGATCTATTCTCCTCTTCACAGCTCTTTAAAGTCAAAATAAATGTTAGCCAACACAAACAACTTCAACTTCCCGGAAAAACTTGGCAACTTTCCTCTCCACCACAACCATTACAGTTCCATCCCGTTCTCATTACCCAATGAATAACTCAACGTCCTCCTTTAATGGTTCTTTTTCCTGCCTTATCCCTCAAACCCAAGACAAACATAACTTGAATCAAAAACTTTACCTGGTGGAGGAAGTCCAGATGCCAAAGATGATACAACTGGATTGGGGGCAGAGGGTGGAGGGGGTGCATCTGCAAACAGCTGATGAGGGCGATCAGCCTGGGAGAGTGGGTTCTGAGCTGCCAGAAGTCGTTCAGCTGCTGAGCCATGGCGCTCACCCTTGGAGTCCTTCTTGAAGGCATAGGACACAGTGATAGGGCGGTTACAGAGATACTGCCCATTCATAGCCTCAATTGCTGCATCCGAAGCATCAAACGAAGCAAAATTAATAAAGGCATAACCTTTGGAGTTGCCTGTGTCAGGGTCCCGCATAATCTTGGGGGTTTGCAAAATGACCCCAAAGGCGCTGAAAGTATCATAAAGCAACTTTTCATCAATCTCTGGGTCCAGGTTCCCAATGAAAATGTTGGCACCCACATCCAGGTTTTTGTTGTGAGCTGATGCCTTGTTCACCCGGATTGGCTTCCCATAGAGTTTGATCATGTTCATGATCTTAATGGCATAGTCAGCATCCTCCTCACTCAAGAATTCCACAAAGCCATAGCCTGGAGAAGTGAAAGAGAGTTTAACTTAAGCAAAGTGATTTAAAATGGGGCATAACTCATCTACCTTTGAAAGCACAAAGAGTAAGAAAAACCTCAATTCAATTGAGTGGGTTCCAGAAATAAACTTTGAGCAAGAAATGTTTACGCTGCTTATTCCAAACAGTTACGAATACTGCTGGGATCCTGCAGGAGCTGCCTGTCCCTCAGTACATGAACGCAGCTCTTCCACGTGCTCACCTTGGTGCTGACCAGTGACTCTGTCCTTCGGCATGTGGGTGTTAACCACTGGTCCAGCCTGGAGAAACAGCTCCCACAGCAGCGGCTCGCTAACCTTCTCGTCCAGGCCTCCCACATACACAGTGGCATCTGGATGGCGGGAGCAGATCAGGGCGGAGATAAGTATGATAGAAAAAGCGATGACAAGAACAATATAAAACCCAGACGGGGAAATTGGGGGTTGAGACAGGATATAGGAGAAAAGAAATGAGGCGTTAGATTAAGCCCTTACACCTCCATGTTCCCAGGAACTAGAAAATATGTATTTTTATGTATAACTTAAGAGTTCTACTGCAAATTCTCTTTACACATTTCTTTTTTGGGTGGGAAGGCAGGAGACTGGACTTGGAAAGCATCACACCCACAGACCTTAGCCTGAACCCGGCCCCCACGGCCCAAGCTAGCACGGGGACCGGTCTCGCGCCCTCCGGGGTGGCCGGGTCTCCCACCCCCTACGGAAACACTGGTGGTCGCGGTCCAGGCCTCCCAGCCCCCCTGAGCGCATTCCTGACTCGTCCCCTCCAATCACCCTGATTCCTCTCGGAGATCGGCCCGGCCGCCATGGCGAAAGAGATCCCGCGGTCTCTAGGCAGACTCGGGACCCTGAACCTCGGCCACTCCTTCCGCTTCCGGGTCGTAGGGCGGTGGGCGGACCCGGAAGCGGCCGCGGCGAGCGACCGGGCGGAGGGCTGAACGGGACCGCCCAGGCCCGTTCAAGGCTGAGTTGTTCCAGTGTCCCACTGTTCCCCAAACGTAGATTTGAAAGCTAAAGAAACAAAACGTTTCCTATATTTTCTGCCCCAGAGAAGGGCGTGCTAAGGAACGCCCGTCTCCCTCCGAACCCAAGGACTCAGCTTCCTTGGCCAGCCCGGTCCGGAGTCCCGGCCTGAGCTTGAGTTAATATTTCATTTCCTTCAAGGGAGGAATTGCGAATGTCAGAGCTGAAGCCATGTCCTAGCTTGCCTCGTGGTTATTGCTTATGGGCTTGAGGGGAACCTGTGGTTTACAGATGGAGTGTGACCAAAGCTGAGGGGTGGTTGACATTGAATCCCACAGGCTTCATTCAACCTCCAGAACATTCCTGGCCCAAGCAACCACTTCCTTGTATGCTTTTGTCCCATCTGTCCCTAAATGAATTCTGCAGAGCCTCACCTGACCCATCCCCTTATTTCCTTACCAATAATGTGAATGTCACCTTCCCTCGTCACACCCACCCCTCTCACCTGGGTCCTTTATTCAAACACAAGAAATAATGCCAGCAACATGTATAAATACTGTGATTTAATGAACCCTTTAAATAGAAATGTCACTACAAAAATATACAGTTGGAAGAGACAAAATGTCTCCCATATCCACTTCATACCCATAAAAAGCAATAAGGGAAGAAATAGAAATTGGAATTAAAGAAGTAGCAAGAGGAGGTGAGAATGAGGTCTGTAAGCAATTTGTTGGGACTGATGAATAGCATCTGTGATCTCACAATTAATGGCTGGATATCCAAAAGGGATGAAATTGCCCTAATAAAAGAGGTGATCATATTCTCAACTTGTTTCTTAATTCTTCAAGTCAAAGAAACCATATATATTATAGGTACCCCTATATCTACATATAGAGAGAGGTGTCTGTGATATATATGTAATATAAAAATATAAAACCTTGAGGAACCAAACGGGACAGAGCAAGACTTGGCAGACAGCACCACCCATCTGCAACAGAAGAAACTCAAGTCAGGGATCTTGTTTAAGGGCTGTAGTGTGAAAGCCGAGGCAGCAGGATCAGAGAAGAAAAATGGAAAAAATTAGACAAGTCTTCCTCACCCCAGGCCACATTTTGCCCTGTGCCTGAGAAAGAAAGCAATTTCAACTGCGTTAGGAGAGAATGGAATTTGGATCTTTTTTCTTGGAGTGATCCTCAGGAGATAATCTTGGTGTCCATTGCCTTAATAGCTCCTGAAGACAGGCTAGCTCATCCTGGAGTCCTGTGATTGTGGGAGCTGAGAGGCCCATCTAAGAACAGAGTGAAGAGAGGCAGAGGAGTATTATTACAGCTCTAGCTCTCTGCTTCCAAAATCTGTCCACCACTTCTGGCATCTTTAATTCACTTTCCCCTTCCAGCTATGCCCTAAATTCCACTTGATCTGAGATACAAGCAGCCCCCGCCCCCATCCAAACTCCCAAACCTATTCAGTTTGATACCATGAATGGTACTTTACTTCCCAATTTCCCCAGCCCCTTGCTTTTCCAGCTCCTGGAAACATCTGGGTCAGCAATCAAACCTTTCTCCCACTCCCAATCCCTGTCTTCCATTCTCACCTGGACCTCGGGCCTTCCCCTTAGGTAGCAGCGTTTCCAGAGCCTGATCTGGGGTCCCAAATATCCAGGCAGCAGCAGCCCCATGGGTAAAGGACTAGCTCCCCAATGTGGGGGGAGCCCCCACTCCTGATCAGCCAGGCTTTCTGAGGAGATAGCAGGTCGAGGAAGCCAACGAGAAGGGACTGCCAGCAGGGAGGTACTGTCCCGCCAAGGGCAGAGCTGATTCAGGGGAGTCAAGGCTCCTCTAGAGAAGAGCCACACAGAACTGGGGGGGCCAGGAACCAGGAAGCTTGGCTAAAGGGGAAAGGAAAATCAACTGGTGACCTAGAAACCTGATGACCCTAGTTTCCCCAAATTGGGTCAGAAAGGAATGTCCAGCTGCTACCCATGCACACTGCACTAGCTCTGAAACTATAAGCCTCCCACTGAGAACTCTTATCTTTCCTCTTCATCAGACTTCAGAATAGCCCTCAGGTAGTGGTGGGATTCAAATAATATAACAACCAGTTTTCTGCCCTAATGACTGTTTTAAGTATTTAAAAAATGATATACTGAAAGGTAGTTTATTATTTTATGCATTTAATAGTTAAGAATAAAAGAGGCACACAAAACTAGATTATGTTATAATCTATTATGTTATATTAATGAAAAAATATTAAATACCTGACAAAAAACAATATAAGTTATCACCCCCTGGTTGTTTGGCACTTTTTCCCTTTACATTATGTTTGTTTACTGAAGTAACAAACGCGAGGGAATTAAAATGTAGCCTTTTATCAAAGGTATAATGAGTTTTTTTGTTTTTGTTTTGTTTTTTTTTTACAGGGACAGAGTCAGTGAGAGTGATAGATAGACAGGAAGGGAGAGAGGTGAGAAGCATCAATCATTAGTTTTTCATTGCCATTGCAACACCATATTTGTTCATTGATTGCTTTCTCACATGTGCCTTGACCGCGGGCCTTCAGCATACTGAGCCACCCTTTGCTGGAGCCAGCGACCCTGGGTCCAAGCTGGCGAGCTTTTGCTTAAGCCAGATGGGCCCACGCTCAAGCTGGCAAGCTCTGGGTCTCGAACCGGGATCTTATGCATCCCAGTCCGATGCTCTATCCACTGCGCCACCGCCTGGTCAGGCAAAGGTATAATGAGTTTAATGAAATGAATAAAAGAATATTACAAGCATAGTTCTGACAAATTTTTTCAACCTATAGACGAAATGAACATTACTACAGGCACTCAGAATACACTGTTGTGCTGATACAGTAAATGTTAAAAAATAGCAAGGAATGTAAATTTGTGATTTCCACATTGGGTGGCTGCCCAGGTGTCCACCGTACAGAGAACCCTGATTACAGATGCCACTTTAACAACCGGTTAAACTCAACAAATTTAGGTATCAATTCTGCATAACCGGTGCGAACCGGCTGAATCCCACCCATCACTGGCCTCAGGATTGATTAAAGTCAATTTAGGGAAAGTTGTAAAAGCTGTACATGAGACAGAAAATGAGGACCAAAAGGATGCCCTCTCCTAATCTAGGATTTCTGTCTTCCCGGTGACAGGGACTATAAGTGACAGCTACATTGGAGAAGCAGGATAGCTTTCATTGGGAAACTCAGACTCTGTCTTTACATTTCTCTCCATCTATTAGGATGAGCCTGTGAGAAAGTCAAGGGAGTTTAGGGAATTCAGACAGCTTACCTGCTGTCTAGGGAGCCAGGAGCCTGGGCACTGTTCCGGGTCATAACCAGGATTATGGAATTGTAGTATCTGTTCATTGCTATAGCGTAAACCCCAGTCCCAGACAGACAGTTGTGGGTTAACAGAGTTCCCAACAGGGGGCTGGGAATACCCTGGGGTATAGACTTGTGTATAGGAGTTGAACTGGACAGAGGAAAAGAAGAAAAATAATGGTTAAACAAACAAAAATATATGTATAAAATCTTTCTCACAGGTCTAGAGAAAAATTATGAAAGTCTGATTTCTTACTCTAGGAATCAGATGGAGGGTGAAAGTCCAGTCCTGAGAGAGAGCACCAGCCTCCACTGTTCCCACCCACAGACCTCAGTTTTCATAAATCAAGGCTAAACTTCAAAAAGTCAGTAGGGGATGGAGAGGTATGGAAGACAAGTCAAAAGTGGAAGTCACTGACCTGTCCACTCTGCTTTCCACGCTCCCAGGGGGTGTCTCTCAAGAATGTAAGGGTGTCAGGAACCCTGACACTGTCATGAAGAGCAAGAAGGAAAAACTCAGAGAATTCAAACTCAGCTGGAAACTGCTGGAGGAGCTGCCAGACGCAGTCAAGGAAGAGGAGAAACACGGGGGCCTGAGAAGAGGGAAATCAAGAGGATGGAAGGGACTATGGGAACCTAAACGGGGATGATGACAACATGCTGGGGGGAGGGGGGCAGGAGCCACTAAGGAGGTCCAGAAATGGAAATCTGAATTGAGCATAGTAGGGGGGGTGGTCACTCACTCATTTGGGTCTCCCTTCAAACTCAGCCTAACTTCAGGAGCCCTTCAGACCTGATTAATCTCCAATGGATTATACTGTATAATTGTCTGATTTTTTTACTTCTGAAGTAATAACTGTCCCCATCCCAATACCTTCCCAAAATATTCTCACCTTTTCACTGACCCCAGTTCCCCCAAGTCGTGTCAGGAAGGGATGTCCAGCTGCCACCCACTCTCGTTGCACTAGTGATTGGAAGCCAAACAGTGTTCGGGCTTCAGGGGCTGAAAGCAGCTGGACGAGTGAAGAGAGGAAGCCATTGAAATCACGATCACAGCGCTCTGGGTGATAAGAAGGGACAAAGAAGGAGGGGCCAAGAAACTAGGGCAGAAGAGAATGAGAAAAGGAAACTTGGCAAGAAGTGAGAGACACAGAGGGGAAAAGTTTTGAGTTGGTAGGATTGAGAGGGCACATAGAAGTGAAGAGAAAACAAAGACCTTGAATGATTCACTTCATAGACTCCATCCACCTGGATAGAAATACCCAGCCTCACATGTAGGAGGCAGCAGTATAAATCTCAAACTCACTTCCACATTGTCCTTCCCAGCCCAACCCCAATCCCCAACCACTGATGAAAGGATGGGAACAGAGAGCAGAGAAACCTTCTGTTAGCAACTTCAAGCTGTGGTGGGGAGGCAGAGGTCATGCTGAAGGATGAGTTAGAGCTCACGAAGGAGGATGCTAGCTCTAGAAGGGACAAAGAAGGGTCTCCCTCTGAGCAGAATCGTCAGCTGGGTAAAGGAAAAAGTCAACTAATGGAGTGAATTGACCCAAGAAACTCACCTTGAAGTATTACCGAGCGAACTCTAGATGTCACTAAGACTGAGATGTCACTAGCCTTTCGAAGACAAGACCTGGAGGGGCAGGCAAGGAAGAAGAGGGAAGAATGATAAGCCTGGAAGAGGGGAGTGATGGGTCATGGAATAAAACAGAGGCAGACTCCAAAATCCTGCCCCTTCTCTTCTAAGGAGCAGAAAATAATAGTCTTCTTGGGAGACCAAAGAGAAGAGTTAATGGAAGGCAACTTAGGAGTCCAAGTTAACAGAAGTTTGGGGAGGGTTGAATTATAAGACATGGCTATAAAAAGAATACCTGACGTAGTCCAACCATCGTGTTCCTTCCAGGGCTGAGAGCCATTTATCCTCAGCTACAGATGAATCTGATAGAGAGTAGAGGGGTCAGAAGGGAAAAGAGATTGGGAGAACTCAGGATTTGGGACCCAGGGTCTGTAGTCTGAAGGGTTAGGAATAAATTTGGTAGCTGTTGCCTTGAGATGGGAATAGGAATGAAAAGTAACTGTAAATGACCATGAAGTTTCTAAAGTTTAATTGTGGTGATGTTTGTACAAAATTATAAATTCATTAAGATGGGTGAAGAAAGAATTTTATGGTATGTAAATTATATCTCAATAAAGCTGTTTTTTGTTTTGTTTTGTTTTTTAAGAATACACTGGGGTCTGGAAGACAGGAAATCAGTATGTGGAAGATGGGAGAGTTGAGTAAAAAACTAAGGCTCATTGGGATGAAGAAGCAAATGGTAAACCAGGTTAGAGTCAGCAGACCTAGGGGTAGGGGGTCAAAGGCTATTCTCACCAGGCAGGCAGAGAGCCCTCAGCCTTAAGTGGGCAAGTTGGACATCTGCAAGACTAGGCAGCTCATCCACAGTGTCCACCAGGACAACATCAGCATGCCCAGCCTGGAGCATGGACTCCACTGCTCTGCAGGAGGCGGAATCAGAAGGTAAGGAAAAGAGTCTGTCCTGAACACCTACCCTTTGATTCTTCTCATCACACTTCCCTCACCTGATATCCTCCTTGTTAGGGTCACTGGCTGTGTAGAAACCTCCACAGCGGAGAAGATCACTTCCCCCAGGGTGATGCCAGGACAGGCGCTTCAGATGGGTGAGAGAAGGATCACTGTGACAGAAACTTCTAGTCCCACCCGACCCTTGCCCCCACACTGACCTCATAGGGATCCCCTCCCTCCATAATGATCCCTGAACTCCCATAACACTCAAATCACCAACCCTCACACTAACCGGTCCACGGCCCTGATGAAAGTGGCCAAATGCTCTCCTGACCTCACTGTCCAAAGTTCGGTTAGGGACCCAGAAGTAACGGGGGAGGCTGTGAAATTGAGAGTTATGTTACATCTTGGCTCAGTGACCTCATAATGCAAAGCTGCGATTACAATGAAGCTGCTTAGGAAGGGATCATTCCAAGTGACCTCAGGTTTAAAGATCTAGGAGGTAATGGGGATAGCTCAGTGGATGTCCTAGGACGCTGGAGTATGTGGGAAGCATAGCTGTAGAGAGTCAGAGAACTGTGGGAAGATTGGGAGGGCTAGAGGGGTTGAGGTGCGCTGGAGAATCGATCACCTGGTGGCTACATCGAATCTCTCATTGACGAGACTGACCCGCCAGCCACTGGCCCCCTGCTTTTTCTTCTCAGTTTCCCAGTCTTCTGATGTTTCCATGAGGGAAATAGGGGGTTTTCTGGAACTAGAACTCTGGCCTGGGGCAGGAGTGAGACACAGAGGAGGAGAAAAGGGACAGCTTCTCAGCTCTTTTGCCTTCAGCAAGCCTCTGTTTTTTCAGACTCTTTATCCGTTCCTTACCTCAAAGTATGCTTACTCACCAGCCTTGCTCATAGTTATCCCTGTATATTGTTGGGTTTGACTGCTCTGAGCTCTGGCTTGGACAATGGCCATGGTCACCTGTGGAGGAAAGGACACCCCATCCCTTCGGCTCAGACTGAAGTGAAAAGAAGGAATAGGGTGTGTTGCTTCACTGTCTTGCCACAAGTAGAAAAGAATAGCAAAGACAGCCCCGAACAAAGAGAGCTTCCAAAGGTCATGGACACTGAGGCAGGAGAATAGGGCTAGAACCACAGAATCACAGAATGTTAATTCCGGAAGGAATTAGGAATAATATCCTCCAACCCTCCCTGTTTTTCCAAGAAACACACTTGCCTACAATCATGCACCTGATATCGGCAGAGGCAAGCTAGAATTTAGGTCCTTTATGCTCATTATACTATCATTTATCCCAGCCTTTTCCCCACTCCTTGAGGAAAGAAGCAGTGAGAATGATAAGAGGGATCCTGGGAAATAAGGGAGTATATGGAATTGCCAGAGAAAGGATGGCAAGGTTCTAAGGGAAGGTGGGGTCCTTGGGTTGGGAGCGCCTTACCTGAAAGGCCTGAGGCTCTAGTCCTCCAGCCTCAAAACCAACTCTGAGCAGCCGGAAGTCTCGACCATGAATCAGGATCTCCTCAGGGATAAACTTAAGCAGGGACCCTGGACGGTGGAGCTGGACTCGGGACAAGCTACTCACTGAAGTCGAGAATGAGAGAGCAGCGTAGCCATGGATCAGGGTCCCTCTAGGAAGAACTCTTCCTACCCATCCCACTGCATCCCTGGCTGTCCTCTGAACATAGAGGAAGGGTGGAGGAGGGGATCCAACAACCCCACGAATGAGCCCCTTCACCAAACCCCCACCACGCTTACCGGCCTCTAATTGCCCAATGTTGACCAGGGAAAAATCATATTCACTGTTCAGGGGAGTCTCCTAGAGGGAGCACGTGACATGCCAGAGACATCTGAAATCTCACATCTGATCTCAGAAGACCCTCACCTTCCGATAGGTCCTATTGACTATCTCTAATACATTCAAAAGACAGCCCTTGCAAACAACTCTATCTCACTTTCTGTAATGTTTGTCTAAATCATCCTAGACTCCCTTACACATTCCCCACTAGTGGTTCTTACCCTTGGCCCAACCATCTCACCTGACTCCGCTGCCATCCACAAGGCTGGAAGGTGACCCTCAAGTTGGTACAGATCAGAGTTCCAGGCAATTCAGGTTCCAGCCCCTTCCGCACCCCTGGGGCCCATGCTAGGATCTGCTCCCCTACAGGAGAAGCCAGGTTATGACTATTCCCAGGGCTGCCCACACAAGTACACCCATTCCTCCAAGACAGGAAGATCTACAGAGGGAATATTAACATTCTCCTCTAACTCCTAAGAATGAAAGCTTAGGAGAGAATTTGTAATATTTTACTCTAGATCCCAGAACAGTGCCTAGCATATAGCAGGCACTCAAATATTTATTGAATAAGTAAATGAGAAAAGGGGTAACAGGATCAAGAAAGCAAAGGGACCATGAAGGTCCAGGCTCCCAGACAGCTCTGGACAGGGAAGAGAACAAGTGTCAAGAAGCGCTTTGAGCCAGGAGAGGAATAAGAAGGTATCATTGGTGACGGTATGGAACAAAATTTCAGTAGAATGAAATTTGAAGGCATTTCTGAAGATCAGAAGTACTGGAAGGGTATTACTACCTGGGAGGCATCCAGAGACCAGGCAACTGCCAAGTTGATGACTTCTGGGCTCCGGCATTGCACTCCCCTGGACAGACTTCGGTCCTGAGAGCTGTAAAGGGTGTATGGTTAGCTTAGGCCTCTCCAACCCCGAGGGTCGGGGTTGACCTCAGCAGCCACCTCTGTAGCACTACACTCAAGACTCCAGGGAAACATAATCAGTGGCTGTGGGAAGCTCAGGACCCCAGTCGGCAGACAGTAAGGGAGGGGCTGGTTAATGGATAATGACACGATGAACTTGAGACTGAAAAAGACAGACCAAGCACCATCAGCCAGAGTTGATAGGAGACACACCCTCCTCCTGCTCTAGGTCCTTTTCTTCCTTTATCTCCCCATCGTCCCCACTCACACCCTCTGTCGTCCAACCGCTCCCAAGCCCAACTTTCCTCTCCTTACCCCCATCTCTGGTTCCTCCTTCTGGGGGACGATGTTGAAACTCTGGCCCCGGGCCCCCCACCACATTTCTCTGGCTCCATCCGGGGACAAAGCAGTTAAGGGTGGGAAGCCTCAAGGATGCTCTGGCCCCTCACGGAGAGGCTGGATCTGGTAGTTGAGAGGAGGGAAGTTAGGGATGGGGCAGGGGAAAGGAGTGTTTGAAGTGCAGGGAGCACGATTTGGGATCTTTGAAAGGTGTGTCCAGTCAGCCCAGCCAGAGGAGTCTCCTCGGAAACTTTAGTTGACTCTGGAGAGGGCCGGAGAGAGGCCCAGCCCCTTAAAGGAGCATACACACAATTTTGCGAAAGTGGAAAGGAAGTGGAGGAGTCTGGGAAAGGTGAGGGAAAAATACACCCAGATTCCCTATTCCCAGCTCCTATTCACTTGCTGGCCACGAGCACTGGAGACTGAGGGGAGCAGTAATACCCACTATTAAACTGGAATGATTTGGGCCACTTCTCTAGACTCTCTGGAGTGACAGCTTCCCTAGGAAGCTGGGGTGTTGTTTTTAAATTTTAAAAGGAGCAGGAGTGAAGGAAGTGAGAGGAACGCAGTTATGGTTTCCTTACTGCCTCCCCTGAAAGACCTAACAAAAAGGTTAAGAAGTAAATTTGACTTCAAGGGAATTTGACTTCAAATTAGTTTTGTCTGGGGATACCCGGATACCCAAGAATTGGAGAGGGGGTCAAGTTAGTGTTTTTGTACACTCTTCTCCAGAGAGCTTGCAACATACCTTGCATGCAGGGTGCAGTGGGAAAGTAAGGAGACTGAAATCTCTTCAGGATGCAAACAAAAGTACAGGTAGGTTTATGTGCAAGTTCTGGGGTCAGGGGTGGGAGGGCCAAGGAAAAGATTTAATCACTTAATCAAACACACACACACACACACACACACACACACAACTAAAAACTCAGCACACTCCTGGTACATGACCCCTCCCTCCAGCCCAGACACCAGATCTCCAAATTAATAATTTATGTTCAGGACTTTGAAAGCTGAGGGCTGGAAACCTCTGTTCAGTTCAATAATCCTATTCTTCCCCCCACACCACTCCCTGTAACCTAAGAAGCAAATGGGGGGGGGGGGCACTAGGAGGAAAGAAAAGGAACTGCTAGTGAGGGGACTGAAGTAAGAATGTAAAATCTTTAGGCAGGAAATAAAATACAAAGAGTTAATGAGCTGCTGTTTTATTGATTTTGAGTCAGTACAGAGGCAGTAATCCTTAGGTCAGGGCCCCAGTTTTCCAAAGTGTCACTATTTTCTCCAAGCCCTAGCACACACACACCCTTCCGGCCTCTGTTTTAAAAGTTCCCTGTCTTGGCTGCAACTGTGGAAATAGTGAAAATGCACATTGTTTGAGAGAGGGAGTCAATCTGGAACAAGAAGGCATACACCTACTACAGAGGTGGCCCATGAGCCTGATTCTCGAGGTCCTACTAAGCACCCCCACCCGCATTCCACGGGCCTCAATCTCTGGGTAAGAAAATACTTCCCAAGGTCTGTTGCCATAGGAAGGTGTACCGGCTTAAAAATCTCATTATCCACCTTCCTTCTCCCCACCACACTTCATTAAAGAGCCTCATTCTGTTTTTATTTTTTTAATACTTTGAGGTAAGGAACAGGAGAGGAATACAGAGAAAAACATCAGGGGATTCGGAGGAAGGCAGAGGCAGAAAAAAAAAAAGGGTGACTTGGATTAGTACCCAAACCGGACCGCAATGGAGGCAACAGCTGAAGGCCCTGCACCAGCAGGGCTACCGCTCACCACCCCACGCACCCCAGTGGAGGCTCAGTGTCTGAAAGGAAGAGTGGAAAGGCAAGGGCCTGTATCAGATTTTTCCATTTTCAGAATCCTAATCTGGTTGCAGGTTTGTACCAGGAGCGAAGGCTGCCAGGAGGCGCAGCTGGAGGAGGTGGAGCAGCTGAGTAACTCACAAGATGAATTACAGATCCAGTTATAAGTACAGAAAGGACAAAGTTCTCCCCACCCCCACTTCCTACTGTCGGCCAGCTTCTGCCCCTTTTCTAAGGCCCCTTACCTACGAGGCCAAGACCGTGAAGGGGTGCCACAGAGTGTCTACCTGGGAGACTTCATAGTAAATATTTTGTTAATCAACTTAAGTACATGGAGCCAAACACCCTGTGATTTGCAGGCTGTCTGCAAAGTGAAGAGACAGAGTGACTGCAGGACTTCCTGCATCTGCAGTGGAAGGGTCCGTAGGGAAAAGGCAATTAGAAAAATTTGGGCCGCAGGATTCCAGGCCAGGAGGGGCTTCTAATCCCGTCTCCTCACCTGTGACTCTGTGTCCAGGGCACAGACTACTGGAGAAGAGGACACAGCCCAGAGCTGTCGAGTGGCTCAGGGATAATGATCTCTGAAGCTCCTTTATTGGGAAAGGAAAACCATGCCTGGAACCTTGGACATGCAGCTATTTAGAAAGGAGAAAATGGCAAAAGCTAGGTTCTTAGAAGTCATTCAGAACCAGCTCCATTCTTTCTGGCTCAGTCCTCCCAGATATACAATACAAAGTCATTGCTAATTTTTGTTTCATTGGTCTGTGAGCTTTAGTTTTGCCTGAGAAGAAACTGAGCCAACAGAAGAGAGAGCACTTCCCTCTTGGCCCTGGATAGCAGTGTTTCCCACTATCCCCAGTCCAGAAAGACTGAATCTTTAAAAATACACACACACACACCTTTTTATTTTGATGACAGAATCTAGTATGAGAGAAAAACTTTTAGTTAAATCTTGTAACACTCAATAAAACCAGCATAGATTAAGAGGATTTTGGAGGCTTATCTTACAGTATACTTGTCCCATCAGGGCTGGGGTGAATTAGGGTGAAGGGATAGCACTGTCTTAAAAGGGAAAAATCTCTCCTCTCCCAATAAAAACCTCAGTACATACTCAACACCCTGGATCAATGGAACTAAGTGCATTTATTTAAGCCTGAGACTTTATCATCCCTCGGCTAGGGTTATGGGGTCTGCCTCCTGCCTTCACCCACAGACCTGTTTTAACTAAGGAGTTTTTGCCCATTTTGAGTGCTTACCATGTACCCCCTCTTCCTTTCTCCCAACACAGTAATTGCAAGGGCTTGCCTCTTCCACCCCCTCATCTTCCCAAAATACCACACACACACCCGTTCATTTCCCAGGCATTATTCCTTCACCCCCTGTATCCCACACAACCCCCTGAAATAAAGCAAAATCAACCTTACTCATCCCTACAGAAAAACATCCATTGACTCAGGGTCCCTCATACTTTAGAATGGAAAGGTTTTTAATGCTTCAATAGTTACCTTCCCAAATTAACAAAAATATTTAATAAAAAGCCAAAGGGCCTAAATGAAGCCTTATTTACCACACTCACCCCTAGGTGACCCCCCAGAATTTTCATCTATTTTTATTTGAAGAGGTCAGAAGAAAATGGAATTGGTTCATTTATAAATCAAAACATGACACAAGCTTTCCAATTTTGTTCATTTGTCCTCACTTTTTAAAAACATAAGTATCACCTAGAACTAATAACAGAGCAAACCCAAACACAGCAGTCCAGTGGGAATGGAGACTTCTGATTTATTCTCTGGGGAAACCCCTGACCTGTTTCCACACCTATTGGTCCAGGCCTACAGTACAGAGGAATACCTGAGAAAGCTAGGTGAGCTGTGGACATCCCAGGTGTATGAGCCACCACCTGCTGTTAAGGTGCAGGTTGGCGGATGGAACCCTATGAGGTGGTGGTCTCACTAGTGTTGTTCTAACCTCAGAAACAGGGTGAGGTGAGCAAGGCACTCATTTGGGGTACAAAACTTAAGCGACACCTAAATATCCAGTAATCAAGATACTATTTTAATGCAGTTTCTTTTAAATCAAAACTATCATTAAAAGAAAAACCCACAAAGTACGAGAATTTCAAATTAAGACAGGACTCAACTTGGTACTTGCTCCTCTCTGCCTGACTTCCCCTCACCCTAATCCATCCTGGTGAATCCTGTCTTTAAAATTTTGATACTTTATTCATCGTGAATTTTTTGGAATTCTTTTTAATAGTAATTAAAACGTTATCTTGATTATTGAGTTTTCTGGTACCCTCTCAAGCTTTGTACCTGATTGGAGTGGCTGCCTGTCTCAAACTAGCCCCAGTCCTGCCCAGAATATGCACATACCCTCCTTTGGAACCTAACTCCTTTGACCTCATTGCTTACTTAAAACTGGTTTATTTTAAAATAAAAGCCTAAAAATTCAGTCTTAGAAAATGAGTCAATCAACAAACTATCAGGTTTGCAAAACAAGTGACTTTGAAGTTTGTTGAGAAAGGAACCTTTCTAAAACGTGTAGTTCCAAAGAGGACAGTCTTGGTGGCTTTGTTACCAAGGGGGAACAGGATGACAACTTTCCTGTTTGGAAAAGCAACATAGGGCAAATGCCCAGCCCATGTCTGTCTCAGATCAAATGTGGGGATTACATTCCATAGGGTGGGTGATGAGTACATACCTCCGAAGAGAAATCCAAATACAGAAAAATAGCCCCAGCAAACACCTGGATCCTTAAGTACACTTATTCGCCTTTGTATGTGCCCAGGAGTACATACAATTGCATAGTTTTTTTCCCAGGAGGAAAATAAAAAAGGAAAATTGGCCCAGGATAGGTCAACTGGTTTAAAGCTCTTAAAAATGGTGCTGGCCACAGCGTTCGCTGTCCAGACTTGTGCTTTGTGCAAAATGCAAAGTAGCTCCCCCACTGTGTCCACAGGCCCACCCCCACCCCCTGGGGAAAAGGTTCAGGCCAGATCAGCTCATTGGGAGTAATCTGTGGTTACGGTTCAGTAAAATAGATTTTTGTAACTACCTTTTTATAAATTGCCCCTGTCCCTACCCCATGTTTCAACATCAGTCCTTTTATCAAAAATATCTCTTCTTACAAAGTAGTTATTATTATTTTAATAAACTAACCACAGATTAAGGTCAGCTATGGCTTAACAAAAGAAGCCAGGATGTTAAGTTCATTCTCCAAAAGTAGACAGGAAGGAGAAAGAATCACTTAAATAGGAAAAAAGAAATTATTATTTTTTAATGTTTTTGCTTGCTGGGGTGTGTTTTCTTTTAAAAAATATTTTCAAAAAAATAAGTTGCTTTCTACAGAAATGCAGCAGCAGAGGATGGCAGTACTCTGTTTAGGGTTTTGGTTTGGTTTGGAACAGTATGGCCAAAGATCTGCCCCCGACCCTTCCCAGGCGCACTCACACCCCAACATGGTTATTGCTAAGTAGTTAAGAAAAGATCGCCTCTGCACCAATTCACCTAGAGAAAATTCAAAACACACAAGTTGCTCTTCTCATCACTTTCTTCCCTCCCCCAGAGGGGACATTTTTTAAAAAATAAAATTAAGTCTTTTTTAAAATCGCAATCTTCTTAATTTAACTTAATTCAGCCCTCAAAAAGAATGAGGAAAAGATAAGAGGCAATCGGCCACCTCCTCTCGAACTAGAACAGATGACAGATGGTGTTTAGCAGGAAATAAAACATAAGAGGAAAAGGATTCCTTTTAAGTTCTTCCCTTTCCCATCTCAGTAAACCGACGGAAACTACCTCCCTACTAGGCACCCATAAGCACATATTACTGCCCTGTCTTTTCAGATCCTTCAGGAGGAAGAATTTATCCAGCCCTAATTTCTATCTTAATTCAAATCAATAGCAAATTTACCTAATTTCCCAGTTTCTCTCCACACTCCCAACTCCACCACCATGTGCTTTTTTCCAACCTAAAGGAACTTTGGTCTGTTTTATTTTCTATTGACTGAGAACCACCTTTCCTGTTCCTTTTCCCAGACAGCTACACACCTCCTCACCCCCACACACCAAACCTGCTCCTACGACTCCCCCTTAGGTACTGGGGTGGACCCAAGGGTCAGGAGACAGAATCACCATCTCTCACCCTTGCATCTCCTCAGTCCCATCAAGTCAAGATCTGCAAAGGACCAGTGCAACCCTTGGGCACCGTCCAGCCCTGACATTCTTGCCAGCCTGGCAGTCTCACGGGTATATGTCAAGTTTCTAGCAGGCTCCCCCCAGCATTACTGCATTTGCCCCGTCAACATGGGGGCTGGGTCTTGATGAGCCAATAAGTTGAGCTTCGCTTCCTTTGTTTAGCCCCCTTGCCCTCCGAGGCCCCCCATTCAGAACCTGTGCACCAGCAGCTCCCCACCCAGTTCCCGCTCCCGCCTCCTCAGTTCTTCCCTATAACAGCAGGAGCAGAAGTTGTTTGTCTCAGGGTGTCCGTAGAAGCTGCAGTTTGGCTGTTTGCATTTGGTCTGGGTTGGGGGAAGCCCCCTGGGCCCTCCAGCCCATCCATCTGGCTCAGGGGGCTCTCGGTAGCCGTTGCTATAGGAATCAGCTACCCGGAAGTGGGGTGGTAACAATGCACCCCTGTGAGCTTCATCCTTGGAGTGATTGTGGGGCTCCAGAGAAAGGCTGCTGTCTTGGTGGGGATAGGGTCGTCCAGGAGGACACTGTCTAGGGAAGGTGGCATACGGTGGTAAGCCCCCCACCCACGGACCCCCTGCCAACTGCCTCCGGGGTTCCTGGCAGTGAACTCCACCCCCAGAAGGCCGAGGGATTGTAAAACCACCAGGATAGCCAGTAGAGAACACCAGTGCCTTGGACTCTGTTCGGGGGCCAGTCAGCAGCTCCTCTCCCCCATCTGGCTCTGGCTTTTTGGCAGGAGGAGGCCCGCCCCCGACCCCTCCATTCATGATCTTCCTCTCTGCCTCCTGTTTCTGCTCCGCCAGGAATCTCTCCTCAGCATCAGCCAGGTAGCGCTGGATCATCTCCTCCTGATACTGGTGCCGGTGACCCATCTTTAGGGTTCCAACAAAAATAAACTTCCCCTCCCCTTGCATTGCACTCCTCAGGATGCTCAGGCTCTGCATCACCTCCTGGCTATACTTGCCCCCTCCATTACCCCCAGACTCAGGTGCAGGCTTCTCAGACACAGGCCCATCCCCAGCGGCCTCCTCTTTGCCACCCTTCCAGCTCTTGAGCGAGTTTTTCTTCTTCCTCTCCAGTGTCTGAGCGCCACTGCTCGCCCCCGAGCCAGAGCCCATCCCTAGCCCGACAGGCTTGGGGCCCTTGCTGGGCACCAGGCCTCCCATGTTCTTCCTGAGCTTGCTGCCCAAGGCTTTGCCAAAGCTGCCCAGTTTGTTGGCCACAGAATCCGTCCTCTTCTTGTCCTTCTCCCGATCTCGTTTTGACTTCTCTTTCTGCTTGCTGCCCTCATTGCTGGTAGAACTGCTACCAACTGACTCCTTGTCTGACTCCCCAGACTCGGGGGTGGACCGGGGCTCATCTCCAGCCGAGGCTGTGGGGGACTCAGGCTGGGCCAGAGGAGCCTGGGAGAGACAAAAACACGGTTATCAATTATCCCATTGGTCCCCAGGGAACCCTAGCTCATCCATCTGGCTCAGGGGCTCCCTGTAGACACTGCTATGGGAATTAGCAAAGTGGAGGAGGGGGTAATGCCCCGTGTACTGCATCCTCAGAATGACTGCCTAATTTCAGAAAAGGCTGCTGTCATGATGGGGGAGGGTCACCTGTAAGGGCACCGTCCTGCCCCAGCTCCAGTGGCTCTCCCATGGATAAGAAAAAGATGTAGATAATATCTAACTTTCATCACCCCCTGCAGTGACTTGCTTCTATAATAAGGAGATATTACAACGAAGCCTGACTACTCTTCTAGAGCAATTGGTAACTATATAATATCTGAATAAGAAGGGAGAATATTCTATAGACACCAGAATATCCTTTATTATAAATTTCTGTATGCCAAATTCTTTCCAAAATTAAAAAAAGTTTTGACTAACCACATCCAACCAACTCCAACCTTATGTATGTGGCCCCTCAACTTGTCGTTGCTCCTGTGTTTCTGTTCTATGGATACTAATGACATTTTCAGAACCTACTGGATCAGGAGCTCTTTAAGCTGTTCTGTTCCCTCTGGTGCCAGCAGAGGTCTATGTAATGACAACTTCAAATTCACCCAAAAAGTCCAGAAAACTTTTCTTGGGAATGTGCTTAGCAGAAGTTGGCTGGAGAGGAGGCGTGGGCAAGGGGCACTAACGGACAGGAGGCAGGGAGATGTCTTTGGGAATTTAACCAATATTCCCACTTATTCCAATGAGGAGTCAGGCCGCCACTGATGAGAGGTTCTGAAGGAGAGCACCGCAGACCGCCTGGCTCTGTCACTGAACACGAAGCACGACAGGGCGGGCTGCAAGGGTCCTCACCTGTGCATCAGAAGACACGGGGATCCACTGCACATTCATGTAGCTATGCAACAGGTGCAATTTGACCTCCAGGGACAGGATTACACTGTGCAAAGGAGAAAAAAGGAATTAGAAATGTACTGCAACCTTTAAAAAACAAAGCAGAATGGCCTGACCAGGCAGTGGCACAGTGGATAGAGCGTCGGACTGGAACACAGAAGACCCAAATTCGAGACCCCGAGGTCGCCAGTTTGCGCGTAGGCTCATCTGGTTACAGAAAAGCTCACCAGCTTGGACCCATGGTCACTGGCTCAAAGAAGGGGTCACTCGGTCTGTAGCCCCCTGGTCAAGGCACATATGAGAAAGCAGTCACTAAGAAACTAAGGAGCCACAACAAAGAATTGATGCTTCTCATCTCTCTCCCTTCTTGTCTGTCTGTCCCTCTCTCTGTCTCTGTCACACACACAAAAAAAACAAAGCAGAATGATCAGTTGGGGGGTAGAGTTGATGAGGGCCACATACATGGCTTGGGACTCAGACAGAGTTGGGTTTGAACTGTAGCTCCACCAATTACTAAGCTGGATAACCTTGAGCAAGTCACTCAACCTCTCTGAAACTCAGATGGGCTCAGTAATGGGTACTGATAATCATATGTCTTCTAAGGGTGTTATGAATATGACAATGGCATTTAGAAAGGGCACAGCACAGTGTCTAGAAAACAGGAATTTCTTTTCTTTTTTTTTTTTTTTTACAGGGACAGAGAGAGAGTCAGAGAGAGGGATAGACAGGAACAGACAGGAACGGAGAGAGGTGAGAAGCATCAATCATTAGTTTTTCGTTGCCGTTACAACACCATAGTTGTTCATTGATTGCTTTCTCACATGTGCCTTGACCGCAGGCCTTCAGCAGACCAAGCAACTCCTTGCTGGAGCCAGCGACCTTGGGTCCAAGCTGGAGAGCTCGGGGTCTCGAACCTGGGTCCTCCGCATCCCAGTCCGACGCTCTATCCACTGTGCCACCGCCTGGTCAGGCTAGAAAACAGGAATTTCTTATTAAACAGTAGCCACTGTTATCATGGTTGTTGTAAATATTTAGAAGGAGCTTTTGAAAGTTAGGTAAGAACTTATTTAAAAAACCATAAACTCTGGGTTTTTTCATCAAACCCTCTCGCTTGGGTCTGTTTCAGGAGCCCTAAGAAGAAAGCACTGGGTGACAGGTAAGGGAGGAACTTCTACATTCATAAGCTCGTTGTGGGAAAATGTGGTGGGAAGCACCAGGAAGGCTACACCAGCTTCCAGGAAGCAGAGCAAGGGGTGGCGGAGAACACCCAGAGCAAATTATTTTGGTTAACTATTTAAAACCCCTCTCACTTGGTCTGGGAGAAGAACTGTGAATTGAGGATCTTAATTTCTGGTCACTGCTTTGGGGATTCTGGGAGATAACAATGCAAGAACACCCTTCGTATTGTAAGGAAAGAACAAGTTGGCAGCCCAGGATTCCCATCTTTCACAGCGAGAAAAAGCAGTTCCACTCTGTCCCCCACCTGTCTACCTTCCCAAAGACATGGAAGCTAGGATGTGACTGTCCTGCTTCTGAGCTAAGGAAAATCTCCCAGGAGACAGATGCTGCATGTGGAACAGATCACAGCTACAAAGCAGATAGAAGGGCTAGGCCGGCCTTACCTGGCCAGTCGGACATTGTCATTGTCATCTTTGCCCCACTCCCAGCTCATTCCAGGGTCCACAGCAAAGTGCAAGGGCAGCAGCTTATGCTCTGAATCTGTAAGGGGGATCACAGCTGGAGGGGGAAAAACATGTCATCAAGGAGTCTCTTCCAGGAGAGAGAAAGGCAGCTGAACACAGGCTGACTTCACTAGAAAGGAGCTGAATCACAGCACAGGCACAGGCTGACAACTGCAGTCACTTCTCAGCTCTTGTATGTCAATTATCCTGGCATCAGAAACTAACAGGCTGGTTCTCCCTTACTACCCAGCATATAATTTAGGCCACTGATCTCCATGACTCCCCACCAGTCAGTCAACTAACACTCTTGATATTCTTGCCAGTAAATGTGGATTCAGGAAACTGAAAGTCATTAAGACAAATAGAGCAAAGCATCATTTAGAAGGTTCTATGACCTTAACACTTAAGCTCTTTACTTTAGAACAGGGAGCAAGGAATACAGGCTTCTGTGTTTTACCCCAAACCTTTGTTTCTTTGTTTGCTTAATTTTAAAACCCTGGTATAACTTGTAACTTTAGTAGAACAGTATCAACATGTGCTAACTGGGCTTGCATATGACTTAATTCTTTTGTCCTATATTTTCTCCCATTTCAGTTTTTCCAAGTGAAAATAAAGCAGACCAAAAACCACCAGAGACATAGATACTGCATTCAGCACCTTGTTCCTTGCTATTCTCCTTCTGCTCCATGGACACAAGCGCAGAAAAGTGGGCCTGATCGTAGGCAAGCACCAGAGGGGAGCGGTGACACTGGTTGGCTGGGACCTCCAAGGGCAGATAGATCCCCCCAAAGGGAATAGGGGCAAACGCTGCAGGAAACCACAAAGATTACTGTCAAGGCTACATTCTGGCCTAGTGCACAGTCCCTCTACCCCACTCCACCACGTAAGTCCCCCTTTCATTCCAACCCTCATTAATAATTCTTTCCTAAGAAGCCTCATCAATTAACCCCAACTGCTTTACTCTGAATCTTTCTAAGAGTTTTGTATCTTTCTAATTTACACCTTGTTTTTCTCCAAAAGGTCTATAATACTCCCTTTCCTGCACCCTCCCAGCACTTAGGCTGAGGTTCTGCAAACAGTGAGGACTGACTGACTCACCTTCTCCCCCAGAGTCCCTCAGCATGGTGTCTGCCACGACAACAATGGGTCTCCTAAGCACGTGGGCGAGGACAAATACGTGGAATTCTTCTAGACTCTCATACACAGGCTCCTCTGAACTCTCCACCCTAGAGTGCAGGAGGGGAGAGAGGTAGTGGTGCCATGCGAGGGAGAGGGAAGAAAACGAGACCCCTGAAGTCCAGCTCTGCAAAGAGGAAAAGGAGGAATCCCCTTCCACGGTTTCCTAATCCTGAAGCTGCCATGGACATAGGAGATTACTTATGCCACCTTGACTGTTTCTACTTCCATTTCACAGATGGAGAAATACAAGAAGGTGCGAGGGCTAAAGCAGTGTTAGGAATCTGAGGGCAATTCCTCTCAACACTCATCTTGTTCAGCAACCCTCCTCAAATCTCTACAAAGCAGCCAAACAGACAACTGAGTAGCCGCAGCCTGCTGATTTCACCACCACCACCCAGACATCACACTGTTTTTGTGTCCAACAAAATCAAAAACAAAATTTCCTCCTCCTATGTCCCCTCACTTGTGAACAGCCTCACTATCTACCTAGTAGCCTAATCAGAAATCTGTGAAACATTTACTGTTCTCTATCTCTCCTCTCAAATTAATTACCTGGCCTGGCCAATGTCATCTCCTAAGTGCCTCTTGTATTTGTTTCCTCTGGTGTATCTGTAATCCACCACTCTTCCCTGGATTACTAGAGCTGCCCCCTCACCCCTCATGCATCATCCCCTCTGCTGTCAGTGTGTGTAAACACATGAACTTGCTCCTGTCATTTGCATACTCACAGCTCAGTGGTTTCCATTCCCTGAAACAATGTTATTCAACAGTGGGTGCTTGCTACAAATGCAGATTTCTGGGCCTGACCTCAGTTCAACTCAAGGGGGAGGTCCTGAAATCTGCATTTTAAATAAACTTCCCAGACTACTTTTATTAACAATAAAGTTTGGATCGGTTATAACATTTAACTTTTTATTATGGAAAATTCCCAAAATTTAACATACCGAAAACTATAAAGAACATTATACTAAACTCTCATGTGTCCATCGCCCAGCCTCAACAATTACAAGCACATGCACAATTTCATTTCACCTATACCCTGATCTATTTCGCTATCAGCTGCCATGCCCACCCCAGCTGATTATTCTGAAGCAGATCCTAGATGTAACATTTCATTCAAAAATATTTCAGTTTTTATCTACCTCTTAAAAATAAAGAACTCCTTTTAAAAATGCCCACACTACCATTAATATCACACTTTAAAAAAGTTAATAATAATAAAACATGTAGAACTGGCTCACATTTCCCCAACTGTCTTATCTATGTCCACACATTCCAACTAGTTGATGTGTCTCTTAAGTTAAACTCACATTCCCTCTTCCCTATTATTTTCCTTGCAATTTACTTATTGAGGAGATTTGGGTCATAGTTTCCTAAAGTCTGGACAGGACCCAGTTTTGTTTGCTTAGTGTAGGACAAGATAAACCTCAGCACAGCACACCAAATCTCGGCTGCCCATTTTATCGTTCTGCACACATACTCTATATTCCAGCAGCAGTGAACTACCTAAGGTTCCTAGAACATACCATGCTGCTGTTACACGTTTCTGTGCCCTTGCACGTCACATCTTTCCTCCTAACATCCTCTCAGCACAGAGCTCATTAGACTCTGGGGATGCAGTTAAGATTATGTCCCACTCCCCCACTTACTCATACTCACCCAACACAGTTGGCTCCATTGGTACCTAGATGCATGCGGGGTTCACTTGAGGCCAGCTTGATCAACTCGTTCCACTCCTTCTGCCACTCATCCTCTGTGTACACCAGCCCTGACTGTGTGAAAGACAGGCAGGGATATCAGGCAATCAGAGGGTAGGTTCAGGAGGCAACAGCCATTCCAACTCACTCACATTAACTCACTCCCTAGTCTCTTATCACCTGTATTACAAAGTCAAATCTCTCCTCCCTTTTAAAACCAAGATTCACAAAAGTCTATAATTTTTCTCACATTTTCTTCCATTCTATACAACCCATTGCAATCAACTTCTGTGTCTGCCCTTCAGCCTATGCCCTATGCCCTTCACCCTCCACATAACTTCACCTAACCAACTCTGGGCAAAGGACAGTGACCTTCTAACTGCTAAATTCAGTGGGCTCTCCAGTTCTCATCTTTTTCAGTCTTCATGTGGCACTTGATTGCCTCTTTAAACTCCCTTCTTCTTTAGTTTCCACACATGATTTTCTCCTATCTCTGTGAACTCTGCTACCCCAGAACTACTGTTGTTGTGTCAATGATTTTAGCCTTGGTTACTCCTAGGTGGTCCCCTCTACTGCCACAATCTCATCGACTACCATCTCTATGCCCAAGACTCAAATTCTCCCTCTCCAGCTGCAGGAAACCACAAAGATTACTGTTAAAGCTATGTTCTTGCCTAGTGGGCAGTCCCTCTACCCCGCTCTACTAATTAAGTCCTCCCTTTCATTCTAACCCTCATTAAATAATTCTTTCCTAAGAAGCCTCATCAATTAACCCCAATTGCTTTACTCTGAATCTTTTGAGAATTTTGCACTGTTCTAATTTACACCTTGTTTTCCCCCTAAGGGTCTAAGATCACCTTTCCTGCACTCCTCTTGGTGCTTAGCCCAAGGCTCGGCAAATAATGACTATAATTTTTTTTTTTAATTTTAACATTCTATTCACTTTGTATGTTTTTTTAAATTTCTTTTTATTTTATTCATTTTAGAGAGGAGACACAGAGTGAGAGAGAGAGAGAGAGAGAAAGAGAGAAAGGGGGGAGGAGCTAGAAGCATCAACTCCCATATGTGCCTTGACCAGACCAGTGCAGGGTTTTGAACTGGCGACCTCAGTGTTCCCAGGTCGACGCTTTATCCACTGTGCCACCACAGGTCAGGCCATGACTATAATTCTTATACTCACATTTAGCTTCCTACTGAAGATCAATTCCACTGTACCTCAAACCCTACACAATCAAAACTGAACTCATACCTACCTCTTCCAAACCCACTCTTCTTCCTATATTCTTACCTTAGTGAATAGCACTAACTAGCTAGCATTCAAACACCCAAGACAGAAGCCAAGGAGTTATCAAAGACTCCTTCCTCTCCTTTCACCTACCCACACCGATCCCTTCAGTCAACTATCTTCAAGCAATGGACCCATTACTGGTTTTACTACTTCCAGTCATACACTCTACTGATCCATTTTCTACAATTTCACCAGAATGATTTTTTTAAATGAAAATCTAATGATGTTTGCTTACTGCTATAAATTCCTTTAAGGATCATCATTATCTATTAGATATAGTATAAACTCCTTAAGCATAAAATACAAAGTCCACTTCCTGGACTCTACTACCTCTCGAACCTATCTCATTTAATTAGCTGTAGTTTCTTTTAAGATTTTATTTATTGGTTTTAAAAAGAAGAAGTGGGAGAGGGGAGCAGGAAGCATCAACTGGTAGTTGTTTCCCATATGTGCATTGACCAGGCAATCCCAGGGTTTTGAACTGGTGACCTCAACATTCCATGTCAATGCCTTATCCACTGCACCACCATAGGTCAGACTCATTAGCTGTAGTTTCTTGAATGCACCATGTTGTTTTATATTTCTGAGCTTTTGAGTAAGTTGTTATTTCTGCCTGGAGCAGCCCACTCACTATCCACCTGGAGAATGCTTTATCAACTGTCAGGGGGAGACTTAAGTACACTTTCCTAAGTCTCCCTGGTAGATTAACTACTCCTTCCTTTGGGCCTTCCCTCAAATGCTCTCACAAACTCCTACTGCAGAAGTCATAACCGATTACTCTGTAATTATGTATTTACATGTCTATCTCCTACTGCTGCCCGTAAGAGCCTGAACCAAGGTTTTACAAAATGTTTAGAGCCCAATATATGATCAGTAATCATTAAGCACACATGCTGAGTAAAACTATTATTTTCATCAAAGGAGCAGGAGAGGTGGTACAAACCATTTAAGAATATCATATAGGCTTTAGGATGTATATAATGATTTGGGAAATGGGTCTATCTCAATATAATTGGCTTACTCATTTGGCATTAAAATGAGCTTGTACTGCTTAAACACACACTGACAGAGTGAAAAAAGTCACAGCAGAAATATAAGGGGCACAGAAACAAATTTAACAGAAATTAAAAGAATTATTGTGAGCATATTCTACTTTAATTTAAAAAATGACAAAGCTGTTTTCAGTGTGCAAAGAGTATATCACAATTTTTTTCAATTAAAGATAACAAGAGCGTGACCAGGAGATGGCGCAGTGGATGGAGGGTCGGACTGGGACGTGGAGGATCCAGGTTCAAGACCCCGAGGTCGCCAGCTTGAGCACGGGCTCATCGGATTTGAGCAAAGCTCACCAGCTTGAGCCCAAGGTCGCTGGCTCAAGCAAGGGGTCACTCGCTCTGCTGCAGTCCCCCAGTCAAGTCACATATGAGAAAACAATCAATGAACAACTGAGGAGCCACAACAAAGAATTGATGTTTCTCATCTCTCTCCCTTCCTGCCTGTCTGTCCCTCTCTGACTCTATCTCTGCCACAAAAAAAAAAAACAAAACAAGAACAATGCACAAGTTATATATGGGGCGTTCGTGTCACTGTGCTATATGGTCAGTGATTTAGATCCAGGAGGATCTGTCTCTCTTCCTTTCACCTATTTCTGCTTGCTGTTATTATACACACAGCCACTAGGTGGCGTACCCCTCTAGCCTGAAAATATCCTTTTTTTTTTTTTTTTTATCAAAGTAACACTGGTTAATAAAATTATACAGGGCCTGAAAATGTTCTTACTGGGTTTTACCACTAATTTCAACACAACTAGAGAAGGTCTGGGAAATCAGAACCATTTAGCTTGTTCAATGTTTGGTACTGGCCAGCAGAAGCTCCGCAGCCCATGGCTACTCTCTTCCCACTCCAACCCCCAAGGTCTGAATCAGCTGAGTTGAGCTAAAACAATTATTTAGATCATACTGTTAGTATGTAACTTTAAATGTGTCCAGTAAAAGGAGTAAAAAGAATGTTTCTTTGATAGCCACTATTCTCTATGAATGTATTTTCACTGGAGACTTTGAGAGGGAATATGTGGCTGACCAAGGACAGAACTTGGGTATTTCTGGGTCTCCTCTCTAAATAACACCATAATCTAACTCTACATTTAAAATAATAACTATAATAGCTCAAAAGCTGGAATTGGGCACACCTATTCTGATTGTTGCTGTCACTTCTACTTAATAATTAGCATGCTCTCATTTGGCCTTTCCTCGTCTCTGAATGGTCAAATCTAAGGTTCAGGTTGCGTGAAGGAGGCAAACTCTGGGCTGGCTCTAGCTCAGGCAAGTGAAGGTCTCCACAAGGCCCAGGCCAGCTCACCAGGGCGCCGGGTTGGGTGGGGCACAGCACTTGCTGTTTACTTGGCCCTGTCTTGTGAATCTATTTTGCCGAGGAATCTTTGAGGGCAGATGCTGATCAAAGATAGGATTCAGATCTTAATATAATCGTAAGTTAACAATGGCTTCATTTTTTGAGAAACAGAACATATTCTACTTACATATATTAAATGTTCAGGACATATAAAATTCTAATGACTAAAACCAAAAAATCTTAGTTCTATATATGGCCAGCTCTGATAGAACAAGAAAAGAATGAAGATGGAAAGAAAAAGGTAAGTTTCTGAGAAGATATTTCCACATTAATGCCATAAACATCCAGCCACAAACATGGCAAAAATTAGATACACCCAAAGAGCAGGAGATAGCACAGAAGACAGAACTAGGGGAAAAGGAAATAGGGAGACCCATTGTCTTTATATAAATGTTATTGTAAGTATTAAAGGGAAGGGGTGGGTGAGCATTTTCTATCAAGAGGCAGATAGATAGTAACCCTGTTAGTCTCTGTAGGTCATACCCAACTACTCTGTTCTGCTGCCATAGCAGGAAAGCGCTTACATAAATATACCCATGTAAATGAATGGGCAGGGCTGTGTTCCAATATAATTTTTGTTGTTGTTTGTTTGTTTTTCACAAAAACAGTTGGTGGGATTTGGCTCATGGGCCATGGTTTGCCCCACCCTGTTATGGGGATAAAAAGTACAAACAGTCCATTTTTACTTTCTGTAAAAAAGCAGCTATAACATTTGCTAAACCCCTGAGAATACCATTCAAACTCAATTTAACAGGCATGCTTTTCAATTTTTTAAACTAAGTATTTGAAAAATAAATGGTATATATGGCCAAAAATATTTTTTAAGCATTTGTATTTCTACACAGTTTGAAAACACAGGTCCTTAAAGACTGGTCTAGTCTTATTATAAGCAATAAACTCAAAACAATGCAGAAATCCTATGGACTTGTCATATTTCATTTTGTAAAAGACTGTCCCTGAACACTTACCGGGTGTCTATCAGGTAAAAAGCAGTTAGACACTCCCTTGACAGGTCTTGGCTTCCCCACACCAGTACTCAGGGCTATACCGGAAGGCATTCATACCCTATGGCGTTATCTGCAGTGTCTACAACTTCCAGGAGCACAGGAGGACCCCAGCAGCAGGAGATGCTTCCTACGGCAGGCACTGGGCATCCCTGCTAAACTTGGAAGACAAGGGGCGCCCTCACCTCTTTATTCTGCTGTGTTTGCTGCCACCTCCAGCGTCGTTTTAGAGCTTCCTTCTCAGCTCCCCTTTCCACCAGCGCATACAGAGCTTTCCGCAGCATCAAGTCCCGGTCATGGAAACCCCACATCCCTGCGGCAAGGGAACCTAACGGTAAGACATCTTACCATGATGCCTCCTCTTATTAATTATGATACACACACTCTGGCATGAAGGAACTCAGGGTGAAGCCCAAGTTCAAAGAAACCCAACTGTGACTTAGGGAAAAGGTACTTGAGAAAGAAAAGATGTTCCTACTCTGGAGGTTCAGAAACTTGAAAGTGAAGGATATACTATATCCTACAAACTCCTGACAGGAAGCCCTTACTCCTGATGCAAGTGTAACAAACTAAACAGGGTAGTAGCAGATAAGACAGGTCAGACACATGACAAGCAGCATCAAAGCTTAAGGGATGGTTGAAGAATGGGGACATTTTTTTAAGCTAAGGTAAATAATATACTAAATTATAAATTGTAAAGGACTGATAAAAACATATCCTTTTTATATACCAAAAAAAGAAATATTAAGTAGAATTATATAAACATACATACAACTATGTATTGCTTGCTTTCTGCTGCTTATTACTTCTAAAGGCCAACTGTCAGAATGGGACCCATGATAATTCTGTGTTCTCCATGTGATTTCTTAGTAAGACTATAAACCAGGAAAGGGCTCTCTTCCACCTCCCCCTGTACCAACACACGCACACACACACATCCTTGTTCTGAACAATCACTTCTGCCTGTGACCACAGCTGGCTGGATTGAGTTTTACATATGACATGTAACTCTCATGACCCCTTCCTATGACGGAGTGGACGGCCACTTTCAAGACTCACCAAGAGAGGCTGCGTGCAGGAGGCAGTTTCCATCTCCAGTAGTTGCCAAGGGAAGCAACCTCTGACAAGTGGGGTCCACACTCACCCACCAGTTCAAACGTCCTACAGAAACAGGAAGAAAAGAAGACCAGATTACCCATAAAGCCCTTCCCACTTCTCTATTTTTAAAACATATACCAAATTTGCCTCCTCTCGGAAGCTTGCCAGAATAAAACCATCATGTTATTACTCTTTATATCTTATTCACTTATATCTAGTTAATTAGATCTGGTGAGCACAACCAGTAAGATTGGCAGTTCTTAAGTGAGGACAACTTTGTCCCCAAGGAGACATTTGGCAATGTCTGAAAATATGTCTGGCTGTTACAACTGGTAGGGGGATCCTACTAGCATCTAGTGGGTAGAGGCCAGAGAGGCTGCTAAACACAATATAATGCACAAGGCAGCTCACACAAGAAAAAATGATCTGGTCCTAAATGTCAACAGTGCTAAGACTGAACAACCCTGGGTTAGATGATGAGGCCAAGGTCATTGGCTGAAATCTGTATTGGCTACTTGGTCTGATTCCTTTGCTCTGACCAGAAGATTAGTAAATATTGTAGCAACAGAACTCAGCACGAGTCCATCATCAATAAAAGAAAAACAACCCCAAGCACATGTTCAAAGTGTCATGCAAGTATCATCTGCATATATGACAGTCCACATGTCAGCATTTATATGGTGTGACTTTAAAGACATGAACAATAAGAAAAAGTACATAGAACACCCAAGAAGATGAATCTCAATTCTGTAGTTATCCTATAATTGCCAGTCTATTATTTACATGAGGAACATATTTTATGAATGATGCTTAAAAGTTTTCTTTAATTACTGAAGAGTCTACTGATAGAAAAACTGGCCTATAATCTCACCAGATAACTTGCTAACTTTTTAAATAAAAGAACAATGAATCAATGCATACAGTTAGTACAGAAGGATACAGAATGAAAAAGAAAAGATTCCTTTCCATGCCTGCACCCTTCACCCTCAATCCTTCCATGGGAGGTTTTTAATATCTAACTAGCTTTCCCAGAACTCCCAGCTATCTCACCCCATCATATGAACTAAGTTTAACAATAATTTAAGATAAACACAATTGCTAAGGTAAACAAATCTAAAGCATATATATATATATATATATATATATATATATATATATATATATATATATATATATATATATGACTTTCAGATTAATCACCATTATGCATTGTCTAGAGCACTGGTTCTTTCTGTTCACAAGGTGCTCCAGAGCCAACTATAATTCAACTATATTGTTTCCATGAATTAATTTTTAGGTATTAATTCCTAGGCCTTTCATGGGTGTATCTGGCTTCCCTTCCATCAAACAGAAAATTTCTAGAGGACAGTGTCTAACTTGTGTCATTTATTTAACCTGAAGAAACACCTATCTCAGTGCATGTTTATCTGACTGACTGCTGACTTTGCCTGTAATCAGACCACACACCCAGAGGGGAGGCTACTGATCGGTCAAGCCCAGCCCCATGTGTGGCTGTCTGTAGGTAGTAAGCAGAAAGAGCGTGGAAAAGGAGCACTCACTGACCTGCCTGCTCCAAGGCAACCAGCATGGACTGTTCAATGAGGTCTCTCTCTATAAAGCTGCGGAAGTCTTCGTTGTACACAGTGAGATCAGGAAGCTGGAAGGCACAGATGGGCATTTCCAGGGGGTGCTCAATGCTCCCCCCACCCCCACCATTGGAGGAGACATGGGACCGGGCCAGAGAAACAATGCTGGAGCTGGCATGGGAGATGCCCCTAGACAGGCGTTTTTCTGCAATGAGAAATGGAGTCACCTTAGAATATACACAGGTCACTCAGAGAACTTTCCACTCAGGGAAAAATTGAGTCTCACTGGCTAACAAATACCACAACCCTCTTTCCCAAGCCAAATACAATGGGAGAAATTCAGAAAGTGGTATTTTTGTGCACTCACATTAGCACCAAGTATACATTCCCCTTTCTACCCTTTTGGAAATTTGCCTGAATTTCCTTTCCCCATGGTTCTTTTTCCACTTTCATTTCCCAACATAATAGGGACCATGCATTTGGCAAGTTGGTCACTATCTGGTGGGAAGAAGAGGGAATAAAGGAAATGAGGCTCCATTTGGCTAAATTCACTCAAATAATCTCTCTAATAATTTGAGGGTCTTGGAGAATATAGAAAAGGATTTCCATTATAGAAAATTAGTGAAAAATCTTACACATTTAGGAACTTCCTTACCTATCATCAATAACATTTACTGACATTATTTACTACAACTTTTATTGATACTCGTATTTATCAGAAATTTATAAGTACAGTCAATTCTTAATATGCTACAGAGGAAGACAGTAATGTAGACAGTGCCTCAAATGATTTTATTTATTTTGAATACACAGCACTTACAATTCCCCAGCAGATAGGCCACTGTGGTCATAATTTGCTCAGCGCATTATTAAAATTCATTTGCATGGCTTAAGTTATATAAAGATTATCAAAAAAGCTAAAAAATGTGCTGGGTAGCAGTTCCTACTTAATCCATATTTTGCCAAAGACGGTGTATGTAATTCAAGACTTGTCTAAAAGTTATTTTATATGATGTTAGCTTTTAAAACTCTTTTTTCAGGTATTTAATAAGCACTACATGCCCATGGTAAAAATCAAAATACTATCAAAAGGTACAAAGTATTACAAAGAAATCTCCATCTCATTCAAAGTTCCTGTTTCCCAAAAGCAACCTTTTATATCCTTCTAGAACTTTTTATACACAAAAAAACACATAGAGCTTTTAAAAGAATTTTAAAATGTAAACAGGAACATATTATATCCTGCATATTACCTTTTGCAATAGATTTTAGAGATTTTTCCAAAACAGCACATTAAGTTCTACCTAATTCTAATGCTGCAGAATACTCCACAATATGGATGATCACAATTCATTTAACCACTCCTCTATTAATGGACATTAAAAGTTGTTTCCAAGCTTTACACTAAATATGTGTGTGTTTAAGTATGTATGTATGTATGTACATATGTATTTAAAGGATATATATACAAGCAATCCCCAGGCTATGAACAAGAAAGGTTGAAAGTGTTTAAGTATTTATACATACACACACACACACACAAACACGCGTGTGCGCACACAGATGATAAATTTCTAGAAATGAAATTGCTGAGTCAGAGTATATATGCATTTTTAAATTTTGGTAGATGCTGACAATATTAACAGAATGGCCTACAAAGAAGTAAGTGGTAGTGACCTTTCAAATTCTATCTTCATGTGAACCATATCTCAACAATTAGATTGTATCCTCCTTCCACTATTTTTTCACAGCATCTGAAGAAGGCCTTTATTCAGGATAACACTCAAGACGCAGAGTGACAGTGAGGGGCTTCAGCACCTGGACAGATTGAGGCCACCTCTGACCCAGACTCCACTTAGCAGTCCCACCCTTCCCTTCTACTCCGTATACAGAAATACCTCTCAGTTACTCCAGTACCTTGAATGATGTCATCCTGCCGCTGCAGGGTGGGTCGGGGAGGGCGAGTAGACTCTCTATCAGCAAACCCTTTCTCAGAAGTCCTGGAGGCACCACTCCCTTCACTAAAGAGCTGGGGCAGGTTCCCAGCGTGGACCTGACGCAGCTGTTCAAAATCACTGAGGGCGGCACTCACATCCCAATTCTTTCCTGTCAGGAGACAATGCAGAAAGTGAACTGGGCACTCAGAGGCTAGGGAACCAGAGGAGAGACACTACACAGCCACCCTAACCGTCCCATCAAACTACACACTCACGCACACTTCAGTCACTCTCCTTTCCCACTCTGCCGTTTCTTCATACCACTCCTATCTGAGATACAATTTGTTTATTTATTGTCTAATTCCTAGCTAAGCTTCATGAGAACAGAGGCTGTCTCTGTACTGAAAGGGCCCTTAAGAGATCTAGTAACCTCATTTTACATATAAAGAATATGAACCCTAAAGAAATAGAGTGACTTGCCCAAAGTCACAGCTAGTTTGCACCGGGGCCCAGCAGGACTCAAACCCAGGCTCCTAATTCTGAGACGGAGAGGGTTCTGAACCTAGGTGTCTTCAAGGGTATCCTAAGCCATCTGAAATTGTATACAGAGTTAAGAAATGTGTATTTCTCTAAAGAAAGAGCTACTAGCTGTCATCAAATTATCAAAAGGAATTAAGCCCCCACCAAATTTAAGAATCACTGCTCTACTGAAGACCCTAAAAGATAGATTTGTCATAAATGGATTTTCCTGATTTCTCCAGTAAATTACTAAATAAATAACACATTGCATAATTGTTCACACTTCCTTCTGTTCTGTTCCATCTGCTACCACCTTAATTCAACTTCTATCACCTAGTGTCCTACCTGTAAACCACTCTAAAGAATTCTATGAGACTACTCTTTCTAAAGTACAGTTCTGATCATTTCAATTTCATAACAATTTTTTTTATTTTATTCATTTTAGAGGAGACACAGAGTGAGAGAGAGAGAGAGAGAGAGAGAGAGAGAGAGAGAGAGAGAAAGAGAAAGGGGGGAGGAGCTGGAAGCATCAACTCCCATATGTGCCTTGACCAGACCAGTGCAGGGTTTTGAACTGGCGACCTCAGTGTTCCCAGGTCGACGCTTTATCCACTGCACCACCACAGGTCAGGCAACAACAATCTTTTCTTTAAATATTTTATTTATTTGTGGGGGTTGGAGCAAGAAGCATAAATGCATAATTGCTTCTCGTGTGTGCCTGGACAGGGCAAGCCCAGGGTTTTGAACCAGTGACCTCAGGGTTCCAAGTCCATGTTCTATTCACTGCGCCACCACAGGTCAGGACATGATAATCTTTCTTTTTCTTTTTCTTTTTCTTTTTTTTCCTGATAGAGACAGAGAGAGACAGAGGGAGGGGCAAATAGGAGAAGACAGGAAGAGAGATCAGAAGCATCAATTCTTCATGGTGGCACCTTAGTTGTTCATTGATTGCTTTCTCACAGGTGCCTTGATGGTGGGGGGGGGGGGGTACAGCAAACTGAGTGATCCCTTGCTCAAGCCAGCGACGTAGGGTTCAAGCTGGTGAACCTTGCTCAAACCAGATGAGCCTGCGCTCAAGCTGGCGACCTCGGGGTTTTGAACCTGGGTCCTCCAGGTCCCAGTCCGACGCTCTATCCACTGCACCACCGCCTGGTCAGGACATAATGATAATCTTTACTGACTTACCACTGTCTATGGAATAAAGCCTAGGCTCTTATGTGTGATATTCAAGGGTTTCTATAAAACCTAAGCTACTTTTCTAGCCTTTTTCTGTACTTCACTTTCCCTGGCTATGAAAGTGGAGATGGTATCATATTGGGTTGTTATGAAAATTAAGTGAACTGAAAGCACTTAGATGAGCGCTTGGTATGCAGAAAGCATTATACATGCATTTAATGCTGTTGCTGCTATGTTTCTTATTATAATTCTCTAGTTAAGCTGTATTAATTATGCAAGTCTGCTGAATTTACTTCTGAACCATTACATTCACCATTTGTTCCAACTCCACCTGCTCACTCTGCGTCAGTCACACTGGCTTCTGATGTCCCTAGAACACGCTCAAGACTCCTCCTGCCTACGGCCTTTCTGCTCACCATTCTCACCGCTCTTCTCCCAATGTATCCACGCAGACAACTCACCTCCTTCAGCTAGTGGCTCAAACGTCACAGCCTTAATAAGGTCTACCCTGACTACACAGTTAAAATTCACGTCATCATTCCCTTTACCATTTTCTGTAACACTTTTTTTTTTTTTACAGGGACAGAGAGAGAGTCAGAGAGAGGGATAGATAGGGACAGACAGACAGGAACAAAGAGAGATGAGAAGCATCAATCATTAGTTTTTCGTTGCCATTGTGACACCTTAGTTGTTCATTGATTGCTTTCTCATGTGTGCCTTGACCGCGGGCCTTCAGCAGACCGAGTAACCTCTTGCTGGAGCCAGCAACCTTGGGTCCAAGCTGGTGAGCTTTTGCTCAAGCCAGATGGGCCCACCCTCAAGCTGGCGACCTCGGGGTCTCGAACCTGGGTCTTCCACATCCCAGTCTGACGCTCTATCCACTGCGCCACCACCTGGTCAGGTTCTGTAACACTTTATGATACACTTTATAATTTATTTGGTTATTGTGTTTACTATTTATTGACTTTCCTTCTTTTCCAAATGAGAGGGGAAGAGATAGACTCCTGCAAGCACCCCGACCAGGATCCACCTAGCAACCCCCATCAGGGGCTAATGCTCTGCCCATCTTGGGCCATGTTCCCAATCAAGCTATTTTTAGGACCTGAGGGAGAGGCTCCACGGAGCCACCCTCAGCCCCAGGGCTGATACACTTGAACCAATAGAGCCATGGCTATGGGAGGGGAAGAGTGGGGGGCAGTAAAGGGGGAAGTGGGGGAAAAAGCAGATGGTCGCTTCTCCTGTGTGCCCTGACCAGAATCAAACCCAGAACATCCAAGTGCCCAGCCAACACTCTACCACTAAGCAGTTGGCCAGGGCTATTTATTGACTATCTTTACTACTATAAGGATATCTTTACCGCTCTATAAGGATAGAGACTTTTGTTTTGTTCAGGTATCTAGATTCTGGCAAACAGTAGGTACTCAAGAAGTATTTTTTGAAGAATGAAGAACTTTTGTCCTAAATCAATGAATGAATGAATGACATCTGTCTTGAGCACTAGATCTTTATTTCCAACTGTTTTCTAAATTCCTTATAATCAGGTCCTCTTAAATAATCAGCATGACCAAAACTGAATGTCCATCATCTTCCCTCTCCAAACTCCCTACTGCTCCTCCTCCTCCTGTATTCCCTAAATCAGCAATGGCACCGCAATCTCTCCAGGCAGAAACTCAGCCACCTTCAGCTCCTCACTATTCCTCAGATCTCATTCCTCCTCCTCCCTCACTACCTAGTCCCATGATGGCGAACCTATAACACGCATGTCAGCACTGACACGTGCAGCCATTTTCGATGACATGACATACCAGAGAAGTATGGGGCCGCATGCCGAGAAGGACGTTTCATCCTCGGCTCTTGCACAGCCAGGTGCAATAGCTGAGGATAAAATGTTTGCTGTAGTGTAGACAGTCTGTGCCGGAGGTCTATAGGCCAAAACAACAGAACTCCAGCACAGAGTGTCTAGTTCTGGGACTTCCGGTTAGGCCGTTTTTCTCAAAGTGACACACCACCCGAGTTATGCTTGGTTTTTTGGCGAATTTTGACACACCAAGCTCAAAAGATTGCCCATCATTGACCTACTCAATCCTCAGGATTTGTTTATTACTCCTGAAACATCTCTCAAATCTATCCTTTTTTTTTTTTACAGGGACAGAGAGAGGGATAGATAGGGACAGACAGACAGGAACGGAGAGAGGTGAGAAGCATCAATTATTAGTTTTTCGTTGCCGTCACAACACCTTAGTTGTTCATTGATTGCTTTCTCACATGTGCCTTGACTGCAGGCCTTCTTCAGCAGACCGAGCAACCACTTGCTGGAGCCAGCGACCTTGGGTCCAAGCTGACAAGCTTTTGCTCAAGCCAGAAGGGCCCGCGCTCAAGCTGGCGAGCTTGGGGTCTCGAACCTGGGTCTTCCGCATCCCAGTCCGACGCTCTATCCACTGCGCCACCGCCTGGCATCTATCCTTTCCTTGTCTATTTCTATTGTCACTGTCCTAACTCAAGTCCTCATAATCTTCACCTGGTCTTTGATATTTCAGAAGGGGCTCTCTAGTCTCTCTAATCCTAAACTCTCCTCTCTCGAATTTATTCACTGCAACCAGAGTTAACTTTTACAGAAAAATTAAGAGACAGAAAGAAAAACAGAGACAGAGAGAAAATGACAGGTCATTTGATTTCCCTTCTAAATTATATCTAAATCCATCCACCTCTCACTCTGCTACTACCACTGTGGCTCAAGTCACCACCATTTGTCACCTAAACTACAGCAATATTCTTTTATTATTATTATTATTAATTTTAACTTGTGTTAACATGGATTCAAGTGTCCTAATGAATATAACACCCTCATCCCCCTCCCCCATGTTCCTATTTACACCCCTTTTCCCCCGCTCTCCCTAACTCCCTTCCTCCTCCCCTCTGGGATTTGCTGTCCTGTTATTTGTATCTCTGTGTTATGTATATATAATTTCACTAATCCTTTCACCTTCTCTGAACCCATCTCCTCATCCCCCTTCCCTCTGACAGCTGTCCCTCTGGTCCCTATGACCCCGCCTCTGCCTCTATTCCATTCCTCAGTTCACTTTGTTCCTTAGATTCTACATATAAGTGACATCATATGATATTTGTCTTTCTCTGCCTGGCTTATTTCACTTAGCATAATAGTCTCCAGGTCCATCCATGCCGTTGCAAAAGGTAAGATTTCCTTCTTTTCCACAGCCATGTAGTATTCCATCGTGTATCTGTACCACAGCTTTTGTTTTATTTTTTATTTTATTCATTTTAGAGAGGAGACACAGAGTGAGAGAGAGAGAAAGAGAGAAAGGGGGGAGGAGCTGGAAGCATCAACTCCCATATGTTCCTTGACCAGACCAGTGCAGGGTCTTGAACTGGCGACCTCAGTGTTCCCAGGTCGACGCTTTATCCACTGCGCCACCACAGATCAGGCCTACCACAGCTTTTGAATCCACTCATCCACTGACGGACACTTGGGCTGTTTCCAGATCTCGGCTATTGTAAACAATATACAGCAACATTCTTAATTGATTTTATCCCTTCTTCTCTGGCCACCTTCCTAACCATCCATAGCCTTCAACCAGCACACTGTCAAAAACTCAAATCCACTGATGTCACTACCCTGGTTAAAATCCTTCACCAGCTTCCCATTGAAAAAAAGAATGAAATTTAAATTCTTGACCATGGCTACATTCTGTTTCCCACCTATCTGACCAGCTTTCTACCCTTCTTGCACCAGTCTTTCTACCTCACTCACATTTTCCCAATGTGCCAAACTCTCTTTCACCTTAGGTCCTTGTATAAGCTACTTCTTCCACATAAACACTCTCTTCCACACTCCTCTGTCTTGCTGCTCCTACACACCCTTCTAGGTTCGGCTCACATGTTATTTCCTCAGGAAGTCCTGTCTGCACTCTCTAATTCTGGTTTCTCTCTTATACTTCCAGAGCATTTCCTTCAAAGCACATGTGTGTGCGTGTGCATGCAATGAGAGAGAAAATGCTCAAGCATTAAATTATAATATAATTGTTAAGAACCAGACTCTGAAACCAGAGTCCCTAGGTTCAAATCCTACTTACTATCTCTGAACCTCAGTTTTAACACTATAATACCGGGAATTTCAACCCTAGTTTTCCATTTCCAAACTAAACCTCTACTCACCTTTCTAAAAGCTGATAATCTAAAAAATTACCCATGTATATTAAGAACTTGCCCCTTTCCCCACAGGCTTATCTATTTGTATCATTATATATTTTCATCACCAAAAAGCATATCTGCTAAATAATGACTCCAAAGAATCCCACACTGCATGATTCCAAGCCTTAAGGACCTTGAATCTAGAACATTCAAACGTATGTGTATGTACATATAAAGTAAATAGAAGCAGCAAAATGGAAACATTAAATTAATTTACTCTACATAGAATTACCCAAACAAAGTAGGAAAGGAAAAAACCACAACTATGGATGACCCTAAATATGAAGATCCAAAAGTCATTTACATGTAAAAAAGTCTTAAAGATCTAGAGTTTTGTGTTTAGGAAACTAATATTTTTACTTGCACTGCCTGAGTATAAATTGGTAGTAGAGAAAGCTACCCTAAAAAAATTTAAGGTGACAGGAGGATTTTGCATTTTAAAATTATGGTGGGTAATTTAAAAATCTACACAGAATAGATTATTAGAAGTAACTTAAATGTAAGGCCTACCATACACAAAAAGTCTTTCTGATCACCTTAAATGTTCCAGATCATCTGAATAAAGATCACATTTTACTTTCTTTTTATTCTCCCCAATGACTCTTACCTTCCAGGAGGTCTCGGGCCAACCCTGGCTCAGCTCCTGTGGAACGAACAAAATCCGACAGGACAGCATCCATGTCCAGGGTCATGTGATCATTAAGTAGGCCTCTACCTGGGAAGAAATAAACACATAAGGCTCACATTACACTTGAAGGGGATAATCACAGCCCCATTTCAGCAGCTTCCTAACCAAATGGGGAAACTAACCATCCCAGCTCATTCATTTCAGCGGAATTTATTATGAATAATAACGTTTAGTTTCCTAATTCCTCATTAATATTAATTTCTTCACTACATTAACCACAGAACCATAATACCATTCCAAATAATGCCTTCCCCCTGCCTTTCTACAGTCTTACATTTCTACCCATCAGTTTGCTTAGCAAACTAATGGAAGGGAGCAGACTACTACCCTGAAGACCCCACACCTGTATTATTCTCTAACACAGCACCTTGTTTATTTCCTTCCTAGCACTTGATCCACTCTGAAATCATTTTAAATTAGTTACTATCTAGCCTCCTCTAATATGAAAGTTTCTTGAAAGCAAGGAGCTTGAATGTCCTGTTTACTAACTTGTCACCAGCATGCATCATTTGGCACTTTGCAGTACTTGGCACACTGGCTCTCAGTAAGTATTTGCTGAATGAATGAATGAACACTAAACACTACATAACTTTACAGTGACCACTCTTCCAACGCTAGCTGAGGAAAAGGGAGGAGCAAACTGACAGCTGGAACAACTCAAAATAAAACCATAAGCTATTATGCAAAGCAGAGTGGAGATCCCAAAGGTCCCTAACAAAAGTCGATCTTTGTCCACCAACCCCACCCAGGACAAACAAGTTCCCCTGAAAAAAAATCCCTTCTATCAGACGTGACTTTGGCAGGAACTATGTCCCTGACTGACAGCCTGGCACCAATCCACATTCCTCTGAAGTCAGCTGTCCCAGCTGAGAAAGCAGTAACATAGCGAGGCACAACCCAACCAACTTGTGCCATAGCACTCAGGTTGTTTACAGCTCTCTGCAGAAGAGGACTGCTCCGAAAGTGACCAGGCACACACCTACCCGACCACAGCCACAAAACCCTGCCTTTTGAGGAAGGCAAAAGTAGAGTTCTCAAAGGTAATGGGTGACTCAGGTGACTATCTTTTCAGAAACATCTCCTCCTAAACAATCTTAATCTAGGGGTGACTCTCAGATACTTTTTCTTCATACCACCCGTTCAGCAGTGTGATGAGATCCTGATTTTCTGCATTCCTTAGAAATGTGTATTAAGGCAATCACTTGCAGGTTATAAGCCCAGTAGAGGTCACTAACTTGGTAACACTGAGTCGTTCTAAGAGAGAGAGGTGGCAAGTATAAAGTGTTGTCTCATGTCCTGTCCACACAGCACAAGAGCTCCACACATGCCAGGACATATTTGCTCCCTATTTGCCACTCCAACATCTACCATGGCATCTAAATACTGCAGGCAGTCAATCAATGCCTGATGAATAAAGGATAAGGTGAACCTCCATATCAGCCACCACCAAACCGATCAAGTTGAGGCTTAACTTAGCAGATCAGAAATTCTAGGGTATTTCATACTTCATATGGCTCCTCTATTTTCTAAGGGGCTTCCCTCACCCCAGGCCATCTCTCAAAATTTTTGGACCTCTCTTTCTAAAGAGATATCACCTAGCATATGATTTTTACCTACAACTATATGTATTAGCTGGGTGACTTTTGTCAAATTACCTACAGGGTTTCAGTTGCCTCTTGTGCGTGCTAGACTCGGATTCAATGACTTCTAAGAATGTTTCCAGATATAAAACATGAACTTCATCAGTTCACTACAACCTCATAAACTATAGTCCTTAACTTCTCTTTTGGTCTATGTGTTATCATTTCAATATCATGATTGTCAGAAAGGCTATAAATACATAAAGAACTTTTGGCCTAGGATACCTCAAATTCAAAATGTTATAAAATTAATTAATTCCTTACATTCAATACTTAAGAATTAAATTCCTTCAGAATTTGCAGATAGATGAATGCCTTCTCCCTCCCCTAATACTGATAAGAATTCCTTTTCTAGGCCCATTTGAGTCACTGTCTTAGGTCATAGGAGATGGTAGCAGCCCAAACAACTTAAGTGCATGGAATAGTCCAAAACCAAGAGCATGTTTGAAAATGAATTTCAATCTTCTAAAAAAGAAAATGCAAAGGAACTTAGTAAAGCCACTTTGATAACCTTCCGAAAGAATGTAGGAAATACACACAAAATAAGCAGCCAGACAGATGCTTCTGAGGGAGAAAAGCCAATGAAAACCATTGCTGTCAAGCCATCGTAGATCTCATATGCCAACAGAGTAGGTCATTCTTTTCAAAAAATATTAAAAAAAAATAATTTAGCGGTACAACATTATCTAGAATGACTTCATCAAAAACTCAAAGCACTCAATCATACTATTTGGCAGCACAGTCTTGTATTTGATGTCTGCAGGTGTGTGCCATAGACTCCACCCTAACCCACCCAAGAGGTGAGGACAGCTGCTTTTGTTACATCACGAACAATAACTGCTTGGAGCTTCTCAAATTCTAAATGGGACTATCCAGGGCAATGACTGAGACACACAGTCCTTGGCTCTGTCTCAGCACACAGGAAGGGAAAAAAGAACACAAAAGACTGGCTTTCAAACTTTCAAATTAAACAAAAGAAGCACACCAATAGTTGTCCACTGAATGGTATTTAGACAAATCTCAATTGGAGTCAAAACCTTCCAATCTTCTGATAGGAAAAGACTTCAGCAATTATTTAATCCAATGTCGCCCCTATGCAAGAAGCCTTCTATTATATCTGACAGATCTGTCCAGTCTCAACACAAATACGAGCTTTGATGGAGAACTCATTCCATTGCCAGCATGTCCATTTGTTAGACAGCTCTAATTGTTAGGAAATGCTTTTCTAAATTGAATCACCAGCCCTCCCCCACCTATAACTTCTACATAATGGTCCTTGTTCTGTTCTCTACAATAATAAAATCTACTCCCGAGAAAGATGAAATTTTCACGGAAATGATTAGACTAAGCATTTCTTTAAATAAAAATCTGCTGTGGATCCACACTGCAATGTGATGAGCCAATGAGCTTTACAAAATCCTTCCTTCTACAGGTATATCAGTTCTTGCTTTTACTTGCATTCATTTGTAAATGTTTATAGTGTGAACTCAACATTGTGAAATAAAGGAAATCAGGTACCTTGTTCCAAATTCACTTCTGCTGCTATCTTAGCCTCTCCTCCCAATTTTTACTTCTGTGCCCTCTTGAACCGATGCCAACAATCAGAATAAGAAACAAGTGAATTAAGCACTTTCAAAAAACACTATCTTATTCATTAATGACAAACCTCCTGCATCAGGTTTATTATTCCCAATTTACAATAGAGAAATGAGGCTTGAAAAGCCAGGTGAGCTGCTCAAAGTCTGAACCTGGATATTTTGAACACGTTCTCTCTACTACACTGCCTCCCAAGGAACTAGGGCTTTGCTGATTCCCAGAACCACACTATTCTTACCCTTTTAATTCATTCACCAATAGGAAAGGTTGTGCTTATCTCTCATTTATTAAAGACATAGACACCTGACTTATACTTTCCTCATTTTAAATCCTATCATTTTCCTCAGCAATTTTAACACCCACCCAAACAATCCATTTAACAATTCTGCCTTAGACTTCCACAATCTCTTCAAATGCAAAGATTTCCATCTCTACTTCAACAACTCAGTCCGGGATCCTGCCATCTCCTGAAACCATTCTACTTCTAAATCTTCAACTACCAACATCTTACCCTGGCTGCAACCTCATCTCCTTCCAGCCTTTCCTCATCACTGCTACAATGCTCTCTCACCTCAAGATATCCTCATCTCAGACTGAGGGAGCCAATTCCTTAACCACCTTATTCATTAATTCAACAAGTATTCACGAAATGCCTACTATGTTTTAGGAGTCATGGTCAGGATTAGGAACAATCTCTATCCTCACAAAGCTTCTAGTATGAAAAAATTAAAAAACTAAAAAATTTCACAAGTGTATTAAAGAAAGAGTGAGGGGAGGAGTGTTTTTCTATTACAGGGACAGGAAAAGATTTCCCAAGAAAGTAATATTACACCAAAGAATAGAAGAATGAGTAGAACCTACAAAGACAAACTGGGAAAGAAAGAGTGCTCTGAGCAGAGGAAACATGTATGGACACTCTGGGGCAGAGCAGTGGAGTCTGAGCAAGGATGGCTGTCCTCCAGCTGTGTGCCTGTACAATCAGACTGCTGGGCAGGTGGACGTCTCCTTGTCTTGAATTTTAGCTTTGACATTCGCAATGGGATCAGTGGCCTTGACCTCATGGGCAGTGGTCTTGCCAGCCAGGGTCTTCACGAAGCTCTGTATCTCTCTGCCGCCTCATTGAAAAGAGCTAATAGAATTTTTTTTTTGTTATTTCTCTCCTTGAATGGAAGTTCTATAACTGATGGTAAAATACCCTATAATTAGAAATCAAAAAGGGGAGAGAGGATTGTTAGCTACTGAATGTTTGAAGGTTGAGTCTAGACAAGTAGTATGTATTGCTATTAAAATAGCCTCTGTTGATTTGTAGTATTTATTTTTTCTCTCGTGTCAAAAGTTCAGTAACAGAATCTTGAAGGAATCAAGTAGAATTTTTGTTTTTACAAGCTATTCCTTTTATTTTATTATTTTATTTTATTCATTTTAGAGAGGAGACACAGAGTGAGAGAGAGAGAGAGAGAGAGAGAGAGAGAGAGAGAGAGAAAGAGAGAAAGGGAGGAGGAGCTGGAAGCATCAACTCCCATATGTGCCTTGACCAGACCAGTGCAGGGTCTTGAACTGGCGACCTCAGTGTTCCCAGGTTGACGCTTTATCCACTGCGCTACCACAGGTCAGGCAAGCTATTCCTTTTAAAAGTTTAATTTATTTAGGACCAAACCTTGGACTATTCTTGGCTCTATCTGAAAGGAAAAACAAAAAATTCATCGTGTGTGGCAAAGAGACATACTGGTCTGGATCTAAAAAAAACAAGCATTAACATGATTGCTGTTTCTAGTCAGGTTACTATTGTTGTGCCAATATTATAATAACAGATTTTCTCTATGACTCTCTCTGGAACTTCTTTGGAAGTTCCCCAAAGGTTAACTTCCATTGTACAAGCCTTCTAAATTATTAAATTTCACAAATAACTGTAATGCAAGGAACCTTTTATCAGTAGCACTGATAAACCTCATAAGGAGTTCTCTGTGAACTTCTCTGTGATCTTTTTTTTTTTTTTTAAATTTTTCTGAAGTGAGAAGCAGGGAGGCAGAGAGACAGGCTCCTGCATGCACCCGACCAGGATCCACCAGGCATGCCCACCAGTGGGTGATGTTCTGACCATCTGGGGCATTGCTTTGTTGCAACTGAAGCCATTCTAGCACCTGAGGCTGAAGGCATGGAGCCATCCTCAGTGCCCGGGCCAACTTTGCTCCAATGGAGCCTTGGCTGCAGGAGGCGGGGGGGGGGGGGGGGAGAGAAAGTAGAGGGGGAGGGTAGAGAAGCAGATAGGTGCTTCTCCTATGTGCCCTGACCAGGAATCAAACCTGGGACTTTCACATGCCAGGCCAACACTCTACCACTGAGCCAATAGGCCAGGGTTCCATGATCTTTATATTAGCATTTGGCTATTTTTTTTAAATTTATTTTTTTAGATTTATTCATTTTTATTAGAGAGAGGAAAGATATAGAGAGAACAGGGAGAGGAGCAGGAAGCACCAACTCCCATATGTGCCTTGACCAGGCAAGCCCGGGGTTTCGAACTGGTGATCTCAATGCTTTACCCACTGCACCACCACAGGTCAGGCAGGGTTTGGCTATTAATGGCACTTGTCTCTTAGAGATTCATTTTGCTATTATAGGCCAGACAAAAGAAAAAAAAAGAGAAACTCTTGGAAAAAAAATAAAAGTTAAATCTTGTTTGACTCATACACACACCAGTGACAGTGATGAAGCCATGGGGCCAACTCTTGAGTTTGTACTGGTATGTATCCACAATAGCATATGGTAAACTCATAAGTTGTTTTGGGAGCGTTAGATTATAAGATTTGGGAGAAGGTAGATATTCCCTGAGCATGCACTGTAGTGGAGATAGAAAGCATTCCAGTATTCTGCAGGGTGAGTAGGAGGAGATGTAATCATTTCTTTTCAGCAATCCAAAAAGAATAGAAAACACGTACGAGATGAAGAGAATATTATAAAATCTTTGAATCTGGAATGAGTAGAGTAGTAAGGGGTAAAATGTGGGGAAGTAAGACTGGTAGATTAAGACATTAGAATTTTAGTAGATATGTGTGAAATTGCTGTTCCTGGAGATTTGGGAATGAATGAGCTTGTGTCTGTTCATCTAGGAGATGACAGACATTTTTCTCATGCTGTTCATTTTTGAGGGATCTTCTGGCAAAAGTTGCAACCAAGGGACCCCTTCCTTACAACATTTTTCTTTAGGGCTCAAAAGAGTTGAAGGACACTGGAAAGGGGATGATGGAGACTGGATGCTGTCTGTCTGTATGATGATATGCCTTGGAAATGGTTTTAAGAGTTGGGGTTTGGGAGGAGCAGAGGGGGCTTTCGAAGGAGAGATGGTGGGATTGTGTTGGGCACCAGTGGGGTGAAGCACAGAGTGTATGGGAGGGAATTAGGTAGAAAGAAGGCAGCTGACACTGGTAGAGGACTTACTATGTACTGGGCACTGCCCCAAAGGCATTACATATCTTGGGTCATAATCCTAACAAGAAGCTGGAAATACTTATATTTTCCCCATTTTATGCAAAGAAATGTAGGCACAAATGGCTATATTATTACCCATGATTTGCACATGGGTAAGTAGTAGTATATTGGGGATTTGAACCTAGATCCGTCTAAACTCAAAGCCAGGTCTCTCTCAGTGTGAGCTGAAAGAATTGAGCCGTGAGAGTGGACTCCCACACAGGAGGGTTGCCAGTCCTCTCTTGGTCCAACTCCCTGGACCAGGTGTGGTACGGTGCCAGAGTCCGGTCTCGGGGGTCGGGTATGCTGGGTTCAAAAAAATTCTGGTCCCACCACTTTTTTACATCTGTAATCTTGGGTAGATGGCCTTACCTTTGTGAGCTTTAGTGTCTACAGCTATATTGTGGGGTTAGTAATACAAACACACCTCTTAGAGTTGTTTGGACATTCCAATGAAATGATATCTAAAGCCATTAACACATGACTTCATTTCACTTTTCTTTCTTTTAGACCCATGTTATTATTCCTAGATTGTACCATTTAGTTATATATAGGTCTCTTTAAACATGTAATTTGGTCATATTTTCTTTATTTTAAAAAGGTTTTATTTTGTTTCTTTCACTTGGAAAGACCCATATTAACTAAAAACAATCTGTCAAGACAGTCTTTCATCTCTCCCTCCCACCTAATCAAGAATTGTGTGAAATTTTAAGGGTTATTGTCCCTCCTCTTTATCCCTGTCTGGATTCCTCTGGACTGACATCATAGACATGGAGGAGTCTCTGACCTTTGAAAATTCTTCACGGTCTTGAATGTTGTAGTTTTCCAGTGCGTTTTAGGAGGAGTTAGAAAGGACTTGGACACAGCTGAAATGCATCAGTGGAGCCAGGGGAGTGGGGATGGAGGGAGAATGTGGATGCTTTGGAAGATATTAATGAGAGATGTGGGGTCAGTAGTTTCTCAAGCATATAACATAGCTCTATTATCTACAATCAATATTTAATTTTGGCTCATTTTTCTCTTTTTAACTAAATAGTTGGGCACTCAGAGCATGCAGACTGATTTTAATATTAGTCTCAGCTAAACAATGTTTAGGAAGAGAAATCTATTGCAAATAAGATATAACAATCTTAAGCAAATGTCTTTGAGATGAGCCATGGTGCGTAGTGGGATACCAGTACAAATACAGTTCAGTTCATCTGAACAAAAGCTGAGTACCTACTTAGTGCTTTGTTGCTACAGATAGTGGGTAAATAAGACAGGTTTTCTGCCCTCACATTGCTCACAGCTTTGTGGGGAGACGAACATATAAATAAACGCAAATACTGTGCAGTATGATAAATAATGTGAGAGAAGTAGAGTACAAGGTATAGCACCAAAGAGGAAGTGGGCAATTTAACTTGGGAGGCAAGAGAAGAGAAGGTTTTGCAAATAAGGTAGTACTCAAGTTAGACTGAAAGAAGAGATAAAGAATTCATGCGCTAGAACAGAACTCATTCCAGGCAGAGAGAACAGCATGTGCAAAGAAACTGAAATTTGAAGCACATAATGTACTTGGGGATCTACCAGTATGAGAAGCAGAATGATGAGGAGTGAATAAGGCTGGAGAGTTAGATAGAGCCGAGCCTGACGGACCTTATTTCTCATATAATTTGGATTTCTGCCTGACCAGGCAGTGGCGCAGTGGATAGAGCGTCGGACTGGGATACAGAAGACCCAGGTTTGAGACCCCGAGGTCACCATCTTGAGCGCGGGCACATCTGGCTTGAGCAAAAGCTCGCCAGCTTGGACCCAAGGTCGCTGGCTCCAGCAAGGGGTTGCTCGGTCTGCTGAAGGCCCGCGGTCAAGGCACATGTGAGAAAGCAATCAATGAACAACTATGGTGTCACAACGGCAACGAAAAACTAATGATTTTCATTGCCACCGGTCTCGGGGGGTCAGGTATGCTGGGTTCAAAAAAATTCTGGTCCCACCACTTTTTTACCTCTGTAACCTTGGGTAGATGACCTTACCTTTGGGAGCTTTAGTGTCTACAGCTATATTGTGGGGTTAATAATACACATCTCTCTCCATTCCTGTCTGTCTGTCCCTATCTATCCCTCTCTCTGTACCTGTAGAAAAAAAAAAATGGATCCTACACTTTAGTCAATGGGGACCCACTGAAGAATGTGGAGCAGTGGGATATGATGCTATCATGTTTGCATTTTGGATTGATCAGTCTCCACAAGCAACCACAGTGAATGATGGACAAAGAGGGAGAAATAGCTAATGGAAACTATTTCCTGGGGTCCAGGTTATGAAAACCTGAGAAAGAATAAAAGAGATGTAGTAAGTGGAAGGTGCTGGATGGCTTTGAGAACTTTTAAAGATAAAATTAGTAAAACTTAGTAAAAGACTATTTGTGAGTAAGGATGACATGAGAGAAATCCAGGGTGGCTCCCAGGCTTGTGACTTGGGTGATTGGAGGGTGATGGTACCATTTGCTAGAAGAAGTAGTGCTAGAAGAAAAATAGTTTGAAAGGGTGGGGAACAGAGATGATAGGATGAGCTCGTGTTTTATATGCTGAGTGTGAAGTTTGTGTGGGATTCCCAGGTGAAGTGAAAAGAGTTTGGGGCTGCAAATACACTTGGAGTCATCAGCATCTGGGTGCTCAGGGGCATACATGAAGTTTCTCATGGAGAGGATATGAAATGAGAGGAAGGAAGGCCTGAGGTTAGAACTGTGGGTGTACTGTAACCTTTGGTGATGGCAGAGGAGGAGGAGCCCACAAAGGTGACCAAGGTGCAGAGCCAGGGGGTCAGGAAGAGTGGTCAGTAAGTATCAGATGCTACAAAGAGATCACTTTAGATAAGCAATAAGGAGGACTGTGATGATCTTATCAATGTCAGTATCATTCTTTTTTTTTAAAAACTTTATTTTTCCATTATAGTTAACATACAGTATTATGTTAGTTTCAGGTACACAACATGATTAGAAATTTATATATCTTACGAATTGATCACCCCAATAAGTCTAGTACCTTTTGGCACCATACATAGTTATTACAATTACATTATTATTCCCTATACTGTACTTTATATCCCTGTGACTATCTTTATAACTGGAAATTTGTACTTAATCCCTCTCATCTTTTTTACCCATCTCTTAACTCCCTTCCCACCTGGTGACCTTTAGTTTGTTCTATGAGTTTGTTTCTGCTTTGTTTGTGTATTTTGTTTTTTAGAGTCTATATATAAGTGAATTCATATAGTATTTCTCTTTCTCTGTCTGGTTTATTTCACTTAGCATAATATCCTATAGGTCCATCATGTTGTGGCAATGGCAAGATTTCATTCTTTTCATGGCTGAGTAATATTCCATTGTACATATGTACCATATCTTCTTTATCCACTCATCCATTGATGGACACCTAGGTTGCTTCCATATCTTGGCTATTGTAGATAATGCTACAGTGAACATAGGGGTGCATATATCATTCCAAATTAGTGTTTTGGATTTCTTTGGATAAATATTCCAGGAGTGGAATTGCAGGGTCATATGGTAGATTTTTTATTTTTTGAGGAACCTCCATTCATATAAGGTGAGAAAGTAGCATCGGTGTGCTTCTGTTCTAGGGAGTTCTGTAGGGAAGAGACCAGCAGCCAGCAGGTAAAGGCAGGGGAGATAACCTAAAGGAACTCTCTTGCTTTGTTTTTTAATTTCTTCAGTGAAGCTGGAGGCAGAGTCATCTGCTGGGAGTAAGAGAGGTGATAAGCAGGAGGTTCAAGGAGAATGGTGAAGGTATGGGATCGTACTGAGAAGTCTGATTGAGGTACTAAAGTCAAGCAAAAGAGAGCAGTGTTTCATTGAAGAGAATGGGACTGAATACCATTTACAGAGTTGTACTGCTCTACACGGTTATGTGAGCTTGTCTTGCTCAATAGCCCTATTTAGTAGCAGAGAAGTTGAATGTGGGATCTGTCCACATGGGCAGATGAAATAGAAGGATGAGGATCTAGGTTTTTTAAGTAAATAAGCGATCAATCATTGGGTTCACGTTCAGTTAGGCAAAAAGGGACAAAGTGAAACATTCATTTTTCTCAGTCTTCACTGCTGTCATTCCTAGTCCAGCTCACCATCACTTCTTTTATAATAATATGCTAATCAGTTGTCCCTAAATCCACTTGTGCTCCCTACTAACTATTTTTTCTCACTGCAAGTAGGGTGATTGTTTAAATAATTCAAGTCTGATTATGTTCTTCCTCTGCTTACAGCCCGTCAGTGGCTTTTCACTAAATTTAGAAGAAAATCCCATGTCTAGCAGGGTGCCCCGAGGCCCTCTCTTCATCCTCATCTTTCTGTTCCTCCCTGCACTTGGAGTTTAATCTGCAGGGTGGCATTACCGAGCCCTCCCCTCTCTGCTGGCTCACCCAGAAGTACACCATGACAGATGAACTGCCACAAGTGTTATGCCGCCTGTACCCATCAACTGCTGTAAGAAGTGTGACCACACCAACAATCTGCACCCCAAGAAAGAGGTTAAATAAGGCCCCTCCACTACGTCCTCCACCCAAAGAGCGCCTCTTGCCTGAACCCCATGGCCCTGGAGCATCAATAAAGTTTCCCTTTCACTGACTGAAAAAAAAGAAAAATAAAAATTCCAATTATTGTACTATCTACAAGTAGTTATCCATAAGAAATAAATTCACTTTGTAAATTTCTTCTAGTAAATTAACTTCCACATATAACTACTAATTTTTTTCAATATTTTATTTATTCATTTCATAGAGGTGGGGAGCTAGAAGTATCAACTCATAGTTGCTTCACTTTAGTTGTTCATTTCTTGCTTGTCATATATGCCTTGACCAGGCAAGCCCAGGGTTTTAAATCGGTGACCTCAGCATTCCAGGTCAATGCTCTAGCCACTGCACCACCACAGGTCAGGCATAACTACTAATTTTTTAAAGCCTCAATATTTAAGAACTTGACTTTTATAAAATTACATAATCCAGTTAAAAAAAAAAGATACTTGTTACTACTTTTTTAATTCTCCATCTGCAAGTTCCATAGGTCCATCTTTCCTGGCTATATCTAAACCTCACTGAAACACCTATAGGCCAGTATGTAAAACACTCACTGGCACTTGCTGTTATCATAAAATACTTATAATACTAGTTGGCCCTCCTGACACTCACATCTTATCTCTCGAATTTGTTAGTCATTCATTCAAAATTTACCAAACTGGGTCCACCATGTACCAAGTGCTGCCCTAGGGTCTGGGGATACAAATGAAGAAAAGCCACAGTCCTACCTTCAAGGCACTCCAGTCTGAAGACAGATAATACCTAAATAAGTTATTAGTGCCCAGTGGGGTTGGACCAGGTACAAGGGGCAATAAGTTTAGCTAGATGGGTTAGGGAAGGTTCTCAAACTGAGTCTTTAGGATATGTAATAGCTTAGCTTACCAGGCTGGTGAACATGATACATTCTAGACAGAATTAAGATCCTTGAGGATGACACCTTTCTTCTACACTTTTAGAATCTTTAAACAGGTCTAACAAACTGCTTGGCACATACTAGATGCCTACCAAACATCTGATTCTAAATTATTCATCAATATGTGTAGATAATTGAGCTAATCTATACCTAAAATAGATGTGTGAATTATTTACTGGTTTCAAATGTCATCATTCACCCCATAGATAGGTATAATCAAGGTCTACATGAACTAAAATACTTGTACAGCTGTCCACTACGAGAATAGTTTATCATCTGCTGTAAATTTCTGCTTTTAAAGCAGTTTAGCAAATTTCTTTTCTTTTTTTTTTTTGGAGTGGTGAAAGGGTGGGAGGCAGGGAGGCAGAGACAGACTCATGAATGTGCCCCAAATGGGATCCACCTGGCAAGCTCCCTTCAGGGCAAAGCTCAGCCTATCTGAGGCCACTGCTCTGTTGCTCAGCAACTGAGCTCTTTCAGTACTTGAGGTGAGGCCACACAGCCATCCTTAGCACCTGGGGCCAATGTGCTTGAACCATTTGGGCCATGGCTGCAAGAGGGGAAGGGAAAGGGAGAGAGGGAGAGAAGAATAGAGGGATAGAGGGAGGGAGAGAGAGAGAGAGAGAAGGGGAAGGGGAGGGGTGAAAAAGCAGATGGTCACTTCTCCTATGTGTCCTGACCGGAAACCTAACCCGGGACTTCCACACTCTGGGCCAACATTCTACCACTAAGTCAATGGGCGAGAGCCAAATGTCTTCATTTAATAAAAATTTTCAAAATTAAATACTTTTTTAGATTTCTAATCCTCTCTTTCTGATGGAAAACCCATACACACAGAGAAGCTATCAAAGCTTAAATGAAACCCAGAAAACAAGGAGCTTGTATCTAAGTTCTCTGAATCCGAGTACAGGGTTCATCAGTTCTCCAGGGATACAGAGCAAAATCAAACCACTCCAGCCATACAAATTCCACAGGCTAAAAAGAATACTTTAATATTTTGCTTTTAGAAATACCATCCATGTTCATCCACACAGTCTACTAGCTGTCACCATCCTCTCCACACCCTACCAACCCCTCCAACACACATACATTCTATTTTCAGGTTAAAGTTAAGAAGCAGAAACTCTAACCCAGATCCTATGTCCTGAGTATCATTTAAGGCTCTTTCATTTATTCGTATCAGCTGTACCTTTTGTGGTAATAATTTAAAAAAAAAACACAAAACAACCAAGCCTCTTATATTTATGTACATAATCTGACAATTCTGTTCTACCTGGGAATACAAACTATACGCTTCCATTCTTTATGTAATTAACACTTCACATTTGGATCTCACGTGGAATAAGCCTGGTGGTGAGGTACAGAAACTCAGTCTATTTTCCTTGTTCAGCACTTTAGAATTATGGATTTTAGAATCAGGACATCAGAGATCATTTCAATTCATTCACTCAAGTGACAGATGACAACACTGAGAACCAGGTGAGTAAGATGAAATGCCTTGTTCATAGTTATAGAGCTAACTAGTGATAAAAAAAATCTTTTGACTCCCATCCCAACAATCTTTACTTGACTTCACATATATTGATAACTTTTGATTCTCTATGTGATCCACTTTGTGGATTTACCTATGAAAACTTCCTTTCCTCCTGCTACCCACCTAAATGCCTTATTTCTAAGAAAAAAGATGAATATTTAGGAAATTTAATTACTTAAGCAAACCATATCAATAAAGGGAAATCATCTAGAAAGAAATCATGCTCAAATCAAAAATCATCTTTGTTTTGCTCATCATCACCTCTAAAGATATAAACAGTGTTCTAGTACTGTATCCCTGAGGTCTAAAGCGTGTAGCAAGAAGGTAGGATGAAATTATGTCTGACATTGGAATAGATTTTTTTTTCCCTTTCCATTGATAGTTTGAAGTTATAATATACTTGTCATATACTATTAAGAAATCACAGGCCCTGGTCAGTTGGCTCAGTGGATAGAGTGTCTGACCCAACATGTTCAAGTCCCGGGCTCAATTCCCAGTCAGAACAAACAGGAAAAGCGATCATCTACTTCTCCTCCCCTCCCTCTCTTTCTTCCACTCCCGCAGCCATGGCTTGATTCATTTGAGTCTGTTGGCCCCAGGCACCAAGGATGGCTCCCCAAGCCTCTGCCTCAGGCACTAAATATAGCTCAGTTGACAGCATTGTGCCCAGACAGGGGTTGCCAGGTGGATCCTGGTCTTTGCGGGAGTCTATCTCCCCTCTTCTCACTTAAATTTTAAAAAGGAAAGAAAAAGAAATCACAGAAAGAACTAAATTTTGAACATGAGAAAACATGAAATAAAAACCAAGAAAGCAATAAAACACCAACTTTTAACAAATTACTCCTTCCTGTCCAAAGGGTAAAATGCCTGGAAGCATTAAAGCAGTCATCTTCCTCACAGTCACATTTATTCATGCTTATTTGCAGGAAAGCGACATTTCTTACTTCTTTCAGAAGGGCCACCATTGGCACAGCAGCACCCAAGGTCACTGCAATCTTCCCCTAATGAAAACCTTAACCTCCTGACTCAGTCATTCAGTAAGCACTTAGTGAAGATTTACTCTGTGCCAGGCAGTCTGCAAACTGAAGGGGACACATCAACCAGTAAGTCATCATCCCTGCTTTCTACAAGTTCTGGAAAATCCCAAGATAGGTATCACCTAACTTCCTTTATGCAACAAAGATTTACAGAGTGCCAGACACCAGAGAGAGAAAAATACAAAGAAATTTTAAAAAGATCTTCTTTAAAAATTTACTAAATAACTTGCTTTTTTGAATTAGTAAAATCGCACGTTCTTCTCCAAGAATGCCAATCATCATAAGTTGACTGTAACAGTTTTAGATAACACCTAACCAAATACCTGGGTCAAAGATACTGTTTCCTTGATCTTACTACTTAGGCCAGGCAAATACTGTCCTGCATTAATACATTTTTGTTATTCATTATAAGATCCATATTATAGGGATGTGGTTGATCTTACCAACAAACTGAGATAAGTTGTTTCCTACGAGACAGCTGCTTCCAGTAGAATGCACTGTAAGCATCTAAGTTAAACATGACAAACCATGTTACACTTTCTTGCCACCACACAGCACATCAAAGTGGTAGGCAACCCTTCAGGATGATACAGCAGCAGGCCAAATTTTCTGGGTAACAGACTTTTCCTTCTCCCTTCCACAAAAAGTACAAAAGGTATCAATTAATACAGAAGTCATATGTCAAATATCCCATTTTCCTGGGACAATTTTTTCTCGAAACTAATCCAAGAAATCAACCCTTCTAAGAATGAGCCCTATCTCATTAATATTTTTAATATTACTATTGGCAGTGGAGGTGATAGCAACTGCTAGCTTTGTAATACACAAAATACTATCAAATACATTACCTCATTCACTGAAAAAAAAAATGGAGAGGAGATATGAACATCACAGGCAACTATCTCAAATGCTGAAAATTAAACCCAATTTAAGTGGAATTGAAAATTAAGCATTTTCAATCCTACCAAAGGGTCAAGAAGTTACTTCTCCCAAAAAAGCAGAGGATTAACTCTAGCAATGCAAAAATCACAAATTTCTCCTTAACTGTGCCACAGTCTCAGCAAAAATCTGATACTATAAATCTTTGTTATCCCAACTCCTTTCTGGAATGCTTTACACACAGTTTAAGGCTCAATAAATATTCTTTGGAAGAAGGAATACTTAACAATGAAGAAGCTACCCAAGAAAGAAACTATTAACACTGAGCATTCAAATACCTTTTGAAGATTTAACTAACATTTGCCTGACCAGACGGTGGCGCAGTGGATAGAGCGTTGGACTGGGATGCGGAGGACCCAGGTTCGAGACCCCGAGCTAGCCAGCTTGAGCGTGCGCCCATCTGGCTTGAGCAAAAGCTTGTCAGCTTGGACCCAGGGTCGCTGGCTCCAGCAAGGGGTTGCTCGGTCTGCTGAAGGACCGCGGTCAAGGCACATGTGAGAAAGCAATCAATGAACAACTATGGTGTCGCAGTGGCAACGAGAAACTAATGATTGATGCTTCTCACCTCTCTTCATTCCTGTCTGTCCCTGTGTATCCCTCTCTCTGACTCTCTCTCTGTCCCTGTAAAAAAAATAAAAATAAAAAAGATTTAACTAACATTCACTGTGCACCAATAAAAGTACCAAGCACTAGATTAGACAGCCACATAAATCATCTCATTAACCTCATGAGCCATGCACTGATACTACTGAATCCCCCAAACTAAAGTGACTAGATCACCAATACTAAATAGTTCTAACATTTGCAATCTTGATTCTACCTAATTATTCCCTAAAACTCAACTGGAATACAATACCTGCAGAAACTCAGCTCCTCACTCTCCCAGACAGAAGTATGTTGTTAATGCTTTCTACTAGGTAATAATGCTCACAGAAAAATCCTTCTGTCTATTTTTAAGCTCTTGACTCCAAAATAAACACCATTCATCCCAGATATGGCACATAACAATGGCCATAATCCAAAACAAGTAAGTATTCTCTTGGATACACTAAAGAATAGGGCAGTGGCGCAGTGGATAGAGTGTCAGACTGGGATGCGGAAGACCAGGGTTCGAGACCCCGAGCTCGCCAGCTTGAGCGCAGGCCCATCTGGCTTGAACTTTAAAAAGCTCACCAGCTTGGACCCAAGGTTGCTGGTTCCAGCAAGGGGTGGCTCGGTCTGCTGAAGGCCCGCAATCAAGGCACATGTGAGAGAGCAATCAATGAACAACTATGATGTTGCAATGGCAACGAGAAACTAATGATTGATGCTTCTCACCTCTCTCTGATCCTGTCTGTCCGTCCCTGTCTATCCCTCTCTCTGACTCTCTCTCTGTCACTAGAAAAAAATAAAATTAAAAAATATTAAAAAAGAAAAAAAGAATAAACCCAGAATGCTAACAAAACTGAATCTTACCTGGGGAGGAGACACTGGATTTTAAATAGTCTTCTCAACCTCGAGACTATTTCCTAGTCCTCTGGATACAGAAAGCCCTCTCCATTTGAGTGAATCGTAGAAGGCAAATTTGACCCAAGGTTCATCCGAGAGAAGTGGAGGAGGGGAGAAAAGACATTCCAACTGGCATGACTACATTACAATGTTAACAACACATTACTCACCATTGTACTACAAGAAAGAACTTGCAAGTGGGCAAGGAACATTCAGGAAGCCGAGGAAACAAACAAAATTCTCCCAGTCCTCGAAGCACAAACACATTCAAATACCAAACCAGGTCACACTGCCCAGTTTATCCCCAGGTATGACTAGGAGAAGAGGGAGTGAGGACAGAGGAGAGAGAAGAGCACTACAGGGCAAGTGTGCCTGTTGACACCCAGGCACACTTCTTTCTTGGGTTCATCAAGAGACTTTTTAACAAAGAAATACTGGGGGGCCCCACCTGTTTTTATCACATTATTTATCTAATCACAGAGAACCTGCAATATATGTAAATGGAAGCTTAATGTGCTAATGGTTGTAGACATTCCCTTTGAAAGCCATCAGGTCTATTGCTAAATCCTAGCTCTGTCACTTTTCTAGCTGTGTGACCTTGGCAAGTTATTTTACTTCTCTGCACCTTAGCAGGAACTTCATCTCATATTCACTGTGGTATCCTCAGCACCTTAAACAGTGCTTGACTATTTTGGATAAATATTTCACTAACACAGTAATAAATATTCTGGATGAGTTAACCTATAAATAGGTTTAAAAGTATCTATCTTATGGCATTATTATGAGTATTAAATGAGGTAATATATAAAGCACTTAGTGTAGGGTCTCACTATTAAAAAGTTTTCTTCTCTTTAATTACCAGTCAGGTCAGAAGTTATAACAGATGAGTCATGGCAAGGATTAAGATGGGATAAGAATTATAGAAGCCAAGCATTGGAAGATGTGCATTACTAGGGACCTAGTCATAAAATCCAGAGGAGTATTTAATCTTGGCAAATGAAATTAAATAACAGTGCCAAACCCTTGCAGTACCTACATAATAAATGTTAGTTGATCCAGAAAATGCTATTTTGAGTCTTTAGTTATTTGTTCTCAGACAGCTTAAAAGCCTGGTTAAGAAGAGAAGACAAGAGACGAGGTGAGGATGAGTTGCATCTTAAATATACCTGTCTACCTATTTAAAAACCAAATATAAAGAGCTTTTCAGAAGACTATTGAAGTCTCTAAAATTTTCCCATTAGCAAAAATACTCTATTGATTCACAGTATTTACTGGCCTTTTAACGTAGTAAGATCTGTGTAAGTAAATTGTGCTTAACTGCTGACAGGGTAGATAAAATGAGAAAGATTTGGGTCCAAAATTCTTCTCCCTTTATTCCAAAAAGACTAATGCGAATGCGGCCTTTGAGAATATTTCACAACAGTTTGTAACCAAAGCACGTATCTATATACAGGGGGAAAAACTATCTCATCTTCAAAACTGAAGTTCCGAGAATATATGCAATTAAACCCAAACTTTGAAGGAATCTTTTTCCTTGACTATGAAAACCTGAACCTCAAAAGAAGGCAGCTCTAAGAAACCTGAGCCACTATTATTGCATTATGAGCCTGATAGAAAGACGTATACACATTTAATGTCTAAATATGAGGGAAACTTATGTAGAACTGAAACAGCTTGTGGTTAAACCTCATCATAATGTGGTCTTCAACTTCCCAATTCACTTCCCAGGCATCTGCTCTTTTTAACCACTAAACCCACCTCCTAAGCAGTATGATACAGTAGAAAGAGCAACAAACGACATTCAAAGGAATAGGCTCTACACCAAGTTCTACCACTTAAATAGTTGTTTAAATCTCTGTATTCAGTGTTAACCGAGAATGTGAAACTAGACTCAGTCTCTTCGAAGGCTTCCACCCAGGTGTTCCTTTGGAGAGTAGACATATCAGAAACCAACCAAACCCAGCTCCCTATTGCTAAAACCCAGATTAAAAACATATATGTCATTCTGGCCTGACCAATGGTGGCACAGTGAATATAGCGTCAACCTGGGACGCTGAAGTCCTGGGTTCAATAACCCTGAAGTCACCAGCTTGAGTGCAGGCTCATTTAGCTTGAGCATGGGATCAACGTGATCCCATGGTCGCTGGCTTGAATAAGAGGTAACTTGCTCAACTAGAGGCCCCCTGCCCCCGGCCCCATCAAGGCAAGTATGAGAATCAATCAATGAACAATAAATAAAGTGCTGCAACTACAGGTTGATGCTTCTTATCTCTCTCCAGTCTTCCAGTCTCTCTTCCTCTCCCCATCTCTCTCACTAACAAAACAAAACCCATACACATTGTTCTTATCTATCCCCTTTCCACAAAAAGTTACCAAATTCTATTTATTTTCTTCAAATCACTTGAATCCTCCCGGTTCTCCATTGCCATCACCCCCTGTCGAGACCCTTTCCCCAGGATGATTACAACAGTCCTCTTACTGGTCTTGCTTCCTCCGTCATACACCATACGGCTAAACCAACTTCCCAAACATACTAATTTACACATGAAATCCCTGCTCATGGATTTTTCACTGTAAGGATAAACCAAATTTCTCTGCCTGAGATGTAAGGCCCTCTCCAACTTGACCAGTCTCACTGCTCAAACTGTCTACCAGGTCTGCCCCCAAACGAATGCAGGCTCAACTTGCTGTGCTCCTGCCTTCAACATGTCCCCTCTATACTTATTAAGTCTTCTCTCTTCTGCATACAACCCTATAACTGTACTCCTCACTTGACACATAGTACCATAACTTAGTATCACATTTATCTTTTTATCAAACACTCAGTCTCCACAACTAATTTTAAGTCCTTGATAACTAACTCTTTCTACACCTGAGGCCTAACTTTTCAGAAGGCAAATGACCAATAAAATGTTGATGATAACTATAACCTTGAATAATCATTTAAATTTTCTGGGTCTCATTTTCCTCACCTAGAATATGATGTCAATATGTAGATTTCCTTTCAGTGCCAAAACGCTGTATGATGGTGTACATACTACTGATAACCTATATTTAGTTCGCACATATCTTATTTTCTACATATGTACTTATGTATATGCAACTATGTCCCATTTAATCCAGAATATAAATTCCCAAGGGGTCAATTATCCTACTACTTGTTTATTTACTGAGTAACAGTTCCTTGACATCTTTTAAGCATCTTGTCCAAATTCTAGTACACAGGTGTTCAGTAGAAAGGAATTTATAGTCTCAACCAGGCAGCAAAGATCAGAGAGATTTACATAGATAATCTTTTAAAATCTTAATTTCTATAATGAACTAGTATACTACTAAAAATTACAAACATAACGTGAAAGAAAATTTAATCTTTTTAAAATGATAGATCACCTTGTGCCAAATAGCTAGACTTTATTTTAGGCATTCATAAGAAGCTAGGATGCAGTATATCTCAAATCTAAATCTCAAATTCTATTTTCAGAATTCTGAGAAGTATAGTCAGTAAACAACAGGAACCAAGTATCCTTCACGTTAGGTAATCCTGTCCTTAGTACTGATAGAAAATTTCAGAAAATGAATAGTTTAGGCAGGTGAGCTCCCAGTTCAAAGACAAAGGCAAACGCTCACAAAAGAACTCATAAGAGCAGGTAAAATTTTAAAACAAATGAGAACCTACTAAAATATTTTTGTTAGCAGCAATGTACTTTCCCACTGTCTTGCCTCAATTCTACATACACAATCATCTTCATATAAATATTAAAATTTAATACAAAAACCTCAAAGGAATTTTCTTCTTTTCTTTCATGTCAGTTATTAGTGATTCAAAGGCACCAACTTTTTAACTAACCCTGACTTTTCAAAGAACTATTTTAGAATGCAAAATTGTACTTTCAAAGCTGAATTCTGTTTTCCAAGTAATATGTATGTGGTTTGAATACAACTTTGATACAGTTAAGGTACAAAGTTTATAAAGACTTCCAAGCCAGGTTTTGAAGGATGAAAGGAAACAGAACCTCTTTAAATGTTTATACCTATCCCATTTTTCCTTTTCTGTTCTTCATCCTATTCCATGATATCTACTAACTAGTACTATCTACTCTGTTCCTCAGCTCCTTTCCCTGCCTTCTGCACCTCCCTAATTCTAAGAACTGTGTGGGGATCTACAAGGTAAAAGTCTGGGACCAGGCGCTGGGGTTCTTGCCCTCTTCCCTGTTAAGTCTCCAAATAAAATGAAGGGCCACAGACAGTTTTATCTTCTATGGTTTTTGCCACCACCGTATCTCCTTTATCAAAACTAGACTTGAGACAAAGGAATAGCAGGAAAGAGTGTGGGGGAGTCATTTACTCAAAGGAACTATAAGCTTATTGAAACCAACCCTCACACATTCAGAAAATGAATAGTTTAGGCAGTAAACACTCACACATTCCCGAAAAAACCTTCCCAACTGCAGTATTTTTCCCTCCATAAGACACGCGTGACCATAAGACACACCTAGGGTTTTAAGGAGGAAAATAAGAAAAAAATATTCTAAACCAAATGGTGTGTTAAAATATTTAATAAAATACCATATTTTTCGCTCTTTAAGACGCATGGGCATTTTCCCCTCCACTTTTGGGGGGGGGGGAGTGAATCTTATGGAACAAAAAATTCGGCATACTAAATACGTGCTAGGAAACAAAAACTTTTGACCAAAAATGTGAGCTCAACACAACTATAAAAGGTCAGTTGCAAATTAAACTTCAGAAATGCACTTCAGAATTACAGAAGGATTTGGCATTATCCACTTCAAAAAGGTTCATGATGTTCTTCAGAACCCCAAGAGGAAATCCAGGCCTTAACGTGTTAAGTTGAGCCATATACATACAACTGCTGATATTTGACTGCTTTCACCTACAAAACTGTGGTTTTGTATAGTTCAACTAAATATTTAATTTCTGCTTGGCAGAGAAGGGAAAAGCTTCTGTGAGGCCAAAATCATGTTATTTTGGGACCATCCATTGGAGAATTAATAGCTTCCAATTACTCTGCTCAGTTACAATCTGGTCTTGTTAATAAAAAAGGAATGGGCCATTAAAATATATGTATGTAGTATATTCATACATACATGTATACTGAGCTTTCTTCTTTAGGGGACTAACCCTGGTTCTCAGCAGTGTTCATTAGGTGAACAGACAGGCTGCTTTTTCTCGACACCAATATCCCATCTCTAGGGAAGGTGTCAAGACCTTGATGACAACAGCAGAATTTGATAGCCAGTGAAATGAGTCTGGCCATAGGAGCACACTACCTCAAATGCCATCAGGAGCAATTCCCAGGAGCTTCCTTGTTAGGATGAGATCAGCGATCAATTCCCACATCATTTCGCAGGGAATGTTTGCTCTATCTCCTGGAAGTTAGGCTTGACTGCTCTCACCATTTATATGCATTTTTATATAATTCTCAGCATGAAAGTTTCTTTTTAAGCTTTATTTTTCTTGGGGGCCACTACAATGCTCATAATTAAACTGACAGTTAACCATCACAAAGGGCTGTCTTTATTTTTTTATTCATTAACCATTGAGTTGCTAATGAGTACGAAATGTCTTTTATGTATAAATTATTGTGGCAAGCCTCATGAGAGATACAAAGATAAAAGAAATCATTTATCTGCTTTCCAGGGCATACAGTGGAATAGTAGAGACATACGAAGGGCACAAATAAACTAAAATACAGGAATATACAACTATCACCAGACAAGCACCAATAAAATGACAGAATTCAGAAAAGGGAAAGATCATACCATTAAGAGAAAAAAATTCAGGAAAGTTTCCATGAAAGATATGGTTTAAACTGGGACTTTGATGGGTAGGATTCTTTTTAAAGGCCAAGCAAGGAGAGCAATGGAGGGAAAAAGGCTTAAAGACTAGTTGAGAAAATGAACCAGAACTACATGCAGACACATCTGAAAAACAATGCAGAAAAGATGCAAAAGGATAGACTGTATTTCCCCATGTATAAGATGCACCTTAATTTTGGGGTCCGGAATTTGAAAAAAATAATGTATTACATAAAGTTATTGAACTCAAGTTTTATTCATCATAAAATTCATACAATTCCTCATCACTGTCAAAACTCCCATCCATTAGCTTGTCCTCATCTGTGTCTGATGACAAATCACTATCTTCATATATTGCCTCATTCTTAGTCCCACCTATGACATTTGAAATGCCACACTTCTACAACCGCTGTATATGACACACCCAGTTTTTAGACCCCAAATTTTTTTTTGGGGGGGGAGGTGGGTTTTATACATGGGGAAATGCTGTTTACGGTATTTGAGTCTATTATTGTAAGATTTCAAAACAAAACTATATGTTTTCTGTGTATATATATGTTTAAAAAAATAAAGGTATATAACATGAAATGGAACATAGCAAATCAGGACAGTAGGCATTTCCCGAAAAAGATGAAGGAAGAAAGGATGCAGAGAAGGGCTTTAGCTATATCTACTACCATTTTATATCTTAAAGTGAGGCAAGGGATTTAAAACAAATATGACAAAATGTCAATATCCATTAAATTTTGGTTGTTGGCTCAAAACTGTTAGGGATTTTTCCCTGAACTTTTCTAAATAGTATTTAAAATATTTCATTATCCAAAATATTTGAATTAAGAAAGGGACTGGAATGGTGTAGACCTTAACATAAAAATAATAATGAGGAGCAGGATGGTTTTCTTAAGCTTAAGGGGATACTTGATCAGCTCAGCTTCAGACTCAAGAGGACCCCTCCTCGCCCTCACACATTGGGCACAAAGGCACCTATCACAGAGTGGGGTGGGGCTGACAGAATGCACAAGAGGTTGTTATTGCCATCCTACATCAGACATCTGAGGGCACTGAGAACCACCTTTCCACCCAACGTAAATGCCACGTAACCAAGTCACATGTGCCCAAAACAAAGCCAAGCAAACTTCCAAGTACATAGGAATTCAGATCAAGATTCACTGTGAGTAGCTATTCTGTGCCTCCTATCTCTCCTCCTCTCCTCCAAACACTCGCAAACAAAAACAAAATGTACCCTTGCCCACTTGAGAAAGAATTAAGAATTGGCAGCTCCGCTAAAGTGGACAGTTTCCAAACAAGGCTCTCCTCTGGAGATGTTGACAGAGCCCAGAAAAAAGAGTAAAGAAATCATGACACAGTTAAGTTTTGAGAAAAACTTATCAATAGAACATATCCATTCTTACACATCCCCTTGTGTCCCATCTTTCCCCAGGGGAACTGAAGGACCTCAAAGATGTGCTCTGTTCTGGTTTTGGGCGCTTCTCCAGCAAAAATGACTTAAAACACAAAATCCAAAATCACTTAGCACTTTAAACCCAATCACTTTCCCTAGCAAAAATTTAATGGAATTAAAAATACAGGAAAAAAAGATTTAGAATCTAAATATGACATATCTTGTTTTTCTTAGATAAATATTGTTTTTGTCAGTGCCCAATTTGTATCTTTTACCAATTTCACCAGCACAACTTAAAACTAAGTTTAAAAGAAAACAACTCGAAGAGAACTTAACAGGAGAAATAAATATCTGCACACTCAAGAAAACAAATACCTTAATTCTCCTACATCTGAATCATTACAGCTGAATAATCCAAACATTCTCATCATTTCACTCCAGGGCACCCAACTGCCTGAGGTCAAAAGCCCCTAATCTCCGAGGCATTCTCACAGCAGCTCTTCCTCAGCTCTTCCTCAACCTGGGGAAATACCATTGTTCACTTCGGACTGGTAAATTGGGATGGAATGACATAAATCCCTGTCTTCTGACACAATGCAGCATGGCAGAATGTAACAAACACTAGAATGGGACTGTGAAGGAATTAGAAAGGTGACCTAATATTTATTAATCACCCATTACAGGCACTGAAGATCGAATTCCAGACCAAACTATCACTAAACTAGTTCTGTGATCCTGAACAAACCTCAGGCATCCCTTTGAATATGAACAAGGGAGACTACGAAAGTTTAACAATCCCTCCAGTTCTCTTGTTCCAAAACAACAAATGTGGAACTGCTGAGCATAATTAAGTCATTTTAAAAGCCTTCATCTTGTTCCTCTGCAATCCAACCTAGACACCACTGACAAAATAATCTTTCTAGAACATGAAATTTACTTTAGCACCCAATGTGGCTCATCATTTACTTCCTATCCTGCCCTCCAGCCCTAAGAATTACTTAAAAATTACCTGAAGAAGTCTGGCTGTTTTGCTTCTTTAAGCTTTTGTTCATGCTGTTTTCTCAGCCTGTAGTCTACTTCTCCCTGTCTCCTGTAGGGTATATACATCCTTAACTCATCTTGCAAGACTCAGCTCTAATGTCATCCCCTCTGGGAGACTCTTTCCAACTTCTGCATGCCCAACTGATCTTTAGGCAACTCTGTCCCCACTACATACTTTTAGTGCAGCATCTATAACCCTTCAATCCACCCAGACCAGTGGTTCTTAACCTTTTTTGAGGTACCGAACCCACCAGTTTCATATGCGCATTCACTGAACCCTTCTTTAGTGATAAATAAAATATGATTTTTTTTTCCAAATTCAAGACATAGGTATATGTTTTTTTACTGGTGCACAAAATGAGCCGTGCATGAACATCACCTTGCTCAAAGAACAAAACCAACAAAGTACATGAACTCACAACAAATTACAGTATTACTTTATTCTGGCCTCCGCGGCAGAGGCTTCTCCGAACCCCTGAGACCGACTCATCTAACCCCTAGGGTTTGATAGAACCCAGGTTAAGAACCACTGACCCAGACATTTACACATCCGTCTCCTCCCACTAGACCCATACTCTTCTTGTAGGCAGAGACCTAGTCTGATTCATCAGTTTCCTACGTGCCTAAGACAGTGCTTGCAGAGGACACTCATTTAAGAGGTATTTGATGGAGCAAGGAGTAGAGGAAAAGAAAACAGAAAAAAATAATCTGGCCTGAAGACTGGAGAAGAGTGTTTTATCAGAACCACGATCTTTGGTCTTCTGTTCTTTCCTTAAACTCTAGTCTTCAGAGAGCTCATTCATTCCCCTGGCTACAGCTACATCTATGTGCTAAACTGCACACCTACACTCCCAATGTAGCAACTCCACTTCTACGCCAGCTTTAGACTCCTCTCTAGCAACTGGAACAGCTTTGACATGGACATTTCACTATCACTTTAAATAAATCCAATACACCTCAGATTGAACTCTTCATAGTCTCCTAAAACTTCCTAACTTTATTTCAGTCAATGTCTCAGAAACCCAGGCTTAAAATGTTATAGTCTTACTTGACTGATCACTCTCCTTCATCTTCCATACCCCATCCTCATGATTTCAGTTTTCCTTCACGCTCTTTTGTCCTTTCTTTCCTCTCCTTATTCCACTCTCCACACAATGCTAGCGCATCACCTCACACACCCCAGGTGCCAACTCCCTTCCGTGCAAGCCAGTCTTGTTTTCCACTATCATCATATTACTATCCTAATCAAAAACTCTCAGTGGTTCACAATTTTCTATCATTTAAAATCTAAACTTATAAGCCTGGCTTTTAAGACCCTTTATAAGCATAGCTCCAAGCCTACCTCAATATCTGTCTAACTGGTCTGTCTGCATGGCTCCTCAGTCTCATCACTGCCCCCAAAACACCCCACTTACATTCCTACTCCAGGCTTTGCTTAATCCCTCTCAGCTCCAAAATGAGTAATTTTGTTGTTATTTTCTTCATCCACCCCTTGTAACTAATACAATTTTTTTTATTTTTTAATATCTGGAATCAGTTACAATTCCTGTGACATCACTCAACTACCCGAGTATTCTTTTCCCAAAATACCTATGATATTAGGTGTGTACTATGCAATCGATAATATAATTTCACATTTTAAAATTTTACTTGTGTGGCATAACAGAGGCTTAATAGGTTCATTCCTTCCTATTCTCCTTACTCCCAACTACACTGTAAATTCTTCAAGTGCACAAATATTTTTACCTAACCCTCCACAGCACCGAGCATAAAACTAAACTCAGAGCAGGTCACTAAAAATGATGGTTTAGTTATTTCGCTTATCCAAAAATATTTCTTCAAGCAAATAAAAGGATAAACCATAATCCTAAAAAACACAGCTGAAAATAATCCTGAACTATACTGTACAAATTAAGATTGCTGAAATTTCTACCTGATTTCCAGCTCAGAGATACTACAATCTCCTGACTCAGAGGTAAATAATAATCCTGTGCTCATGACATCATAAGCATCTAGTTTAGTAATGATGATGGGGGGGGGGCGGAATGAAGAAAAGTAAACTGACTGAAAGAACAAGATTGAAAGAACAGCTGTGTAAAAAAAAAAAAAAAAAAAAGAACAACTGTGTGATTGTTTCTTCTTAAATGTAGACACTTCTTATTCCTTTTTTTAAATTGGCCGTATTTTCAAACTAGTTTGCTTCTAGAGGAGAAATCTGACAGATTTTCAGGGGAGCTGACAACATCTGGAAGAGCCTCTACAAAGCCCAAATCTTTTGAAAAGGCCACCTTAATCTTTAACAATGCAACATATCACAATAAGATTCCTCCAAATACTGTGAGTGGAGACTCACTCTGGCTATAACATAGGCATCACCTATCAATCGCTCTTAGACATAAGGTAAAGAGCCTGAGAGGCCACATTGGACCCACACAGATTTAGGAAAGAAACTTCTTCATTAACACATGCAGTCTAATATTAATTATCCACAAATGGGTTGTTCATTTTATGGATTGCTGAGGCAAAATCTTTAATCAAGGATTTGACTGTTCTTCACCGTCTGTACATTTTCTTCACCATCAGGTGAAGGCTGAGAAATGCAAATTCATTTCAACATCAGTATGATTCCCCAAAATATGAACATAAATCTGGTTTAAAAATAATGCTTTTCAGCCTGACTTGTGGTGGCACAGTAGATAAAGCATCAACCTGGAAATACTGAGGTCACCAGTTTGAAACCCTGGACCTGCCTGGTCAAGGCACATATGGGAGTTGATGCTTCCTGTTCCCCTTTCTCTCTCTCCCTCTCTATCCCTCCCTCTCACCTCTCTAAAATGAATAAATAAAAAAATATATTTTAAAAAAAGTTCTAAAAATAATGCTTTTCAAACCAAGAAATTTCTTTACTAAGTTCTTAATTACCTACTATAGCTCCCTTCTATATCAGGGAAAGTTAAATATACTTAAAACATGATACTGTCCTTACCATAAGCTCTTGAGAATCTAGCCATAGTCTTGAGACTTCCCCACAGGTCGGTAGGTACAATGTGAGACAGCAGAAGCAGAGCTCAGCATAGTGAGTAAGGTGTGTGAATACAAGAACTTCTACAACAGTGGTTCTTAACCTTTTCTGAGGTACCGAACCCACCAGTTTCATATGCGCATCCACCGAACCCTTCTTTAGTGATAAATAAAATATGAATTTTTTTTTCCAAATTCAAGACATAGGTATATGTTTTTTTACTGGTGCACAAAATGAGCCATGCATGAACATCACCTTGCTCAAAGAACAAAACCAACAAAGTGCATGAACTCACAACAAACTACAGTATTACTTTATTCTGGCCTCCGCGGCAGAGGCTTCTCCGAACCCCTGAGACCGACTCATCAAACCTCTAGGGTTCGATAAAACCCAGGTTAAGAACCACTGTTCTACAAGGAACCTTATGTCTCCTGGCTGATTGCTTTAAACTAGGATTGCCCAGAAGAGAAGCAAGAGTCACAATGTACCAGTGCCTGCCTGAGTCTTTGTCCCAGAGTTCCTGGATCAGAAAGCTCAATACTTCTTATTAAATCCATCCTTTGTTCAAGGAGCTACAATGACTCTATTCACCCTTCCATCATCATACCACAGAGTGGAGCCACTGAGTCCCCTCCACCCTCTTGCTTGTTCTACCCATGACTTGACCAACCCACATTCTCTCCAGTCACTCTCATTTATTCCCCAAACACAATTTAGTCATTCATCCCATCAGTGCACTCTGCACGTTCTACACTTTCTGCCTGAAGACCTTTTCTTTTACTCCTAACACTTACTTGAATACTCACATATTTTATAGATAAAAATAGAGCATCATCCAAAGTCACAGAGCATAAACCTTAACCAAGATCTGAACCAAGTTTCATCTAACTCTATATATAGCCCATGCCTCTTCATGACTCTAATACATTGTCTCCCAAGTCCATTTCAAATTTTACTGATTCAGAAACATTCCCTAATTCATCTCATGCTTACTTTGTTACTTCAAGTTTTCTAAACTTTACATACTGCATTTGTAGCACATTAAATTTGGTTTTATTTCTATATTGTTTCCTAAATGTTAAAGCTTATAACAATTATCTTCTCATTTATTATATACCACATTCCCCAATATCTGTCTTTGCACCTTTTCTATCTTCCCAAAGCCTGTCACTGGAGCATGAAGACTCTGCTTTTACCCACTCGAGTGTTCAATCATTATCCAGTAAGGACTTCTAGAAAAGGAAAGAAAGAAAATGAAGGAAGGAAGGAAGGAAGGAAAGAAGGAAGGAAGGAAGGAAGGAAGGAAGGAAGGAAGGAAGGAAGGAAGGAAGGAAGGAAAGGAGGGAGGGAGGGAGGGAGGGAGGAAATCAACTCCCTCCTTCTATCATATTAAAAAATTAACTGAGTTCAGGCATTTATGATAAAACTGCCCTGCAACTACATTCCAGTCACACCAATTTTAATTATCTGAATTTATCAGGGGCTGTTGGGAAGACTGCAGTCTGCCATTCCACAGTGCCCACATTCCCATAGGAAAGATACCACTGAAGTCACATATCAAAGAATTGTCCCGGGATTTTTCCCTTGATGGGGTGAATGTTTATAGTAAGAAGGGGTGTTCCCTTGCATACCTAAGACATTCAGGAGTTCTAAAACTTTCAACAAGTGTTTTTCAGTGTCCCCATAATAACCTGAGAATTTATTTTTAATACTGAGTTATTCCATCTTAATTCACTTGTTTACATACATTGAGTCTCAAAATTCTAAACAAAGCCGTCTGAGAACTGGGAATAGTGGTGGGCTACTGGGCTATCCAACACTTAATCCTAGGTTTATTAAATCCCTTCAATCCTTACCTCCAGTACCACAGAATATATGTAGTTCAACTAGATGAAGTTGCTAAATACAGATAAAATAAAATTTACCAGATATCATCACTAATGTTGACACTAAACCAACTCACAAATTGGAAGAATGATGGTCAGCAGACACTGAGACAGTGTGTGCGATTTTTAAAAATTACATTTTATTATCCAAATTAAAGTTTTTTTAATAGGTGTCCCAAAAGAAAGAGAATAAATAAAGGTATAGAAAAATGTCTAAGCTGTTGGTGACATAACTCCACCAAGTCCAACCACCACTCAGCACTCACACTGGCTAGCCTGTCCTATACAAGTCAGCAGACAGCCCCCCTTTGGCAAAGGGTTGACTTTCCTTTTTGTTTCCTCCACAAGCGAGTCTTTGGCATTAAATGAAGGGGATAAGTCAAATAAGGCAAGAACAAAAAATTAGAAAAAGTTTGGAAACTGTCTTCCTTCCATCTTTCCTTCCTGCTTGAACACGTAATGTCCAAAGTGGGTATCTGCTCAGTTCTAAATTATTCATATTAATGAATAATTATCAGCAGAAAGGTGCTAATCCAAAATGGACAAAAAATATTTTTTAATAACCTATTTCAGTTTTGGAATATCTTTTCAGCATATTTACCTTCTCAATTATTCCTAGCATGAGCTAACATTTGTATTCATTTCCAAACCCTAAGTACACAGTAAATGACTACTTAGGGAGGTGCTCTGAGGCATGCAGGGTAGCTAGTGGAAATTATAACAGACCAGTATTCCAATTCCAGATCAACAACATCAACTACATTTATTTCAGTTTGGTTCAGCCTTCAAAATATCAATAGACTACTAGCACAGCAGGATGGTTACTAAACTTTCAAACTGCTCCAAAACCAATGAGGACAAAGGGTATAATTGTTTGCCTATAATGTATTCATTTGTAAATTACACAGAGCAAATGTTTAATTACAAGTCTGATTCTCCCTAGCCACCTGACTTAAATCCCTGTAATCTTCCCCACCCCATCAGGAATGCAATCTCATTTACTAGCAAGGAAACTTTTTAAGTTATACAATACAGATTTGGGATTAGCCAGCCATTCTTGGGCTAGTCCTACTACCATCTCTTCTGCTTTGTCCTTTCCTGCCTTAGAAATAGATTCTGAAAGACAAAGGAATCCAACCTGCTCAAAGATCTCCTAAATAAACAGTATGATTAGACAAAGACTGAAAAATTACCAGCTTCTGATTTTCTAAAAAGCATTTTAAATACGTACTCATAAAAAGATTAGGAAAATAAAGGTCAAAGTCCCACTAATTCTTGCTTTTGCATTCATGAAAACTCCCTGAAGTGTGGAATCTCTTAAGTAAACTTTCACCAGTCACTTTCTTTCAACTTAGTATTTGTCTGTATTGTGCCCAGAGGAACCATCTACGTTAGAAAGACTACCTAGACAGAGAGGGAGAGGATGAGAAAGACGGTGGAAAAGACAGGGGGAGGAAGGGAGGGAGGGAGGGAGAGACTGAAAGCGCTAGACCTTGTGAGCCGAGAAGCTAAAAATATGCTAGCCCGGTAAACAAATCCCATTCCATCCCGACCAGAGTCACACCGTTAACCTAGTAATTATGAGAAGAGGAGTGAGATCACGCAGCCCCCGGCTTACTCCTCATCGGTTTATAAAGTTTCCATCGGTTCATGGCAACTTTGCTTTTTCTGAAGTTCATATGCCTGCCCTAGAATCTTTCTAAACTCTCGCACACACTCAGACAAGTTTTCTCGCTCCCTTTCTCCATTACTGGACGCACGTCAGCTTGGCTATCGATAGGGGAAAACAAGCTTGTTGTCTGTTCACTTTACTTTTATATTGAGACTTTACAATGAACTTTACCCTACTGTGGGGCAGTAGTCTGCACCCCTAACGACCTTAAACCTCCACCATCCCTCCCCGAAAGTCTAGCTGACAAGATGGGACCACCCCAACTGCCCAGCACACTCGGAGGCCAGGGACGGAGGAGGGGCGGGCACCGCGGGCCGCAGGTGAAAGGGAGGAGGATCAGGGACGAGGCCGTGACAGACCAGGGGACAGTCAGCACGAGGAGGGCTGCTGAGAGACGCTGGCGCTGGGTGAAACAGAATCGGAAAGGAGAAGAGGGTCAGCGGACACCAGAGGGTCCGAGTTTGGGAGACTGAGCAGCCGGGAGGAGCGGGGGCGGACGGGGCAGGGTCCCAGGGCGGGGGCTCCGTTACCCTCTCGGCTCCCGCAAGGCCCTAGGCCGGGGCAGAGCGCGGAGCCCGGTCGCCTCTCCTCATTCCTCCGCTGTGACCCAGGTCCGGCCGCCCTCCCCGACGGCGGCGGCGGAGACTGTGCCCGTGGCTGTTGCTCCGCACGGGATCAGGAGCTGGAGCCGGCGGGACCGATCAGGACTGGCCTCCCACAGTGGCTTTTTGCCTACTCCACACCCGGTCGCCGCTCCGACGCCAGAGGTGGGTTCAGGATCGGTGGTTCTCGGCCGTCCGGCCGGAAACTAACGCTTGTTTCCGGCCGGAGCGGATTGGTGGTGACACCCAGGCCGCCCCCGCGCCTTCTCCAGCCCCGCCCCGCCCCGCCCCGCCCCCGAGCCTCCTCCAGCCCCGCGCCGCCTTCAGCGCCGCTTCTCTCCGCTGTGGCCAGATTGACGCTTTCCCTGCGCTTGACCCGGTGACTTCCTGGCCAGTGTTCTGAAAGCCCCCGGCTGGGGAGGTCCTGAACCGCAGCTGGAGGGGGTCAGGGTGGACTCTTGTGACTTTGCAATGGACTCAGCTGGCTACAGAACTTTGGGAAGAAGCAGAAAGTAGCGGGGTAATTCTCAAAAAGTAAGACCGATGAAGATAACTCGAACGAGAAGACTGAAATGCTAGGTAGAGTCTAGAATGAGAAGTCCCAATCATTCTAGACGGGCCAGAGAAAAATTAACGCTTCTACCAGAACAGTCTTCACCCAATTGTACACTCCTTAATTCAGAAGTAAACACACCCTTCAGTATAAACACCCAATACCTGTAATTTGCATAATGACGATACTTTATTGACACAACTGATTAGCTTGTTAGCACAATTAAGAGAAGTTACAGTAGAACTTTTTTAGTAATGCCTTTTAACAACATTACAGCATAATTCAATTGAACAAATATTTATTGAGTCCCTACCATGTGCAAGGCACTCTGCTCATTAATATTGGGGACACAGAAATGAACAAGACGTAATTTCACACTTAAGGATCTTACACTTAAGTAAAATGTATGAAACTACTCTATAAGGCAGAACTCAGGTATGTAGCATGTTAGTTACAATGAGCTATGGCTATGAGAACATAAGCTTCCCTGGCACATAGCAGACCTTCTATATTTGTTGAATGAATAAATAAATATTAGGAGAATGTGGACTGTTTCAAGTAAGAAGTGCCATTTAATGAATACCTTTTATGACAAACACAAAATGGGGCCAGTCCTTGCCATAACTGACCAAGAAAATCCTTCATTCAGATTCCTAACATTGTGGCACCTGGTCTGCATATTCAAAATGTTTATTGTCTAAATTGTGCCTGTTAGGACTTTTTCCTTTTTAATTAGTCAACTTTTCTGTCCCCTCACTACTTTCTGAAGTCTTCAATTTCTAAACTGGTGGAGAATAGACATTTTAGAATTATCCAGCTCAAGACGAGAAAATCGATACCTGAAACAGGAAACTTCCTAGAAAGCTATATATACCTCTTGGGGATACTCTGGGTTTAGAGTTGAAGATTTAGGCCTGGGCCTAAGGCCATGCCAAGGCCAAACAGGTCAAGTGCCTTGCCTCAGGACCAACAACACAGGTTGACAAGCAGAGCTGTTTGGCCTGGGCTTCAAGTCTGTGGGTACTACAAATTTTGGCTACAATTCAGTGGCAAATTTGAGAGAGTATGATGAGACTTGGTCATTTAAGTTGTTCTGAGTTAAACTCCATTGATCACAACCACCCCTCGCTAGATAAGCCTGAGCTAGGAGGACAGGTGCACAGATGAGGAGCCTCAAAAATCTGAAGTAGTCTCGGCATTCTCCCTTCCAAGGAGGACGCCTGCGCCTTCCTTGCATGCCTCCTCTTCTTCCCCCAAGTGTTTTCTTATCTCTCTGTTTCTCCTAAGCTCTAAGGCACCCCAGGAGACTTGCAACTAGGGGAGCAGTGGGCAGTGGCCGCTCCTCCTGGGCTAACCCTCTGAACCCATCTCCAAGGTCCCCTTTTCTCTGACTAATCCTGTACAGCCAATTAATTCTTCCTTTACTTTCTGGGGGGAAAATGTAAAACTGTCTCAAAAAAAAAAAAATCTAAAGCTGTGTCGTTTCACCAAGGCCTTCCCAGGATCAGGTTATGCTCACCTGAACTATGTCTTTCTAGTCTTAACTCCCATAGACATATTAGGACCAGGTATGGAGTTCAAAGGCACTCTCTACCCTCAGTTCAAGGCAGACTTTTACTTTTGGCAGTGACCACAGAATTTTCCAAATTTGAAAGTTGGGCAAGTTGCTGGTCAAACTTATTTAAGTGACCACACTTTACAGGCTTGCCTGGAAATTTAGGGGCCAGGAAGTGATGGGGTTGCAGTTTCTTGGTGCTTGTTTCTTGCTCTGACCATCCATCACTCATTGTTGTTTGTGCAATTGCTCAATGGACTGCTTGTTTGGGGTCAGCCCAGGCTGTGTGGGTAGCAGTGTGGTCAGCCGGGCTGGGAGCCAGGCCACCTGGGTTTTGGTCCCAGCTCAGCCAGCCCCTAATCCATTAAGTGACTCCCTTCCTATTCCTTTGTGTTATTGTCTCTGCCTAGAAAGTGGGGACCTTTTCTGTAGGGATGTGCAGTCATTAGGATTGTCACTATGCTAAATGCTCAGAAATAGCTGTGATGTCATTATCAGCAGCCAGAACACAGCTGATTATTTTTTTGTTGTTGTTTTACTGCCAGGTAGAAGCAGAGTAAGAAAGAAAGTAAAAGCAGCAGAGAAAATTCTGCAGTGTACTCAGGGCCACACACCCTCAACTGCCATTCCATACAGTTGTCTTCCACCCAGAGGCCTATTTTTTGTTTACTACTCATTTTAGCAATTCTAAGGGCTACCAAAGAGAGCTCACAGAGCTTTCACTTCACCTGAAGCAAGAGCAGAAAAAACGGCTTTTCACATCAGGGGAGAAACTAAAAGAATAGATTATTTCAATACTAGGGCTAATGGATAGAGTAGGGGGAAATGTTCAGCGAAAGCTATTTTTGCAGCTAACTATAAAAAAAAAAAAAGGCAATGATTTGTGTTTATATGCTTTTGTGATGGAAAAGAAAACCAACCCAAAATAACTTCCTTTCAACCACCACCACTATAATTTAGACCAGTGGTTCTGTGGAGTTTCCAAAACTATATACTGTATGTGCCTAGGAACCTCAGACTCACTAATTTAAAATTCTTGGGATTGAGGACCATGAATCTCTATATTTTTTAATACCCACAGTTCTATTATTATTGTTGTTATTATTATTACTATTATTATCATTCAGTGAGAGGAGGGGAGGCAGAGACAGACTCCCACATGTGTACAGACCAGAATACACCCAGAAAACCCACTAGGTGGCGATGCCCTGCCCATCTGAGGCTGTTGCTCCATTGCTCCACAACCAAGCTCTTTATAGCGCCTGAGGCAGAAGCCATGGAGCCATCTTCAGTGCCTGGGGCAACTCGCTCCAGTCAAGCCATGGCTGCAATAGGGGAAGAAAGAGAAAGAGAGAGGCAAGAAGGGGAGAAGTGGAGAAGCTGATAGATGCTTCTCTAATGTGCCCTGACCCAGAATTGAACCCAGGACATTCACGGACCAGGCCAATGCTCTACTAAGCCAACTGACCAGGGCCAGTTATTTTTTATTATTATTATTGAGGTATAATTGAAAAATAACTTTATATTAATTTCATGTGAACAACATAGTGATCCAATAGTTGCATACACTGTGAAATGATCACTACAATAAGTCCAGTAACCATACACCACTATATAGTTACAAAATTTTTATTTCTGTGATAAGAACTTTTAGATTTACTCTCTTAGCAACTTTCAAATACAGTATTATTAACTATAGCCACTTACATTACAACCCCATGACTTATTTATAACTGCAAGTTTATACCTTTTGACTCCCTTCACCCATTTTATGCCCCCATCACACCCCCTTCTCTGGAAACTACCAATCTGTATCAATGAGCTTTTTTGTTTGTTTCGTGTTTTAGATTCCACATGTAAGTGAAATCACATGGTATTTGTCTTTCTCTTTCTGACTTATCTCACTGAGCATAATAATACCTTCTAGGTCTATCGATGTTATCACAAATGGCAAGATTCCATTCTTTTTCATAGCTGAGAAATATTTCATTATATATATATTTTATCCATTCATCCATCTATGGACACTTAGGTTGTTTTCATATCTTGGCTACTGTAAATAATGCTGCAGTGAACATAGAGTACACATCTTTTTAAGTTAGTGTTTTCATTTTCACCAGATAAATACTCAGAAGAGGAATTGCTGAATAATATGGTACTTTTTAAAAAATTTTTTGAGGAAACTTCATATTATTTTCCATAGTAGCTTCACCAATTTACATTTCTTTTTTTCTTTTAAATAAGGCTGGGCCTGACCAGGCGGTGGTGCAGTGAATAGAGTGTCAGACTGGGATGCGGAAAGACCCAGGTTCGAGACCCCGAGCTCGCCAGCTTGAGCGCTGGCCCATCTGGCTTGAGCAAAAAGCTCGTCAGCTTGGACCCAAGGTTGCTGGCTCCAGCAAGGGGTTGCTCAGTCTGCTGAAGGCCCGCGGTCAAGGCACATGTGAAAAAGCAATCAATGAACAACTATGGTGTCGCAACAGCAACGAAAAACTAATGATTGATGCTTCTCACCTTTCTCCATTCCTGTCTGTTTGTCCCTATCTATCCCTCTCTCTGTACCTGTAAAAATATATATAAAAATGCTGGGAGATTATTTATTTATTTAAATTTTATTTATTCATTTTAGAGAAAAGAGAGAGAGAGAGAGAGAGAAGGGGGAGGAGCAGGAAGCATCAACTCCCATATGTGCCTTGACCAGAAAAGCCGAGGTTTCAAACTGGAAACCTCAGCATTCCAGGTCAATTCTTTATCCACTGCACCACCAGAGGTCAGGCCCAATTTACATTTCTACCAATGGTGCATGAGGGTCCCCTTTTCTCCAAATCCTCACCAACACTTATTATTTCTTCTCTTTATGGTGATAGCCATTCTAACATGTGTTATTTCTCTAATGACATTGGGAAACAAAATTTTTGTTGCATCCACAAAAACACTTGTTCTTACCTAAGTTGAGTGTGCTGATCTCAAATCTGACTTTAGTTTTTCTCTGTAAGCTACAGTTTTCTTGCAATTCAAGATTTTAGGTTTTCATCTTATTGTAAAATTTACAACATTTAGTTTAACATAATGAAGTAGAATGTCTTCTTGGGCATCATCTTTGTGAAAATATAATAATTTATATAATGCAGTAAATACACTAATACACTAAAAGATATGATTGCATCAGAATTTGTTTACAATTTTGAAATAGAACATATTAAAACACTTATTTTAATCATAAAATTTCCACAAAACTTACTTAAATTCTATTCAGGCAAAAATTCATGTTTGTAGCTCTTGTGTTTGTGTACTTGTTGAGGACAATCTCGTTTGATGCTCCAGCAGTAGTCTGCCATCATATTTCTGTCCCATCGCCCCTGATAATGCTCTTCCATTGTCTTCAGATCTTGATGAAAGCATTCTCCTTGCTCATCACTAACAGCTCCAAGACTTTTGGGAAACTTATCAAGGTGACTGTTCAGGAAGTGAATCTTAATGCTCATGTTACATCCAATATCGCAGAAAGCCAACAGCATCCTTTGAACCAGAAGTTCATAGTTTTCTGCTTTTTGGTTGCCAAGGAAGTTCTTTATAACTGCCACAAAAGACTGCCATGCTGCTTTCTCCTCCTTATTCATCTTCCTGGCAAATTCTTCGTCACGTATGAGGGTTCGAATTGGAGGTCCATCGAATACACCTGCTTTTATCTTCTCAAAAGACAAGGCAGGAAAAGCAGAAATAATACACTGAAAGCATTCACTTTCTCTATTCAAAGCCTGAACAAACTGCTTCATTAAGCCAAGTTTGATGTAAAGTGGGGGGAAAATGATCCTGTTTTGATTAACTACAGTGCATCCCTACTTCCAGAGCTTCACGTTTTGGCCACTCCTTCTGTGTCCAGTGTTTCTCCCAAGCTCAGCTGTTCCACAAACACAGAAAGCAAGGATACTTTGTGAAACCTCTCTGTTGTCCTAGCAGAAAATTTACCATTTTAAGATCCACACAAATGATCCAGTTATGCTCCTCATACTTCAGAAAGTCAAGGACAATTTTTATGTCATTATAATCTTCTCACAGATGAGTTGAATAACCAATTGGAACTGCTGCATAAACATTACCATTGTGTAGGAGAACACATTTCAGACTCCGTTTAGAGCTGTCAAGAAATAGCCGCCATTCCGTTGGACTGTAAGTGGTAACACCTAGCTGGCTGAGGAGTCTACTGATATCATGACAATAAACAAAGTGTTTGTCTTTGGAAAAAAAGTCCACAAAAGTTTGTTCACGCTTCCTGAAATGGGATACTTTAGCTGACCGGTGAAGTACATTCTTTTCTTGAAGCCTGGAGGCTAATAACTTAGCTGCTTTCTTTGATAGGCTCAAATCTCTTACTAAGTCATTCAATTTGGGTTGGCTAAACTGCTGAGGGGCTAATGACTGCTTGGTATCAGAAGAAGGCCCTTCAGATTCTACAACCATTTCCTCATGCATCTTATCAAAATACACTTGATCACCATGTTCACTTTCTTCGTCCTTAAAAGAAATAAAACCATTGAAAACTGGAACCGGGGGTGTCTCAGAGTGTGGGATAGGTCGTATTGCTGAAGGAATATTAGGATATGCGATTATATGTTTTTTCTTGCTGATGCCCTTTGTATGGATCAGAAATCACATTCACTGCTGTGGTCCTTAGGTTCATGCCAAACCATGGGAATACCAAAAGGCATTCCTTTGCATTTTCCTTTTGTCCAGTCATGAAGCATTTCCTCACAATTATGACACACAATATGAGGAGCCCAATTCTTGTCTTGATCACCAAGGGGAACTTGAAAATAGGCAATATATGCACGTGTCACAAATGATGAAATATTGCACCTTTGACACTGAAGTGTGTAACAGCCACATATATAACAGAAGGTGTCAGAACTATTCGTACAATTATGCCTACTCGAAGAAGCCATGATTCAATCTTAAAACAATATAAGAGGGTGTTTTTTATCAGATAATTATCTTTTACATTTAAAAACAACTACAATTATGTAAAAGTGATGTTTGTAAAACATTAATTGCCTTGTGGTTATGTTCAATACAGGAGTCGTTGGCCTTTAACTCCAATTTAAAAACCAATGCACGCCATTAACTGTAACAAAAAGAAATGAAAATTGCATAGAAACTAGAGCATGCACCAAAAAAACAGATTTCAAATTTGGAATCAGCAATGAAGACATATATAGAAACAGTTCTAAAACCTCATGCAACAGAAAATGAAAAAAAAAATTGTTCCCCAGTGTAATAAATGGTGTTGAGCATCCTATCGTATGCCTATTGGCCATCTGTATGTCTTCTTTAGAAAAATGTCTATTCAGGTTCTCTGCCCATTTTTTTTTTTATTTGAGAGAGAGCCCTGGCCAGTTGGCTCAGTGGTAGAGCATTGGCCCAGCGTGTGGAAGTCCCAGTTTTGATTCCTGGCCAGGGAACACAGGAGAAGCGCCCATCTCTTCTCCACCCTTCCCCCTCTCCTTTCTCTCTCTCTTTCCCTTCCCCTCCCGCAGCCAAGGCTCCACTGGAGCAAAGTTGGCCCGGGCGCTGAGGATGGCTCCATGGCCTCCGCCTCAGGCACTAGAATGGCTCCTGTTGCAGTGGAGCAACGCCCAGAGGACCTGAGCATCGCTCCCTGGTGGGCATATCGGGTGGATCCCAGGCAAGCACATGTGGGAATCTGTCTGCCTCACCCCCAACCCCACCCCACTTCTCACTTTGGAAAAATAAAAAAAATAAATAAATAGTGAGAGTGAAAAACAGACAGACAGGAAGAGAGAGAGAGAGAGAGATGAGAAGCATCAACTCATAGTTGCGACCCCTTAGTTGTTCATTGATTGCTTTCTCATTTGTGCCTTGATCAAGCTGAGCCAGTGACCCCTTGCTCAAGCCAGCGACTTTGGGCTTCAAGCCAGCAACAACAGGGTTATGTCTATGATCCCACACTCAAGGCTGAGATGTCGCACTCAAGTTGGTGAGCCTGTGTTCAAGCCAGCAACCTTGGGGTTTCGAACCTGGGTCCTCAGCATCCTAGGTCAATGCTCTGTCCACTGGGTTATTGCCTGGTCAGGCTAGGTCCTCCACCCATTTCTAAACCAGATGGTTTGGGTTCTTTTGCTATTGAGTTGTATGAGTTATATATTTTGGATATTAACCCCTTGTCAGACATGATTTGAAAATATTTCTCTCCACTCAGCAGGTTGCCTTTTTATTTTGTTGACCATTTCGTTTGCTATGCAGAAGCTCTTTAGTGTGATGTGGTCTTACTTGTTTTCCTTTTCTTTTGTTACCTTTGCTTTTAGTCTGAGATCCAAAAAATCATTGCCAAGACTAATGTCAAGGAGTCTTGTTTTCTTCTATGAGTTTTATGTTTCAGTTCTTATACTCAAGTCTTTAATCCAGTTTGAGTTAATTTTTGTATGTAATGTAAGATAGTAGTCTAGTTTTACATTTTTGCATATGGCTCTCCAGTTTTCCTAATACCATTTATTAAAGAAACTCTTTTTCACCATTGTATATTCTTGCTTTCTCTGTCATAGATTAATTGATCATATATGCATGGGTTTATTTCTGGTCTCTCTATTCTCTTCCATTGATCTGTGTGTCATGCTGTTTGTTTGCATTTTCTTTTTTAATTTTTATTTAATGAATTTAGTGAGAGAGGAAGAAAAAGAAAGAGAGAGATAGACAGACAGGAACATTGACCTGTTCCTGCATGTGCCCTGACCAGAGAATTGAACTGGCAACCTCTGTGCTTCAGAATGATGCCCAACAAACTAAGCTATCTGGACATGGCAATACCATGCTGTTTTGATTACCGTAAGCTTTGTAATATAGTTTGAAATCAGGGAGCATGATGCCTCCAACTTTGTTCTCCTTTCTCGAGATTTCCTTGGCTGTTTAGCATCTTCTGTGATCCCATAAAATTTTGAGGATTGTTTGTTCTATTTCTGTAAAATATGGCATTGGAATTTTGATAAAGATTATCTTGAATCTTTAGATTGCTTTGGGTAATATATTCATTTATTAATCCTTTCAATCTGTAAGTATAAAGTATCTTTTCATTTGTGTCTTCTTCAATTTCATTTACTAGTATTATAGTTTTCAGTATACAGATTGTTCACCTGCTAGGTTAAATTTATACCTAGGTATTTTATTCTTTACGATGCAACTGTTATTGGGATTGTTTTATTAATTTCTCTTTATAATAGTTTTTTGTTGTTAGTATATAGAAAAAAATGCAACAGATCTTTGTATATTGATTTTTTTATCCTGCAACTTTACTAAATTTATTTATGAGTTTTAACATCCATAGTTCTTATAAAGTTAAACACATTCCTAACCTATAACCCAGCAATTTCTCTCATAGGTATTTACCCAACAGAAATGAAAAAATATATCCAGAGAAAGCTTATATATGAATGTTCATAACAGCTTTATTATTCATAACAGGCCAAACCTGGAAACATCGCAGATATCTATCAACAGAAAAATAGACAAATACATTGATCAAACAATGTAATACAAAATTTAAAAATAAACTCCCTTTAAACACAACAACATGGATAAATCTCAAAATCACTTACTGAGAAAAAGAAGCCATTAATATAAAATTTGAGAATAGACAAAAGTAATCTCAATAGAAATCAAACCATGGTTGCTTATTGCAGAAATGTGGGGATTGAATATAAAAAGGAGCATAAGGAAACTTTCTGGGGTGATGGGAATGCTCTATATCTCAATAGAAGAGAGGTTGTATACTTATGTTGTATACTTAAGATCTGTACATTTCACTGTGTGAATTTTATCTTACCTCAAAAAAAAGAAAAGAAAACAGGCCTGACCTGTGGTGGCGCAGTGGATAAAGCGTCGACCTGGGAACACTGAGGTCGCCAGTTCAAAACCCTGCACTGGTCTGGTCAAGGCACATATGGGAGTTGAGCTTCCAGCTCCTCCCCCCTTTCTCTCTTTCTCTCTCTCTCTCTCACTCTGTGTCTCCTCTCTAAAATGAATAAAATAAAAAGAAAAAAAAACTTTAAAAAACATAAACTTAAAAAAAAAAAAAGGAAAGAAAACAAATATCCTGGATTCCTTCCTAACGGTAACCTAAGTTATAAATTTACACTTACTTATAGATTATTATATTGATATTTGCTTCATGTACTGTATCTCCATGACATAAGTACCTGGCTTTGTGCCTGACCCATGGCAGTCATTCATTAAATAAGTTTTGAGTGAATGCATAATGAATGAATTGGTAGTTGAGAACTATGCTTTGGTAGCCCATACCAGACTTATATTAGAGTCACATCCATACTCTTATAACAGTATAACTGGTCTCTGTATTACCAGGCCTTCTATAGGCTTGCACATCATTACTGAATTCTGCTTCCTAAAATATATCATTGACAGTTTCTCTTTAAAAGCTGTAGCAGCGCCTTACAAGGCAGTGGCGCAGTGGATAGAGCATTGGACTGGGATGCTGAAGACCCAGGTTTGAGACCCTGAGTTCGCCAGCTTAAGCATGGGCCCATATGGCTTGAGCAAAAGTTCACCATCTTGGACCCAAGGTCTCTGGCTCGAGCAAGGGGTTGCTCGGTCTGCTGAAGGCCTGTGGTTAAGGCATATATGAGAGAGCAATCAATGAACAACTAAGGTGTCGCAACGGCAAGAAAAAACTAATGGTTGATGCTTCTCATCTCTCTCTGTTCCTGTCTGTCTGTCCCTATCTATCCCTCTCTCTGTCTCTATAAAAAAAAAAAGAAAAAAAGCTGTAGCAGCATGTTGGTTACTTAATCCATGCCCATCCCCCTTCTTCCTTCTTGCTTATAGAACCCTAATCATGTTCATGTTGCCATCCTTCTCTGCATGACGTTGGGCTTCAGGGGAGATTGGATCAAGTGGAGGAATAAGGGCAAAATGAGAGGGATATGGGTGAAACACTAATGTATCTAAGCCAATCACAGGACTCCATTTCCCTTGCTCATGTTTGGTGTAGGCATATGATAAAGTTCTGACCAATATGAGATTGGATGAAATCTCCTGAACTTCTTTGCTCTCACAAAGAGACAAAGAAAAATAAGAAATGATTCTCTCCTGTTGCTGAATGTTGTTAGATTTAGAACAGATGTTCTAGCTAGCGGACAAGCTGAGGTAGTAAGAATGGCAAAACAAAAACATGAAAACAGTTTTCTTTTTAGTGAACTGCTAAATTAATCAACCCTGTGTAGTCCTCCTTGACATCCTTTTTTCCTTTTAATTGTAATACTGAACTTTTATTGAAGTAAAGCACTCTAAATAAAACCAATTACAAAGATACATGTATGTCTCACACCAAGAAAACATTTTCAGTTATGCTGACAACCCAGAATGCTTTCAACTTTTCAAAGAAAGTTTTAGTGCCGTGGGGAAAATATACATGTTAAAGTGAAAAAGCAAGATATAGTATCATATATGCAGTGTGACCTCAACTATGAAAAAATTATAATATTTATACATTGAAAAAAAGACTGGAAGGAGCCTGACGAGGCGGTGGCGCAGTGGATAGAGCATCGGACTGGGATGCGGAAGACCCAGGTACAAGACCCCGAGCTCACCAGCTTGAGCTCGGGCCCATCTGGCTTGAGCAAAAAGCTCACCAGCTTGGAGCCAAGGTCGCTGGCTCCAGCAAGAGGTTGCTCGGTCTGCTGAAGGCCCGCAGTCAAGGCACATGTGAGGAAGCAATCAATGAACAACTAAGGTATCGTAATGGCAATGAAAAACTAATGATTGATTCTTCTCACCTCTCTCCGTTCCTGTCTGTCTGTCCCTATCTATCCCTCTCTCTGACTCTCTCTCTCAATGTCCCTGTAAAAAAAAAAAAAAAAAAAAAAAGGACTGAAAGGAAATGCACCAAACATTTAGCTGCAATTATCTTTGTATGGTTGTTTGCAATTCTTACTATATGAGATAATACATCTTCCTTATTGTTTAAACCATTTTGAATTTAGTTTTTTTATTACTTACAATCAAAAGCAGCTCAATAAAGCCATGAACAATTTCTTGGTACCTGTGGCATAAAGTCAAAATGGCTTAGTGTGCCCTATAAAATCCTATATAATCTGATGCTGGCCTAGTCCTAACTCCAGAATTTCCATCTCTACATTTCTGTTCTACTTCTTTTACCACCAGTGGTGTGCTGGTAAATATTAACAACCAGCTCTCCAGGAGGAAAAGACCTGGATTTATAGCATTAACCAATTTCCATGGTGTAAGTATTCTTACCCCTGACAATTTTATGTTACTAATGTGATGTTGCTGAACAGAGAATTTGGAAGAATGCAAGTGTCACTAGCAAACCAGTAAGACAACACACACCACCGTCCTACACAGCACCATCCTACACACCACTGTACCACACACCACCGTCCTACACAGCACCATACCACACACCACTGTCCTACACACCGCCGCACTACACACCAGCGTCCTACAAACCGCCGTCCTACACACCGCCGTCCTACACACCACCATCCTACACACCGCCGCACTACACACCACCATACTACACACAGCCGTACTAATACCCAAATCTCTCTTCCCTGTCTCTAAGTTTTCTCCCTAGAGTTCAAGGCCCAACTTGTATTATCTCCTTTGAAAAACTTCCTATAAAATCCTCAACTACAGAGGGAGAAAAGATGGCGATGGAGTAGGCGGACGTACCAACTTCCAACTCCCGGAACCAAAGTGGATTATAACTCAATTTTAAGAACCATCATCTGGATAAACCAACTTTGAACTAAACTAAGTGGACTCTTCAACCAAGGAACACTGCAGAAGCCACATCGAGACTGGTAGGAATAGCAAAATGCGAAGAGGGCTGCCCAGCTCCCCGGAGCAAACGGCAGCCCGGAGAGACCCGCGTGGCGAGAGGAGAGTTTGGCGGAGAGGGAGGGACCTGGGTCCCAGGAACCAAGCCCCAGCCTGCAGTCCCAGAGCCTAGAAGAGGCGTTTGGATAGTATCGAGCTGTGAAGCAAGTGAGGATACTATTTGTGAAAAAGAGAGAGTTTTCTCAGACCCAAAAATCTTTTTAAAGGGACAGCTCAGAAAGCCTCTCTCACAGCCACGCACCTGGGGCTCCGGGGAACTGGGACAGAGGAGAGGAACAGAGCAGCGGGAACAAAGAGTGGACTGAAGGCACGGAGACACTCTGAGGGACAGCCACCCAACCCATGGGCTAAGTCACTTCCCTAATCGAAAATGAATATTTCCCCTGGAACTAGCAATACCAGCAAAGGGAGACAGGACACTAGCCACGCAAGCTCTCCTGCGGCAATTAGAGCAGAGCTGCTTAGAGGGAGGTAGCTCCCAGGCCTACAGTGTGGAGACTTAGGGCACTTCTAGCCCCCTGAGGTTGCTGAAGCCTATGGTTGGACAGGACGCTGAAACGCGGTCCTGTCGGTGTGGGCGGAACGGTGTGAGCTCAGGCTAGCCTAGCAGGGGCGGAGGGGACGCGCAAAAGCTGTCCGGCAGTTGCGGACCGCCTGTGACCCCACTTGTGGGGAAAAATACGGGCAGAGATCAGCTCTGCGACCCTGCGCTAGCCAGACATGACAGCGGGCACGGGGCTAAGACCAGGGACGGGCGAGGGGCCCGCGGCTGAGCTCACGCTGCCAACCCCGCCCAGACGGAGAAACCGCGGTGTGCCATCTGTGTGCACGAGCAGGCTCCTAAGGCGGGGGCGAGGGAGACACTGAGACCAGCGGAAGTTCGAGGCTGAGCTCACGCTGCTCGCCCTGCCCGGCCGGAGAAACTGCGGATTACCACCCTACAAGCCCGAGCTTGCTCTGAGCGTGGGGACGGGGTAGGATCCGGAATGACCGGAAGCTAGCAACTGAGCTCACGCCAGCAAACACGCCCAGCCAAATAATCCCCTGCACAGGAGGACCCTGGCCTCGAGGGTGGGGCTAAATTCTGGATGGGTAAAGGCTCACAGCTGAGAGCACGTCAAAAGCCCCGCCCAACCCATGAAACAGTGGCGAGCAGGCTCTGACTGAGGGGGCTGGGCGTAAGCCTTCCAGAAAAAGGCTGGTTCCGCAGCTGAGCAAAAGTGCTCACCTCTGCCCAGGGTGCTAAGGCTAGTGACTTGAGTGACAGCCCCTCCCGCAAAGGAGAGGCAGAAATCACAGCAATAGCTGCAGTGAGCTGGCGCTGGCAACGCCCAAAACCAACCACCCTAGGCAGCGGCAGAGGGGGTGGCAAGCCTGCAGACAGACCACACCTAGAGAACACAAAGGCAACACATACTGGACTCCAGTGGCCACAACTTGCTTACACTCAGATAAAATGGGCAGGAAGAGGAATGCAAACCAAATGAACCAAGAGAAATCCCCAGAGAAGGACCTGAATTAACCAGATATAACCAAACTACCAGAAGCAGATTTTAGAATAATGATAGTTAGGATATTCAAAGAAATTAGAGCAACAATGGATAGTCACTATGAACACCTAAATAAAGACATAACAAGTATAAAAAATGAAATTGAAATAATAAAAAAGAATCAGACAGAAATGACAAATACAGTATTAGAACTGAAGACCACAATGGAAGGAATTAAAAGCAGGATGAATCACGCTGACGATCGAATCAGCGAGTTAGAGGACACAATAAACAAAGTTACAGAAGCAGAGAAAAAAAAGGAAAAGAGATTCAAAAAATGTGAGGAAACACTAAGGGAGCTCTGTGACAACATGAAGAGAAACAATATTCGCATCATAGGGGTGCCTGAAGAAGAGGAAAGAGGACAGGAAATGGAAACTTTGTTCAATCAAATCATAGGAGAAAACTTCCCTAAATTAAGGCTGGGAAACATTCCACATGTTCAAGTGGCACACAGAACTCCATTAAAGAGAAACCCAAAAAGATCTACACCAAGACACATCATAGTTAAAATACCAAAGCTAATAGATAAAGAAAAAATCTTAAAAGCTGCTAGAGAAAAAAAGACTCTCACCTACAAAGTAGCCCCCATTAGGATGACATCGGACTTCTCAACAGAAACACTTGAAGCCAGAAGGGAATGGCAAGATATAATCAAAGTAATGCAGAACAAGAACCTACAACCAAGACTACTCTATCCAGCAAGGCTAACGTTTAAAATTGAAGGAGAAATAAAGAGCTTTCCAGACAAAGAAAACCTCAAGGAATTCATTAAAATCAAACCAATCCTGCAAGAGATTCTAAGGGGCCTAGTGTGAACAATTCAAAGGGAGGAAAGAATATAGCAAAAAAAAAAAAAAAAAATACAGCTTTAAAGAATAAAATGGCAATAAACAACTACATATCAATAATAACCTTAAATGTAAATGGATTAAATGATCCAATCAAAAGACATAGGGATAAAGAAACAGGACCCATACATATGCTGTCTACAAGAGACACACCTTAAAACAAAAGATACACATAAACTGAAGGTAAAAGGGTGGAAAAGAATATTTCATGCAAATGGAAATGAAAAAAAACAGCCGGGGTAGCAGTACTTATATCTGACAAAATGGACTTGAAAACAAAGACTGTAGTAAGAGATAAAGAAGGACACTACATAATGATAAAGGGAACAATTCAACAGGAAGATGTAACTATTATAAATATCTACGCACCAAATATAGGAGCCCCGAAATTCATAAAGCAGACTTTGATGGATATAAAGGGAGAGATTAACAGTAATACTATCATAGTAGGGGATTTCAATACCCCACTAACAACAATGGATAGATCCACAAGAAAGAAAATCAATAAAGAAACAGCAGACTTAAAGGAGACACTAGATCAACTTGATTTAATAGATATATTCAGAACTTTTCACCATAAAGCAGTAGAATATACATTCTTCTCAAGCGCTCATGGTACGTTTTCTAGGATAGACCACATGTTAGGACACAAAAAAGGCCTCAACAAATTTAAGAGGATTGAAATTATATCAAGCATTTTCTCTGATCACAATGCCATGAAACTAGAAATTAACCACAAAAGAAAAACTGAAAAATACTCAAACACTTGGAAACTAAATAGCATGATATTAAATAAGGAATGGATTAACATTGAGATCAAAGAAGAAATAAAGAAGTTTCTAGAAGCAAATGATAATGAGCATACGTCAACTCAAAATCTATGGGACACAGCAAAAGCAGTTCTGAGAGGGAAGTTTATTGCACTACAGGCATATCATAAGAAGCTAGAAAAAGATCATATAAGCAACTTAACCCTGCAGCTAAAAGAACTTGAAAAACAACAACAAATAAAACCCAAGACAAGTAGAAGGAAGGAAATAATAAAGATCAGAGCAGAAATAAATGACATAGAGGCTAAGGAAACAATACAGAGGATCAATGAAACCAGAAGCTGGTTCTTTGAAAAGGTAAACAAGATTGATGAACCCTTAACTAGACTCACCAAGAAAAAAAGAGAGAGGTCTCAAATAGATAAAATTAGAAAGGACAGTTGAGAAATTACCATTAATACAACAGAGAAACAAAGCATTATAAGAAAATACTATGAAGAACTCTATGCCAAAATATTAGACAATCTTGGTGAAATGGACAAATTTCTTGAATCATATAAACTTCCAAAAATCAATCAGGAAGAATCAGAGCACCTAAACAGACCAATTACAACAGATGAGATTGAAACAGTTATCAAAAAACTCCCAAAAGGCCTGACCTGTGGTGGCGCAGTGGATAAAGCGTCAACCTGGGAACACTGAGGTCGCCAGTTCAAAACCCTGCACTTGTCTGGTCAAGGCACATATGGGAGTTGATGCTTCCAGCTCCTCCCCCTTTCTCTCTTTCTCTTTCTCTCTCTCTCCCTCTCTGTGTCCTCTCTAAAATGAATAAAATAAAAAGAAATTAAAAAAAAAAACTCCCCAAAAAGAAAAGTCCTGGGCCTGATGGCTTCACAAGTGAATTCTATCAAAAATTCAAAGAAGAACTAACTCCTATCCTCCTCAAGCTATTTCAAAAAATTCAAGAGGAAGGAAGACCTCCAAACTCCTTTTATGAGGCGAGCATAATTCTGATCCCAAAAACGGGCAAAGACAACACAAAGAAAGAAAATTATAGGCCTATATCCCTGATGAATTTAGACGCTAAAATTCTCAACAAAATATTAGCCAACCGGATTCAGCAATATATGAAAAAAATCATACACCATGATCAAGTTGGATTTATTCTGGAGAGGCAAGGCTGGTTCAATATTCGCAAATCAATCAATGTGATTCATCACATAAACAAAAGGAAGGACAAAAATCATATGATAATTTCAATAGATGCAGAAAAGGCATTTGATAAAATCCAGCACCCATTCATGCTTAAAACTCTCAGTAAAGTGGGAATACAAGGAACATTCCTTAACATGATAAAGGCCATCTACGACAAACCCACAGCAAACATCATACTAAATGGACAAAAATTAAAAGCAAACCCCTTAAGATCAGGAACCAGGCAGGGTTGCCCACTTTCACCACTTTTATTCAACATAGTTCTGGAAGTCCTAGCTACAGCAATCAGACAAGAAGAAGAAATAAAAGGCATCCAAATTGGAAAAGAAGAAGTAAACCTGTCACTATTTGCAGATGATATGATATTGTATATTGAAAACCCTAAAGTCTCAGTCAAAAAACTACTGGACCTTATAAATGAATTCAGCAAGGTGGCAGGATATAAAATTAATACTCAGAAATCAGAGGCATTTTTAAATACTAACAATGAACAGTCAGCAAAAGAAATTAAGGATTCAATCCCTTTCACTATGGCAGCCAAAAAAATAAAATACCTAGGAGTAAATTTAACCAAGGAGGTTAAGGACTTGTACTCGGAAAATTATAGAACATTGATAAAAGAAATCAAGGATGATACAAACAAGTGGAAGCATATACCATGCTCATGGCTAGGAAGAATAAACATCATTAAAATGTCTATATTACCCAAAGCAATTTATAAATTCAATGCAATACCAATTAAAATACCAATGACATACTTCAAAGATATAGAACACATATTCCAAAAATTTATATGGAACCAAAAAAGAACACAAATAGCCTCAGCAATCTTAAAAAGAAAAAATAAAGCAGGAGGTATCACTCTTCCGGATATCAAGGTCTACTACAAGGCCATTATACTCAAGACTGCCTGGTACTGGCATAAGAACAGGCACAGTGATCAATGGAACAGAACAGAAAACCCAGAAATAAACCCACAGCTTTATGGACAACTGATATTTGACAAAGGAGGAAAGAACATACAATGGAGTAAAGACAGCCTCTTTAACAAATGGTGCTGGGAAAATTGGACATCTACCTGCAAAAAAATGAAACTAGACCATCAACTTACACCATTCACAAAAACAAACTCAAAATGGATAAAAGACTTAAACATAAGCCGTGAAACTATAAGCATCTTAGAAGAAAACATAGGCAGCAAGCTCTCCGACATCTGTAGCAGCAATTTATTTGCTGATTTATCTCCACTGGCAAATGAAATAAAAGGCAAGATAAACAAATGGGACTATATCAAACTAAAAAGCTTTTGCACAGCTAAAGACAATAAGAACAGAATAAAAAGACAAACTACACAATGGGAGAACATATTCGACAGCACGTCTGATAAGGGGTTAATAACCAAAATTTATAAAGAACTTATAAAACTCAACACCAGGAAGACAAACAATCCAATCAAAATATGGGCTAAAGAAATGAATAGAAATTTCTCCAAAGAAGACATACAGATGGCCAAAAGACATATGAAAAAATGCTCAACATCACTAATCATTAGAGAAATGCAAATTAAAACCACAATGAGATATCACCTCACACCAGTCAGAATGGCGCTCATCAGCAAAACAACACAGAACAAGTGCTGGCGAGGATGTGGAGAAAAGGGAACCCTTCTGCACTGCTGGTGGGAATGCAGACTGGTGCAGACACTGTGGAAAACAGTTTGGAGATTCCTCAAAAATTTAAAAGTCGAACTGCCTTTTGACCCGGCTATCCCACTTTTAGGAATATACCCTAAGAACACCATAACACTGTTCGAAAAGAAGAAATGCGCCCCCATGTTCGTGGCAGCATTGTTCACAATAGCGAAGATGTGGAAACAGCCCAAGTGTCCGTCAGAAGACGAGTGGATTAAAACGCTTTGGTATATATATACTATGGAACAATATTCAGCCATAAGAAATGATAACATCGGATAATTTACAACAGAATGGATGTACCTTGATAACATTATACGAAGTGAAATAAGTGATTCAGAAAAAAAAAACCATCTGAGAACAGCATAATTTCATACATAGGTGGGACATTAAAGTGAGACTAGGAGACATGGACAAGAGTGTGGTGGTTACGGGATGGGGGGAGGGAAGGGAGAGTGGAATAGGGAGAAGGGGGGGGGGGTACAGGGAAAACCAGATAGAAGGTGACAGAGGACAATTTGACTTTGGGTAATGGGTATGCAGCACAATTGAATGATAAGATAATCTGGAGATGGTTTCATTGTACATATGTACCCTGATTTATTGGTGTCACCCCATTAAAGTTAATAAAATAAAAAAATAAAAAAAAAATCCTCAACTACAAATGTCTTTATCAATCTATTAGCACCTATCCATTGCATTGAAATGGTTAGTTTTCACAAGTATTTGCTATTATGTAAACTATTTAATCACCTAATGAAAAATAAGTCTAGGAATTATAAAACAGCAAGAAAGGAGAGTTCAGCGACACATTTATATTCCTGTATCTGATAAAGGGTTCCGGAGGAGCAAGATGGCAACGGAGTAGGCGGACATACCAACTTCCAACTCCCAGAACCAAAGTGGATTATAACTCAATTTTAAGAACCATCATCTGGATAAACCAACTTTGAACTAAACTAAGTGGACTCTTCAACCAAGGAACACAGAAGAAGCCACATTGAGACTGGTAGGAATAGCGAAAATGCGAAGAGGGCTGCCCAGCTCCCCGGAGCAAATGGCAGCCTGGAGAGACCCACGTGGCGGGAGGAGAGTTTGGCGGAGAGGGAGGGACCTGGGTCCCAGGAACCAAGCCCCAGCCTGCAGTCCCAGAGCCTAGAAGAGGCGTTTAGACAGTTTTGAGCTGTGAAACAAGTGTGGGAGCTCCCAGTCCTACACTGTGGAGTATTAAGTCCCTTCCTACTCTGCTGAGGGTTGCTGAAGGGTATGGTGGCGGCAGGACGCTGAAAAGTGGTTCTTTCGGCATGGGTGGAGGCCAAGCCGGTGTGAGCTCTGTCTAGCCCAGCAGGGGTGGAGGGGACGCGTGAAAGCGGTCCTGAAGCTGCGGACCGCCTGTAATCTCACCTGCGGGAACAAGGCGGGAGGCCAGGAACGGGCAGAGATCTGCTCTGCGACCCTGCTCAAGCCGGCCCTGACCGCGGGGACGGGGCTAGGGCCAGGGACAGGCGAAGGGCTCGTGGCTGAGCTCAGGCTACCAGCCCCGCCCGGCTGGAGAAACCGTGGTTTGCCATTCGACGTGCGCGAGCGGGCTCCGAGCGCGGGGACAGGGTAGACCCCGAGACAAGAGGAAGCTCGCAGCTGAGCCCACGCTACTATCTCCGCCTGGCCAGAGAAACTGCGTTTGCCATCCTACGTGCACGAGTGGGCTCCGAACGCGGGTGTGAGGTAGAGTCTGGGACGAGCGGAAGTCTGCAGCTGAGCGGAGCCAGCAAACACGCCCGGCCCAATAAACCTTGCTTTGCGACCCTGCGCAGAATGGCCCTGGCCTCGAAGGCGGGGCTAAAGCTCCGAATGGGCAAAGGCTCACAGCTGAGAGCACGTCAAAAGCCCCGCACAGGTCTGACCTGTGGCGGCGCAGCGGATAAAGCGTCGACCTGGGAACACTGAGGTCGCCAGTTCAAAACCCTGCACTGGTCTGGTCAAGGCATATATGGGAGTTGATGCTTCCAGCTCCTCCCCCCTTTCTCTCTCTCTCTCTCTCTCTCTCTATCTGTTTCCTCTCTAAAAGGAATAAAATAAAATAAAATAAAAAAAGCCCCGCCCAACCCGCAAAACTGTGGCGAGCAGGCTCTGACTGCGGGTTCTGGGTGGAAGTCCAGAAACAGGCTGGGTCAGCAGCTGAGCAAAGGTGCTCACCTCTACCCTTGGTGCTGAAGCATGGGGCTTGAGTGACAGCCCCTCCCACGGAGGAGAGGCAGAAATCACAGCAAAAGCCACAGAAAGCCGGCGCTGGAAACGCCCATACCCAACCGCCCTAGGCAGCAGCAGAGGGGGTGGGGGGCCTGCAGACAGACCACACCTAGAGAACACAAAGGCAACACATACTGGACTCCAGTGGCCACAACTTGCTTACACTCAGATAAAATGGGCAGGCAGAGGAATGCAAACCAAATGAATCAAGAGAAATCCCCAGAGAAGGACCTGAATTAACCAGATATAACCAAACTACCAGAAGCAGATTTTAGAATAATGATAGTTAGGATGTTCAAAGAAATTAGAGCAACAATGGATAGTCACTATGAACACCTAAATAAAGACATAACAAGTATAAAAAATGAAATTGAAATAATAAAAAAGAATCAGACAGAAATGACAAATACAGTATTAGAACTGAAGACCACAATGGAAGGAATTAAAAGCAAGATGAATCACGCTGAGGATCGAATCAGCGAGTTAGAGGACACAATAAACAAAGGCACAGAAGCAGAGAAGAAAAAGGAAAAGAGACTCAAAAAATGTGAGGAAACTCAAAGGGAGCTCTGTGACAACCTGAAGAGAAACAACATTCGCATCATAGGGGTGCCTGAAGAAGAGGAGAAAGAACAAGAAATAGAAACTTTGTTCAATCAAATCATAGCAGAAAACTTCCCTAAATTAAGGCTGGGAAACACTCCACACGTTCAAGAAGCACACAGAATTACATTAAAGAGAAACCCAAAAAGATCTACACCAAGACACATCATAGTTAAAATACCAAAGCTAAGTGATAAAGAGAAACTTTTAAAAGCTGCTAGGGAAAAAAAGGCTATCACCTATAAAGGAACCTCCATAAGGATGACATCAGACTTCTCAACAGAAACACTTGAGGCCAGAAGCGAATGGCAAGATATAATCAAAGTAATGCAGAACAAGAACCTACAACCAAGACTACTCTATCCAGCAGGGCTAACATTTAAAATTGAAGGAGAAATAAAGAGCTTTCCAGACAAAGAAAGCCTCAAGGAATTCATAAAAACCAAACCAATTCTGCAAGAGATACTAAGGGACCTGTTGTGAAGAGTTTAAGGGAGGAAAGAATACAGCAAAAGAAGAATACAGCTTTAAAGAATAAAATGGCAATAAACAACTACATATCAATAATAACCTTAAATGTAAATGGATTAAATGATCCAATCAAAAGACATAGGGATAAAGAAACAGGACCCATACATATGCTGTCTACAAGAGACACACCTTAAAGCAAAAGATGCACATAGACTGAAAGTAAAAGGATGGAAAAAAATATTTCATGCAAATGGAAATGAAAAAAAATCCAGGGTAGCAGTACTTATATCTGACAAAATAGACTATAAAACAAAGGCTGTAGTAAGAGATAAAGAAGGACACTACATAATGATAAAGGGAACAATTCAACAGGAAGATATAACTATTATAAATATCTACCCACCAAATATAGGAACCCCGACATACATAAAGCAGACGTTGATGGATATAAAGTTCGAGATTAACAGCAATACTATCATAGTAGGGGATTTCAATACCCTAACAACACTGGATAGATCCTCAAGAAAGAAAATTAATAAAGAAACAGCAGACTTAAAGGAGACACTAGATCAACTCGATTTAATAGATATCTTCAGAACTTTTCACCCTAAAGCACTAGAATATACATTCTTCTCAAGCGCTCATGGTACGTTTTCTAGGATAGACCACATGTTAGGACACAAAAATGGTCTCAATAAATTTAAGAAGATTGAAATCATATCAAGCATTTTCTCTGATCACAATGCCATGAAACTAGAAATTAACCACAAAAGAAAAACTGAAAAATACTCAAACACTTGGAAACTAAATAGCATGATATTAAATAAGGAATGGATTAACATTGAGATCAAAGAAGAAATAAAGAAGTTTCTAGAAGCAAATGATAATGAGCATACGTCAACTCAAAATCTATGGGACACAGCAAAAGCAGTTCTGAGAGGGAAGTTTATTGCACTACAGGCATATCATAAGAAGCTAGAAAAAGATCATATAAGCAACTTAACCCTGCAGCTAAAAGAACTTGAAAAACAACAACAAATAAAACCCAAGACAAGTAGAAGGAAGGAAATAATAAAGATCAGAGCAGACATAAATGACATAGAGGCTAAGGAAACAATACAGAGGATCAATGAAACCAGAAGCTGGTTCTTTGAAAAGGTAAACAAGATTGATGAACCTTTAACTAGACTCACCAAGAAAAAAAGAGAGAGGACTCAAATAAATAAAATTAGAAAGGACAGTGGAGAAATAACAACCGACACAACAGAAATACAAAGCATTGTAAGAAATTACTACGAAGAACTAACTATATGCCAAAAAATTAGACAACCTAGGAGAAATGGACAAATTTCTTGAATCATATAACCTTCCAAAAATCAATCTGGAAGAATCAGAACACCTAAACAGACCAATTACAACAAATGAGATCGAAACAGTTATCAAAAAACTCCCAAAAAAGAAAAGTCCTGGGCCTGATGGCTTCACAAGTGAATTCTATCAAAAATTCAAAGAAGAACTGACTCCTATCCTCCTCAAGCTATTTCAAAAAATTCAAGAGGAAGGAAGACTTCCAAACTCCTTTTATGAGGCGAGCATAATTCTGATCCCCAAAACGGGCAAAGACAACACAAAGAAACAAAATTATAGGCCTATATCCCTGATGAATTTAGACACTAAAATTTCTCAACAAAATATTAGCCAACCGGATCCAGCAATATATGAAAAAAATCACACACCATGGCACCCATTCATGCTCAAAACTCTCAGTAAAGTGGGAATACAGGGATCATTCCTTAATATGATAAAGGCCATCTACGACAAACCCACAGCAAACATCATACTAAATGAACAAAAATTGAGAGCAATCCCCTTAAGATCAGGAACCAGGCAGGGATGCCCCCTTTCACCACTTTTATTCAACATAGTTCTGGAAGTCCTAGCTACAGCAATCAGACAAGAAGAAGAAATAAAAGGCATCCAAATTGGAAAAGAAGAAGTAAACCTGTCACTATTTGCAGATGATATGATATTGTATATTGAAAACCCTAAAGTCTCAGTCAAAAAACTACTGGACCTTATAAATGAATTCAGCAAGGTGGCAGGATATAAAATTAATACTCAGAAATCAGAGGCATTTCTATATACCAACAATGAACAGTCAGCAGAAGAAATTAAGGAAACAATTCCCTTCACTATTGCAGCCAAAAAAATAAAGTACCTAGGGGTAAATTTAACCAAGGAGGTTAAGGACTTGTGCTCGGAAAATTATAAAACATTGATAAAAGAAATCAAGGGTGATGCAAACAAGTGGAAGCATATACCGTGCTCATGGCTAGGAAGAATAAACATCATTAAAATGTCTATATTACCCAATGCAATTTATAAATTCAATGCAATACCAATTAGTATACCAATGACATACTTCAAAGATATAGAACACATATTCCAAAAATTTATATGGAACCAAAAAAGAACACAAATAGCCTCAGCAATCTTAAAAAGAAAAAATAAAGCAGGAGGTATCACTCTTCCAGATATCAAGGTTTATTACAAGGCCATTATACTCAAGACAGCCTGGTACTGGCATAAGAACAGGCACAGTGATCAATGGAACAGAACAGAAAACCCAGAAATAAACCCACAGCTTTATGGACAACTGATATTTGACAAAGGAGGAAAGAACATACAATGGAGTAAAGACAGCCTCTTTAACAAATGGTGTTGGGAAAATTGGACATCTACCTGCAAAAAAATGAAACTAGACCATCAACTTACACCATTCACAAAAACAAACTCAAAATGGATAAAAGACTTAAATGTAAGCCATGAAACCATAAGCATCTTAGAAGAAAACATAGGCAGCAAGCTCTCCGACATCTGTAGCAGCAGTATATTTGCTGATTTATCTCCACGGGCAAATGAAATAAAAGGCAAGATAAACAAATGGGACTATATCAAACTAAAAAGTTTTTGCACAGCTAAAGACAATAAGAACAGAATAAAAAGACAACCACACAATGGGAGAACATATTCGACAGCACATCTGATAAGGGGTTAGTAACTAAAATTTATAAAGAACTTATAAAACTCGCCTGACCTGTGGTGGCGCAGTGGAAAAGCGTCGACCTGGGAACACTGAGGTCGCCAGTTCAAAACCCTGCACTGGTCTGGGCAAGGGAGTTGATGCTTCCCACTCCTCCCCCCTTTCTCTCTTTCTCTCTCTCTCACTCTCTCTCACTCTGTGTCTCCTCTCTAAAAATGAATAAAGTAAAAAAAATTAAAAAAAAGAACTTATAAAACTCAACACCAGGAAGACAAACAATCCAATCAAAATATGGGCAAAAGAAATGAATAGAAATTTCTCCAAAGAAGACATACAGATGGCCAAAAGACATATGAAAAAATGCTCAACATCACTAATCATTAGAGAAATGCACGGATGAGTAAAGCACTCTAGGAACACACAAAGGAAAAGGGCAAGATCTGGGGGACACGTAAAAAGAAAGCATTGACTATGGGAAGAAAGAGGAAAACTGAGGGGCGAATAGTGAGAAGTTATAGAAGAATGTCACAAGTGCTAATCAGGGATACTGCCCTGCAACAGTTTTTAAATGGGTAGTCCATTCAGGTGCTCGGTGCCCGTCTCCTCTCCTGAGCCAGAGATCACACATTAGTGGCAGCTCTGCTCTTAACTGTCAGTAAATGATACTTAACATAGGACTCCTTGTCTAGATCCTCTACAGGGACAACAAGAGTTCATCAAAATGGTGGTGCAGTGGATAAAACAACCTGAATCACTGAAGTCACAGGTTTGAAACCCCGGGCTTGCCTGCTCAAGGCACATATGGGAGTTGATGCTTCCTGCTCCTCCCCCTCTTTTCTCTCTCACTTTCTTCTTTCTCTCTCCTCTCTCTCTAATAAAAAAAAATGAATAAATAAATATTTTTTAAATGGGAATTAATACAAGTCAGTGAATTCTGTTTTGTAAGCACCCACCTTGTATAAAACATGCAAAGATACAATCATTACCCTTACGAAACTGCCATGAGCAAGACTAGGCATTAAAAGTCCAAATGCTTCTGGGCTTGACATATGGCCTTCACCTTACCCAGGAAAAAAAGATGGAAGGTGGTTTAGACTATAAAAGGACAATGTGGCCTTTGACTATGGGCATTCATTCCTGGAAGAAACTGAAAGGGCTGATTCTTACTGCCCATACAGTACATTCTGTCATTGATTTCCTGCTTCCTACAACACTTTTCTTTTGATCTTTAGTTTCCACTTCCCTTCCTCTAGATGAATAGTATTTTTAGGCCATTATGCAGCAATCAGCGTCTAACACTCAGAGAGCATAGTGGTTACTTTTAATGCTGAAGTGCAGCCCAGTCAGTTAGTGTTACTGTGGCCAATTCCTATGGGATCCCCTCACCACTGTAATCTAACTGGATGTGTAATCTAACACATCCAGTTAGATTACATTGCAGACTCAGTTTGTTGCAAGTGACCCTGCTTAAACCTAGGTGATTGTTATTTTGTGTGTCTGAATACATTGTTAATACCTCTACAGCAGGGGTGCCCACACTTTTTTAGCTTACAAGCTACTTATAAGATGACCAAGTCAAAATGATCTACCTACAATAAAAATGCAAAGCATAAATTTATTTCTTCTATATTATCATTATTTAAGTTACTATTATTACTATTTAATATTGTGTATTCTTCTTTCACCTTTCTCCTTCTCAGCTCACTTTTCGGAGCAAAGTCAATGTCATAGTTTTTATGAACAGTCCGAAAAAAGCCATCCACATTTCCCTTCTTTGGAATAGCAATGGCACACAGACAGATGAGGCAAACGCACTTAGAATATGACATAGTGGAAAAAAAACCCTCCCATTCTGTGTGAAAGTGGTAGGTTTTAGGCTTCTTACTCAGACCAGCTACGACACTCATTTTTATACCCTTTGTTGTATTTAGTTTAAATAAATTGAAGGCTAACTACGCAGCAATGTAACTGAACAAGTTAGCGGGGTTTAACACGCATGCGTAGGGTGTCAAAAGTTCAGACGTCAGATTGGCTACCCTGTATGCCAATCAAAAGACAAATGTCTTTTTAATGTCATGTGATCTACCCACACTTCCTTCGCGATCGACCAGTAGATCGCGATCAACGTATTGAGCACCTCTGCTCTACAGTGAATCATTATATCTGTCTCCTAATTCCCACTGCCACAATCCTAGCTCATTACCTCTGACCTGAACTACTGTAAAATAACTCTACAACTGGTCTCTTGCCTTTGATCTCTCTCTTCTGCTGCTACCCTTCATGTCTGCCTAAAACTAAGGTCTAGTCACATTATTTCCCTATTCAAAAGCCTTCAATTGTCCTTTAAGAGAAAATTTACTGCCAATAATAGTAACTATCATGATAAGTATATAATATTAAATAAAACATGTATATTATTTATAATATATAATATGCTATAATGTGTTGTTATATAATTACTATATTATAATAAGTACCATTATTATATAATATATTTAGAAAATTAGTATTATTATTTTCTTAATGTATCACTATACGTCCCTGAGATCTCACAGATTGCTTTGGGATAATTGCATAAACTGAGAAAGAAAATACTGTCATTTAAAACCCAAAATGAACCTGACCAGGTGGTGGTGCAGCGGATAGAGCGTTGGATTGGGATGCAGGGGTCCCAGGTTCGAGACCCCGAGGTTGCCAGTTTGAATGTGGGCTCATCTGGTTTGAGCAAGGCTCACTAGCTTGAGCACAAGGTCGCTGGCTTGAGCAAGGGGTCACTTGGTCTGCTGTAGCCTCCCCTGTCAAGGCACATATGAGAAAGTAACCAATGAAAAACTAAGGAACCGCAACGAAGTATTGATGTTTCTCATCTCTCTCCCTTCCTGTCTGTCTGTCTCTATCTATCCATCTCTCTGACTCTGTCTCTGCCACAAAAAAATAAATAAATAAAAATAAATAAATAAACCCAAACTGAGTATAGTAGTTGCCTTTTAAAGGAGATAATGTAATTTCTATAATAATAAAAGAAAATTATTTACACTGCCCCCTCCACTCACAGAACTAGAAGAAGATGAACTAAAAGAAGAGAGTGGTGGCTATCAGAAGACTTTGTTGGTTCTTCTGAGGATGGGAACTAAAACAGATGGCCCATATTTTAGCAGGACATATTAATAACTCCTTGGAGATAATAAGAAAAATCAAATAGTAAAAGGGGAGCCCTATAGATGGGGTTAGGAAAATGAGGAATCTTTAAAGGAAGAGAAAGGACCAAGCAACATGGCAATATAAAACTTCTCCACTGCCTCTGGATCCGTGGTTCTTAACCTGAGTTCTATCGAACCCTAGGAGTTCAATGAGTCGGTCCCAGGGGTTCGGAGAAGCCTCTGCCGCGGAGGCCAGAATAAAGTAATACCGTAATTTGTTGTGAGTTCATGCACTTTCTTGGTTTTGTTCTTTGAGCAAGGTGATGCTAATGCACGGCTCATTTTATCATTTTGTGCACCAGTAAAAAAACATATACCTATGTCTTAAATTTGGAAAAATAATCATATTTTATTTATCACTAAAGAAGGGTTCGGTGAATGCGCATATGAAACTGGTGGGTTCGGTACCTCAAAAAAGGTTAAGAACCACTGCTCTAGATGGTCAGCAAATCCTAACACATACACAAATATCCTGTGTGAGAAATGTTTTCTGGGGAAAATGAAAGTAGTGGTTTCACATCTTGAGGTAATGTGGTGCAAAACAGCCACAGCACACTAGAGTTGGTGAAATGATCCATCCATTAAACCAATCACAAGAACAAGTATGAGGCGCCCCCCACCTCCTGAATTCCTGGAGTAACCATGCAGGAGAATGGACTTAAAGCAGTTTTATTTGAATCTCACTGGTATCTTCACAGAAACATAGATTACAATTTGATGGAGGTATGCATTCCCTCTTTTACTCTTTTTCCCTGTGAGTCCTGTGTGGCACTCAGTACTAAATAAACACTTATGTGATGATGGTTTTTACCTTCATTTTTCATTTTCCTTTCCTTTCTGTGGTCTGCTCAAAGGCCTGGTCCATCATGTGTTTTCTGCTTCTTTAGCTGTGAACAGCAAACTATGTCCCCTCCATATCAATGCGAGCACATCTGGGGCCACTGCCCTGCCCTCCACCTACGGGTTGATGTGCCACAATCCTGAGAACAGTAGTATTCTGAAGGCCTCCTCAGTGAAAAAAACAGCCACACCATATTTCTTCCCACAGGCCTCCCACAGGTAAACTTTGCTAATAAGAAAGGTCCCGAATAATTAGTAAAGGAAATTGGAATCAAAGAGAGAAATAATGGAAGACACCATCATTGTGTCTTATTTAGTAAAACTAGGATCTGGGCAGAACCATAGGGAGCCTCTGTGTGCTCTGAGGGGAGACAGTAGACAAGAAAAGAGGCAAGAGGATTAGTAGAAGAGAAGGAGTTATGAGTTATAAAGGGTGATCGCCTGGTGACAAATTATACCACCCTCAAGCCTCTATACTCTGAGCCTGAACTTTGAAAGCATAATTCTGACTTTCCTCTGACCAGATATCTCCCCATAGCATGAGGAGGCTATAGAATCAGGAGGCATGCACATCTGGAACCTCCCTTTCCAGAGCACACTCTGGATGCCTGGGATTCTGGAATTCCCAGTCCAGATGTACTGAGCCCACTTCCAGGGCCCGTGTGGGCCTCTTCACAGGGTCCAGATTCCTGAGGGTGAACACCAGCACCAGTGGGCCAGCTCATCTCACTCAGCCACATTCTAGACCACAACCCCAGGAATTCAATAATTCTAAGTTTGAACCTGGCCTTACAAGTTATGAAAATATACTTGTTGCCTGACCTGTGGTGGCGCAGTGAATAAATCATTGACCTGGAACACTGAGAACGCCGGTTTGAAACCCTGGGCTTGCCTGGTTAAGACACATATAGGAGTTAATGCTTCCTGTTCCTCCCCACTTCTCTCTCTCTCTCTCCTCTCTAAAATGAATAAATAAATTTAAAGAAAATATACTTGTCAAGGTAGATAGATAAAACATTTTATCTAATAACTTGTTAACTTTATGTATCACTTCTAATTATTTAGACTTATAGTGTATGGGCCTTTATTTGTACTCTTGCCCTAAGCCCCACAAATGTTAGGTGTGGGTCTATTTAAAATAAAAAGTGCGCCTGACCAGGCGGTGGCGCAGTGGATAGAGCGTCGGACTGGGATGCGGAAGACCCAGGTTTGAGACCCCGAGCTCACCAACTTGAGCACGGGCCCATCTGGCTTGAGCAAAAAACTCGCCAGCTTGGACTCAAGGTTGCTGGCTCTGGCAAGGGGTGGCTCGGTCTGCTGAAGGCCCGCGGTCAAGGCACGTGTGAGAAAGCAATCAATGAACAACTATGGTGTCGCAACGGCAACGAAAAACTAATGATTGATGCTTCTCACCTCTCTTCGTTCCTGTCTGTCTGTCCCTATCTATCCCTCTCTCTGACTCTCTCTCTGTCCCTGTAAAAAAAAAAAAAGTAATAAAATAAATTAGATTGTCTTTTAAAAAAAAAAAATAAAATAAATAAATAAATAAAAAGTGCTTGGTACTAGAGAATTATGTATTTAAGGGAAAGTATTCTCTGCTATTAAGAGCCTCAACTACAAACCTAGATTTTTATTTACAGATAGTGACTTATCTGGAAATTTTTCTCTAAATCCAAGTAGACCCCTACCAAATAATTATCTGTGTCCAAGGTCACACTTCTCATCACAACATCATTATTGGTACTTGTTGATTTCTTAGTTTCCAAACAAGGGTATGGATCCTTGCCTCTAGCCTGCTGTACCTGGCCCCTCCCCATCCCTGCAGGGGCTGCCTGCCCACCTCTTTTTTGCTTGGCTTCTGTTCATCTTCCTTCCACTTCCATTAGTCATTCTTTTAATAAAGCAAAAATAATTTTCAGTACATAATTTTAAAGATATCTTATTCAATAGCAAACAAATGGACTCATATTTCTTCCCCTCAAAAGGAAAAACCTAACTTTTTTAAATGACTCAGCTTTCCCCCCCTTTCAGTCATATACTTTTAATACAAAACTTGTTCCATTTTGCTATATCAAACAATGTATTGTCTTAACATATTTTTGATGTCTGATCATTCTTTTCCAGAGGGGGTGAAGAGGGAGGCAGACCAGGCTTGGAGAGGGTTCTGGAGACTGGGAGGACTTGAGTAAGATATTTACTCACAGCAACTGGGAGGAAATGGAGCCAGAGGGTGAGAGTAAAAACTACTGTATTTCCACATGTATAAGACACACCTCCCCCCCCCCGAAAAATTTGGGGTCTAAAAACTAGGTACATCTTATACAGTAGTTGTAGTTTTCTTACTTGCATTTCCCACTTTTTTACGAGGATGAGGAATTATATGCTTTTATGATTAATAAAACTTGAGTTCAATAACTTTATGTAATACATTTTTTTTTTTACAGGGACAGAGAGAGAGTCAGAGAGAGAGATAGACAGGGACAGACAGACAGGAACGGAGAAAGATGAGAAGCATCAATTATTAGGTTTTTGTTGCTGTTGCGACACCATGGTTGCTCACTGATTGCTCCCTCACATGTGCCCTGACCGGGGGCCTTCAGCAGACCGAACAACCCCTTGCTGGAGCCAGCGACCTTGGGTCCAAGCTGGCAAGCTTTTGCCCAAGCCAGATGGACCCGCGCTCAAGCTGGTGACCTCAGGGTCTAGAACCTGGGTCTTCCGCATCCCAGCCTGATGCTCTATCCACTGCGCCACCGCTTGGTCAGGCTATAATACATTTTTTTCATATTTCAGGCCTCAAAATTAAGGTGTGTCTTATACATGGAGAAATAGGGTATGTTTGAGGAGGTGTGACAGAGGTTAAGTATTAATCTAGAGAAGCAAAATCTTGTCATTAAGTTCAAGGGGCAAATTCAGAGCCCAAAATAGGAGATGAAGTCAGAGATCAGGAACTCAGTAAATTCAAGTGCAATGATAAGACAGGTATGAGGTGAAAGGGTCTATCCAGGGCTACGGGAGGGGGTGAGGGGGGCACGGAGTTCCAGAGCTCACTGCTCCAGTGAATGAGCTGAGACATACGCTAAACCCAAGTAAGGTTTAGTGAGAGAAGACATGACAGCCTCAGCCCAAGAACCCAGACTAGTGCTCAATTACCTTTCAGATAATGAAATCGATTTGTTAATTAGGTAACAATGTTTATGAGGAATAAATAAAAATTTATTACACTATGTATATTACCAGCAAACTCAGCCGCTTTTCTGAAGAGCGGCAGAAGGGAGAAAGAGGTATGAATGTGGACATTTAAAATTCACTAACATTGCAGACATAATGGTTACACTAGCTTTCCTCTTGCTAACAAATAGACCATCTAACTTTCTCATGCCAAAATTAAGAAACCTCCAGCCCCCTCCTCCTCTTCCCAACCCTCCCCGTTTCTCTCTCTCTCTCTCTCTCTCTCTCTCTCTCTCTCTCTCTCTCTTTCTCTCTCATTATTCTGCTTCCAACCCCAGAGTCTGGAAATCAGAATGAAAGTAATGAGTCAGAGTGAAGATGAGTCAGGGTTCGTTCCACAGTTTTCACCTGTGATAAACACTGTAAAACCGTATGCCGGAGTCTAAAGCAGCTGATTGACTGAGGGAGACACTCCAGCCCTTTGCAACTGGAATCATCTACAAGAGCTACATCCACCCGTTGTCAGGTGAGCAGAGCAGGTACTGCATGTGGTTCTCAGACCAGCAACAGGATATTACCTGGAAGCTCACTGGAAAAGCAGACAGCAGACTTGTGGGGGTAAAGAGAAAAGACACCACAGGCCATATAATATCTTATCACCATATCTCTTTAAAAGAGCTCTGCAAACCACTAACAACACATGGGAGTCTACTCTCTGGGCAAGTCAATCTGGAGTCACACTCCATTTACCCACAGTTTTATTCAACTCTTTAATGTCTCACTGGGTTAATCTTATGTCCAATGGTATGTATTTTTAAGAACCCAAGAGAAAAAAAAAATACATGTCTAAATGCCCTATTACTAAAAGTACGAAGAGTCTCTTTATTGAAAGACCAGAACATTATCAGCAGCAGCTAAGAACATTAGCATCCAGAAAGGTTTTATTGTTGTAGCAAGATGTTTATCACAATTAAATAGTAACTGGCAGCGAGGGACCAGGCACTAGAAAAGACAAGGACATTTCTCTTATCTGCTAAATGTTCTGAAAGTAGAATCAGGGGATACTGACTTGAAATACAAAAAGATATAGTAACCTGACTGAGTGACATCAACACTTCCTGCTTCTTCCTACATGTGTTAGTAATTAATGACAGAATTTAATTACTTTAACCAAGTGCAATACTGTTTCCTTCCTAGTTTTGACACATCAGTTGGTGGTCAGTGCTAGAAGAAGTGAAAAGCAACTATTTCTCAATGGAGCGCCATTACTTAGCATATTACCAAAAGCACTTCTCAAACATTTAGCTGCACAAGGCAATGAAATGATATTCCATCCCACAAGTTAAATCTAGTAGTCCCTGCTTAGCTTTTCTAAGTGCTTCTAATCTATTATAGATTACAAACTCTAAGTCTCCCAAATAGAGCCATTTTCATTTTTGTTGTTTAGGATGAAACCAGAGCAAATAATAATGGCTGAGGTAACAGTTTTTCTGTCAGACGCTTGTCCCTGATTATTGCTTCTACTCTCTGGGGAATAAAGGATCTCACAGGCTTATGAGGGGACATTAGCTTAAATGGGAAGAGAGCAATAAAGAGGATCAGGGATTTGAGTACAAGGTGATAAAGCCTAAGAACAGATGGCTTGATGAACATCAGTAAGGGTTCAAAATAGTGATCTGTATGCTTTTTTAAAAAAATGTTCTTCACGCCTGACCAGGCAGTGGTACAGTGGATAGAGCATTGGACTGGGATGTGGAAGACCCAGGTTCGAGACCCCGAGGTCACCAGCTTGAGTGTGGGCCCATCTGGCTTGAGCAAATTACTCACCAGCTTGGACCCAAGGTCGCTGGCTCCAGCAAGGGGTTGCTCAGTCTGCTGAAGGCCCGCGGTCAAGGCACATGTGAGAAAGCAATCAATGAACAACTAAGGTGTCACAATGGCAATGAAAAACTAATGATTGATGCTTCTCACCTCTCTCTCCATTCCTGTCTGTCTGTCACTATCTATCCCTCTCTCTGATTCTCTCTCTGTCCCTGTTAAAAAAAAAAATGTTCTTCACAAAAGCTAGAAAAATTCTTCTTGACATTATATGACAAGAATTGTAAAGACAGAAATATAAATTAAAAAATAGATATTTGAGAAGAAATATCTCAATAAATAGCAGTAATTGCAGCTACCAATTTTTTTTTTTAGGTGAGAGGAGGTGAGATTGTGAAGCAGACTCCCACACGGGCCCCAAACAGGATCCACCTAGCAACCCAGTCTAGGGTCGATGCTCCAGTACTAAGCTATTTTTAGCACCTGAGGTTGATGCACCCAGGTCAACTGAATTATCTTCAGCACCCAGGACCACGCTCAAACCAGTCAAGCCACTGGGTGTGGAAGCAGAAGAGGGAGAATAAGGAGGAGATGAATGGGGGAGAAGCAGATGGTCACTTCTCCTGTGTTCCCTGACCTGAAATCAAACCTGGGATGTACGCCAGGCCAAAGCTCTATCTACCAAGTCACTGGCCAGGGCCACTGCTACCAATTTAGGTTATATGTACTATTTGCCAGGTACAGAAAACTACAGAATTGGTGATGGTTTTGTCATTTAATCCTCTCAACAACTCTTCTTTTAACCCTGAATCTTCAGTGAAGTTTTATAAAACACCACAACCTGATCTGAGCTGAGTAACAAAAGGTACATGTACAATGGACCTCAGGAAGGACTGGCTGAATCCAAGGACTCCAATGTTTCTAGGGTTCTCTACAGCCTTCATCACAACTTCTTTCTACATCTGAGCTATATTCTCGCCCAGTACAGACTAACTTCTTTCTCACAAGTGGAAATAACTCCAGAACCTCACATCTGGGGGACAGGGAGATATTGTATCTCTGGGGGACGGGGAGATATTGTATTTGGGTTGGGTGTCCAGCCCTAGGCCAATGCCTGTGGCCAGGAAATAGGGTCATATAAGAACATGGGAGCTTCCATAATAATTAAGTGATTGATGAAAGAAAAGTAAGTGGTCAGGGTTATGCTCACACTTGGGCCAGAACAATATAGGGAAAGCAGAGCTGGGAGCCTGCTTGCAGGGCTGCAAGGGGCTCTGGAGAGATGTGGAGCAAGAGTGGACTTGAGTGAGGCCTGGGGTGAGCACCTTTCAGTGTTCTTCAAAGGGATGAGGAAGGAATGAAGAAGTACCCATTTCCTCTTTTTAGAACATTTCCTAGAAGTTACACACAATATCTCTGCTTACATCCCTGCCAGAACTTGGTGACATGATTATACCCAGCTGCAAAGAAAGCTCATAGATGTATTATTTATTCTGAGTGGCCATTCATCAAGTTTAAAATGAGAGATAGCCTGGCTGGGTAGCTCAGTTGATTAGAGCATTGTCCAGATACACCAAGGTTGCATGTTCGATCACCAGTTGAAGCACGCGTGGGGATCAACCGGGGAATGCATGAGTTGGCGGAGAAACAAATCCATGTTTCTCTCTGTGTCTCTGTCTCTATCTCCTTTCTTCTCTCTCTAAAATAAATATTAAGAATAAAAAATAAAATGAGAGATTATTTTACTGAGGAAGATCAGAAGGAGTATTAGGAGAAAACTAGCAATAAATGTCATAAGCCATACAATGAATATGTATTATTTTGTCGGGCTATAACTGGGCTTATATTCTTTGGGGAAATATTTCTCTCCTACTGCAACCATGTGATTTTGGAGGGACTTAGCCAATGACAGCATTCCACTTCCCTGGTCACAGAGATGAACTCCTGACACAGGTTGTTTCAAATATAACATTTCTATCCACCTTGACCTCAGTGATTAGTGCAAAGATAACACATAACCCAAATTTGACCCATCAGAGCCACTCTCTGGGATTTTCTAACTGGATTTTTCCAAGGTTATGAGGTAGGTCATAAAGATATAAGCTCAGGGCTACTTAGGCTATCATTGAAATACAGTGATAGACACTTAAAAGATTAAAACCAACATGGAGAAAGAAGCAGAGGTAAGAAGTGAAGAGGTTCTGGATGGCATCTAAGCTCTTGGAGCCAGTCACCTCTGAGAACTCTACTCCTTACCTTTCTGCAGTTTGACAATGAGCCACACATCCCCATTCTTGCTTAAGTTTGTTCCATTTGGGTTTCTGTAATTTATAATCAAAAGTATATTTATATTTTAAATTTATAAATTGATTTTAGAGAAAGAGAGGAAGGGGGAGAGAGAGAGAGAGATCGACTTGTTGTTCCACTTATTCATTCACTGGTTCACTCTTATATGTGCTCTGACTGCTGATCAAACCTACTACCTTGGCATATAAGGACGACACTCTAACCAACTGAGATACATGGCCAGGGCATATTTTATTTTTGCGACAGAGACAGAGAGAGGGACAGAAACACCGGATGGGAGAGAGAGATGAGAAGCATCAATTCTTTGTTATGTCACCTTAGTTATTCACCTACTGCTCTCTCATATGTGCCTTGACAGGGGGGCTACAGCAGACCAAGTAACCCCTCAAGCCAGTGACCTTGGACTCAAGCCGGTGAGCCTTGCTCAAACCAGATGAGCCTGCACTCAAGCTGACGACCTCAGGGTCTTGAACCTGGGTCCTCCATGTCCTAGTGTGATGCTCTATTCACTGCACCACTGCCTGGTCAGGCAGCCAGGGCATTCTTTAAATTTATATAAGTATACTTTCATATTTTAAATTTATATAAGTATACTTTTAGATTTTAAATTTATATAAATATACTTTAATATTTTGCAGTTATATAAATATACTTTTATATTGTGAATTTATATAAATATGCTTTTGATTACAAATTATAGAAATACAAAAGGAAAAAAATTCCACTTAAGCAAGAAGTAGGATGTATGGCTCATATTTATATTTTAATTTTTAGACCAAGCTATATATCATATGCATTCCAATGTATGCTATTAATTATGTAATATGCTCCTACTTACATAGTCTTTAAGGCTTCAGATAGTGTAAATCAAATATATTGTATTATATTGAGTGACTTCTCTATATGATAGGCACCCTCTTAGATTGGTCCTGGTGATACAGACTATGTCATTGTTTCTAACGTCAAAGTGCTCATCCTCTGTTGGGAAGGCAGAAAGAAAATAATCATTATGATGCCATAAGGATAAAAGATAAGCAGAGGTACACAGGGCAGGGTGATCAGCTCAATATTTTCAACTTCATTTACCAAAGAGGATTTCTTTTTTCTTTTTTTATGATTTTTTAAAATTGATTTTAGAGAGAGAGGAAGGGAGAGAGAAAGGCAGTAGCATCAATCTGCTCCTGTATGTACCCTGACTGGGGATCAAACCAGAAACCTCTGCACTTTGGGTCGATGCTTTAACCAACCAAACTATCTGGCCAGGGTCCAAAGAAGATTTCTTATAATCAATTGGTTATTCCCCTAGTATTTTTCAGTGCTAAAAAGGTAACTGCTAAGAAAAGTGCATTTTCTTAAAATTCCAAATTGAAATATTTATTTTCTTTATTACTACACTATAAAATATACAAATTCTGCCTGACCAGGAGGTGGTGCTGTGGATAGAGGATCAGATTGGGATGCGGAGGACCCAGGTTCAAGACCCCGAGGTCGGCAGCTTGAGTGCGGGCTCATCTGGAATGAGCAAAGCTCACCAGCTTAAGCCCAAGGTCGCTGGCTCGAACAAAGGGTCACTCAGTCTGCTGTAGCCCCCTGGTCAAGGCACATATGAGAAAGCAATCAACAAACAACTAAGGTGCCGCAATGAAGAATTGATACTTCTCATCTCTCTCCCTTCCTGTCTGTCCCTCTCTCTGACTCTCTCTGTCACAAAAATAAATAAAGAAAAAATTACATATATATATACAAATTCTACTCTAATCTATTGAGAGAGATTTCAAGTAGAAAAGTAAAGAAACTTCCTCAACTAATTTGGTGCATTCAAATTATTAAGATGATTAATTATCCAATACCAGAGAATTTCTCAGACATTTTTAATGCAGGGAGAAAAAAAATAAACTAGAAAATAAAAGCTTTCTGAAGTAGCTAAAATATATCAATATCCAATTCACAATACCATAATTTTAGGTTGGATTCCTTTAGAAAGGAAAATTAATTTATTAGATAGTAGGTAATATTTAATAATATTAAATTTTTCCCTAGGTCATCTGTACATTACATAACCACTCTGCTCAAAAAAATTGTTTGTTTAAATCAAACAGGAGGCAGTTGTCAGTGGTATCCCTAATACAACAGACACCACGAAACCAAGCACTTGGACCCAAGCTCCCATTAGTAAGCTCTTCTGCCCTACTTAAACTATAGTAGCTAGTAGATTAAATCCTATCAAGATAATTTGGCTTAATAAGAAGTTTTGTGATTCCTAGGAGAACCTGGGAAAAGCTGGATTAGGGAAGAAGTTCAGAAGAAAGAAAAATTTAATGACTTGCTAGTTATGTATTAATAATCTCTAGTATCATCTCTATTCAACAATTATAATAGAAAAATAATTTAATAGATGATGAGTTAGAAAATTCACTTTCCAAGGCTCATAAAGATATAAGAGGGAATGTATTTCTTTTTTTTTTACCATTGATTTGAGAGAGAGAAAGAGAAGCATCAACTCGTTGTTCCACTTAATTGTTCCTTTTAGTTGTGCACTCATTGCTTCTTGTACATGCCCTGACTGGGCAATCGAACCCACAGTGCTTTGGATTGATGCTTTATCCCCTGAGCCACATGGCCAGGGCGGAGTATATTTCTTTATGCAGATCATTAGATTGATCATTTTTGTCCAAACTGTAACAAGTTTAACAAAACATTTTCCATGATAAAACAACTTCTATAATAAGTGAGAGTATGGCCATCCATTCACAAACTGTTGATTGAATAAACCCATTGCCCAGAGTTCCGACACCAGCAGGCTATGGAGTGACAACAATGTCTATACTTGAATGTAACTCAAATGAGGTCATTCTCAATGCCTCAAAGACTTATTTCCAGTAGATAAATAACTGCAATAAATGACTGCAGTTCTGACCCCATCTCTTACTGTTGCATTGCACTACCAATAGCTTAGGAATGCTCTCTCTTACCCTTAATTTACACATAATCCATATACAGTGGTACCTTGAGATACGAGTTTAATTTGTTCTGTAACTGAGCTCATAAGTCAGTCAACTCGTATATCAAACAAATTTCTCCCATTTAAAATAACTGAAATAGGAGCAAGGTGGCGATGGAGTAGGCGGACGTACCAACTTCCAACTACCAGAACCAAAGTGGATTATAACTCAATTTTAAGAACCATTATCTGGATAAACCAACTTTGAACTAAACTAAGTGGACTCTTCAACCAAGGAACACAGAAGAAGCCACATTGAGACTGGTAGGAATAGCGAAAACGCGAAGAGGGCTGCCCAGCTCTTCGGAGAGATCCGCATGGCGGGAGGAGAGTTTGGCGGAGAGGGAGGGACCTGGGTTCCAGGAACAAAGCCCCAGCCTGCAGTCGCAGAGCCTAGAAAAGGTGTTTGGACAGTAGTGAGCTGTGAAACAAGTGAGGATACTGTTTGTGAGAGACAGTTTTCTCAGACCCAAGATTCTTTTTAAAGGGACAGCACAGAAAACCTCTCTCACAACCACGCACCCGGAGATCCGGGAAACGAGGACAGAGGAGAGGACCAGAGCAGCGGGAAGAGAGTGTGGACTGAAGGCACAGGGACAAACACTCTGAGGGACAGCCACCCTAACCCCTGGGCTAAGTCACTTCCTGTTGGGCAGATAAAATATATTATGCTCACTTTGTTAAAGATGGCACTGCCCACATGGAGGTTCGTTGATATTAATGTGTGTTCAGGGACAGGCTGTGGGCAGGCTGGGTTGTTATAACCTAAGGCTTAGTTTTAAGAGTAAGCTTTTCCCCACACCCTTGACTGATTGGATGATGAAGGGTGGTGCACTCTCATGAGGAATCCCATTGTGCCTCGGATGGGTGGCTTTGTATTGGAGACTTCCTTGTTTGTGTAATTGGATTGGAGGTTTTGATTTTACACTATAAAGTGGGACAGACCGGGAGCTTACTCTCTCTCGGTTCCTGAAGGATTAGTATAGAGAGGAGAGCAGAGTAAAGCCACGTGGAGGCAAGGAGAAGCAACCAAGATGGCAGAATGCTGAGTGAGAAGCCAGTTTGTTAAGAGTTTGTGCTGGAGGAGATGGGGAACAGAGGTGAATAAGTCTGGTGAGCTAGAAACCTTTAATTCTAGGAAACTCGGATAAGTCAGTAGCTTAGTGAGCACTGAATGAGTGGGTTTTGGAGCCAATGTGTGTTTTTGCTTGCCCGCCAGGTGCAAGCTAGAATTAAAGCTGATGGATCACCAGTTTTGGGTTTCATTGTTTCATTACTGACTCTTCGAATCAAATGTGAACCTGCATGGGCCAGGCTGCTGTGATGGTCGCTTCAACTACTGGCTTTAAACTTCCCTAATCAAAAATGAATATTTCTCCTGGAACTAGCAATACTAGCAAAGGGAGACAGGACACCAGTAAAACAAGCTCTTCCATGGCAATTAGAGCAGAGCTGCTTAGAGGGAGGGAGCTCCCAGGTCTACAGTATGGAGTGTTAGGAGCTGATCTGTGGAGCCCCTTCCTACTCTGCTGATAGTTCCTGAAGGGAGGGTGGCCGCGGGACGCTGAAAAGCGGTTCTGTCGGTGGGGGCCGAGGCCCAGCCGGTGTGAGCTCGGTCTAGCCCAGCAGGGGCAGAGGGGACGCGCGAAAGCGGTCCAGCAGCTGCGGACCCAATGTAATCCCCCTGCTGGCGGGAGGCCAGGAACAGGCAAAGATCTGCTCTGCAACCCTGCGCAAGTCGGTCCTAACCGCGGGGACGGGGCTAGGATCAGGGAAGGGCGGGCACTTGTGGCTGAGCTCACTCCAGCAGCCCCATCAGGCCGGAAAAACCGCGGTTTGCCATCCTGCGTGCGCGAGTTGGCTCTGAACACGGGGGGCAGGGTAGAGCCTTGGAGGAGCGAAAGTTAGCAGCTCAGCGCATGCCAGCAACCACGCCAGCCCAATAAACCTTGGTTTGCAACACTGCACAGGAGGGCTCTGGCCTCGAGGATGGGGCTAAAGCTCCAGATGGGCAAAGGCTCACAGCTGAGAGCACGTCAGAAGCCCTGTCCAACCCGCGAAACTGTGGCGAGCAGGCTCAGACTGCGGGTGCTGGGCGGAAGCCCGGAAACAGAATGGGTTCACAGCTGAGCAAAGGTGCTCACATCTGCCCTTGGTGCTGAGTCTAGTGCCTTGAGTGACAGCCCCTCCCACAGAGGAGAGGCGGAAATCACAGCAACAGCCGCAGTGGGCCTGTGTTGGCAACGCCCATACCCAACTGCCCTAGGCAACACCAGAGGAGGTGGCGGGCCTGCAGGCAGACCACACCTAGAGAACACAAAGGCAACACATACTGGACTCCAGTGGCCACAACTTGCTTATATACAGACAAAATAGGCAGGTAGAGGAATGCAAACCAAATGAGAAGGACCTGAATGAACCAGATATAACCAAATTACCAGAAGCAGAATTTAGAATAATGATAGTTAGGATGTTCAAAGAAATTAGAGCAACAATGGATAGTCACTATGAACACCTAAATAAAGAGATAACAAGTATAAAAAACGAAATTGAAATAATAAAAACGAATCAGACAGAAATGACAAATACAGTATTAGAACTGAAGACCACAATGGAAGAAATTAAAAGCAGGATGAATGACACTGAGGATCGAATCAGTGAATTAGAGAACACAATAAACAAAGGCAAAAAGCAGAGAAGAAAAAGGAAAAGAGACTCAAAAAATGTGAGGAAACTCTAAGGGAGCTCTGTGACAACATGAAGAGAAACAATATTCACATCATAGGGGTGCCTGAAGAAGAGGAAAGAGGACAGGAAATGGAAACTGTGTTCAATCAAATCATAGCAGAAAACTTCCCTAAATTAAGGCTGGGAAACATTCCACACGTTCAAGAAGCACACAGAACTCCATTAAAGAGAAACCCAAAGAAATCTACACCAAGACACATCATAGTTAAAATACCAAAGCTAAGTGATAAAGAGAAACTTTTAAAAGCTGCTAGAGAAAAAAAGGCCATCACCTTCAAAGGAGCCCCCATAAGGATGACATCTGACTTCTCAACAGGAACACTTGAGGCCAGAAGGGAATGGCAAAATATATTCAAAGTAATGCAGAACAAGAACCTACAACCAAGACTACTCTATCCAGCAAGGCTAACATTTAAAATTGAAGGAGAAATAAAAAACTTCCCAGACAAAAAAAGCCTCAAGGAATTCATTAAAACCAAACCAATTCCGCAAGAGATACTAAGGGGCCTGTTGTGAACAGTTCAAAGGGAGGAATGAATAGAGCAAAAGAAATATACAGCATTAAAGAATAAATTGGCAATAAGCAACTACATATCAATAATAACCTTAAATGTAAATGGATTAAATGATCCAATCAAAAGACATAGGGTAGCTGCATGGATAAAGAAACAGGACCCATACATATGCTGTCTACAAGAGACACACCTTAAAACAAAAGATGCACATAGACTGAAGGTAAAAGGATGGAAAAAATTATTTCATGCAAATGGAAATGAAAGAAAAGCCAGGGTAGCAATACTTATATCTGAAAAAATGGATTTTAAAAAAAAGGCTGTAGTAAGAGATAAAGAAGGACACTACATAATGATAAAGGGAACAATTCAACAGGAAGATATAACTATTATAAATATCTACGCATCAAATATAGGAGCCCCTATATACATAAAGCAGACTTTGATGGATATAAAGGGTGAGATTAATAGCAATACTATAATAGTAGGGGCTTTCAATACCCCACTAACAACACTGGATAGATCCTCAAGAAAGAAAATTAATAAAGAAACAGCAGACTTAAAGGATACACTAGATCAACTCGATTTAATAGATATCTTCAGAACTTTTCACCCTAAAGCAGTAGAATATACATTATTTTCAAGCGCTCATGGTACGTTCTCTAGGATAGACCACATGATAGGACACAAAAATGGTCTCAATAAATTTAAGAAGATTGAAATCATATCAAGCATTTTCTCTGATCACAATGCCATGAAACTAGATATTATCCAAAAAAGAAAAGCTGAAAAATACTCAAACACTTGGAAACTAAATAGAATGTTATTAAATAATGAATGGATTAACAATGAGATCAAAGAAGAAATAAAAAAGTTTCTAGAAACCAATGATAATGAGCATACATCAACTCAAAATTTATGGGACACAGCAAAAGCAGTTCTGAGAGGGAAGTTCATAGCACTACAGGCATACCATGAGAAGCTAGAAAAAGCTCAAATAAGCAACCTGACCCTGCATCTAAAAGAACTAGGAAAACAACAGCAAATAAAGCCCAGGACTAGTAGAAGGAAGGAAATAATAAAGATCAGAGCAGAAATAAATGAGATAGAGGCTAAGGAAACAATACAGAGGATCAATGAAACCCGAAGCTGGTCCTTTGAAAAGGTAAACAAGATCGATGAACCTTTAACTAGACTCACAAGAAAAAAAGAGTGAGGACACAAATAAATAAAATTAGAAATGAGAGTGGAGAAATAACAACTGACACAACAGAAATACAAAGCATTGTAAAAAAATACTATGAAGAAATCTATGCCAAAAAATTAGACAATCTAGATGAAATGGACAAATTCCTTGAATCATATAATCTTCCAAAATTCAATCTGGAAGAATAAGAACACCTAACCAGACCAATTACAGCAAATGAGATCGAAACAGTTATCAAAAAACTCTCAACAAAGAAAAGTCCTGGGCCTGATGGCTTCACAAGTGAATTCTACCAAAAAATTCAAAGAAGAACTAACTCCTATCCTTCTCAAGCTATTTCAAAAAATTCAAGAGGAAGGAAGACTTCCAAATTCCTTTTATGAGGCGAGCATAATTCTGATCCCGAAACTGGGCAAAGACAACACAAAGAACGAAAATTATAGGCCAATATCCCTGATGAATTTAGATGCTAAAATTCTCAACAAAATATTAGCCAACAGGATCCAGCAATATATGAAAAAATCATACACCATGATCAAGTGGTATTTATTCTGGAGAGGCAAGGCTGGTTCAATATTCGCAAATTAATCAATGTGATTCATCACATAAACAAAGGAAAGGACAAAAATCACATGATAATTTCAATAGATGCAGAAAAAGCATTAAAATCCAGCACCCATTCATGATCAAAACTCTCAGTAAAGTGGGAATACAGGAACATACCTTAACATGATAAAGGCCATCTATGACAAACCCACAGCAAACATCATATTAAATAGGCAAAAATTAAAAGCAATCCCCTTAAGATCAGGAACCAGGCAGGGGTGCCCCCTTTCACCACTCTTATTCAACATAGTTCTGTAAATCTTAGTCACAGCTATCAGAAAAGAAGAAGAAATAAAAGGCATCCAAATTGGAAAAGAAGAAGTAAAACTGTCATTATTTGCAGATGATATGATATTGTATATAGGAAACCCTAAAGTCTCAGTCAAAAAACTACTGGACCTAATAAATGAATTCAGCAAGGTGACAGGATATAAAATTAATACTCAGAAATCAGAGGCATTTTTATATACCAACAATGATCTGTCAGCAAAAGAAATTAAGGAAACAATCCTCTTCACTATTGCAACCAAAAAAATAAAGTACCTAGGAGTAAATTTAACCAAGGAGGTTAAGGACTTGTACTTGGAAAATTATAACACATTGATAAAAGAAATCAAGGAAGATATAGACAAGTGGAAGCATATACCATGCTCATGGTTAGGAAGAATAAACATCATTAAAGTGTCTATATTACCCAAAGCAATTTATAAATTCAATGCAATACCAATTAAAATACCAATGACATACTTTAAAGATATAGAACATATATTCCAAAAATTTATATGGAACCAATAAAGAACACGAATAGCCTCATCAATCTTAAAAAGAAAAAATAAAGCAGGAGGTATCACTCTTCCGGATATCGAGGTATACTACAAGGCCATTGTACTCAAGACAGCTTGGTACTGGCATAAGAACAGGCACATAGATCAATGGAGGAGAACAGAGAACCCAGAAATAAACCCACAGCCTTATGGACAACTGATATTTGACAAAGGAGGAAAGAGCATGCAATGGAGTAAAGACAGCCTCTTTAACAAATGGTGTTGGGAAAATTGGATATCTACCTGCAAAAAAATGAAACTAGACCATCAACTTACACCATTCACAAAAACAAACTCAAAATGGATAAAAGACTTAAACGTAAGCCATGAAACCCTAAGCATCTTAGAAGAAACCATAGGCAGCAAGCTCTCTAACATGTGCAGCAGCAATATATTTGCTGATTTATCTCCACGGGCAAATGAAATAAAAGGCAAGATAAACAAATGGGACTATATCAAACTAAAAAGTTTTTGCACAGCTAAAGACAATAAGAACAGAATAAAAAGACAAACTACGCAATGGGAGAACATATTCGACAGCATGTCTGATAAGGGGTTAATAACCAAAATTTATAAAGAACTTATAAAACTCAACACCAGGAAGACAAACAATCCAATCAAAATATGGGCAAAAGAAATAAATAGAATTTTCTCCAAAGAGGACATACAGATGGCCAATAGGCATATGAAAAAATGCTCAACATCACTAATCATTAGGGAAATGCAAATTAAAACCACAATGAGATATCACCTCACTCCAGTCAGAATGGCACTCATCAGCAAAACAACACAGAATAAGTGCTGGTGAGGATGTGGAGAAAAGGGAACCCTCCTGCACTGCTGGTGGGAATGCAGACTGGTGCAGCCACTGTGGAAAACAGTATGGAGATTCCTCAAAATATTAAAAATCGAACTAACTTTTGGCCCAGCTATCCCACTTTTAGGAATATACCCTAAGAACACCATAGCACTGTTCGAAAAGAAGAAATGTGCCCCCATGTTTGTGGCAGCATTGTTCACAGTAGCTAAGATCTGGAAACAGCCCAAGTGTCTGTCAGAAGACGAGTGGATTAAAAAGCTTTAGTACATATATACTATGGAATACTAATCAGCCATAAGAAATGATGACATCGGATCATTTACAACAAAATAAGTGGGCCTTGATAACATTATACGGTGTGAATTAAGTAAATCAGAAAAAAACTGAGAACAGCATGATTTCATACATAAGTGGGACATAAAAGTGAGACTATGAGACATGGACAAGAGAGTGGTGGTTACAGGGTGGGGGGAAGGAGGAGTGGGTGGGATAGGGAGGAGGGGACGGGCACAGGGAAAACTAGATAGAAGGTGACAGAGGACAATTTGACTTTGGGTGATGGGTATGCAACATAATTGAATGATAAGATAACCTGGAGATGTTTTCGTTGTACATATGTACCCTGATTTACTGGTGTCACCCCATTAAAATTAATTTAAAAATAAATTAAATGAAAAGGTAAAATAACTGAAATAGGTTTAATCTGTTTCAGCCCTGTGGAACATCCCCAAACCATCCTAAATTATGACAAAGACATGTTTTTAATTAAGAAACACATATGTATACTTTACCATTGCATAACAAAATATATGAAATAAAAGAAAAAAGTGTTATTTAGTATTGTATTCTTACCTTCGAGACAGAAAAGTGTGACTAATGGAGGTAAATGGCAGAGGAGGAGGGAGGGAGGAAGGGATGCTGGCACTGTAGACATGTAAACTAAAACTGCACTTTCTTAACACTAAATGTAAACTAAAACTGCATTTTCTTTACTTTAAACAAAACTAAAATTGCATTTTCTTTACTTAAAATGAAACCACAAAAACTTAATTGTAAAAAAAAATGCACTTTCTTAAATTTAAACTTAACCTAAGCTTAACATTATGTATTTTTTATTTAATCATCACCTGTTTTTGCCTTTTTGGCTGCACTTTCGGCACTTTCACTTGCAGGACTTTTGAGTAAAAATCTATCCAAAGAGGTTTGCTTTTGCCTGCCTTTTAAAATGTTACGGAAATGTGACAAACAAGTGTCATTAAAAAGTGCTGAAGCATACCAGTTGAAACTTTTTCTGGGTATTTCTTTTCAATGAGACTTGAAAGCTTCTCCCACATTGCCAGCATGTCTTTAATTTCACTTGTAGAAATCACTTCCCCAACTCTACTTCCTCCTCACTACTAATCTCTTGCAGAAGCTCCATATGTTGCATCATCTGTAGCTCCTTCAACTCTTCAGTTGAAAGTTCTTCCTCATGTTCCTCAATGAGCTCGTTTACGTCACCCTCATCTACCTCCAGACCCATCGACTTTCCGAGGGACACAATCTTCTCCAACGCTTCTTCTACCTCAGTCTCAGTCTCTGGTTCAAATCCTTCAAAGTCCCTGTCTGCAACAACATCAGGCCACAACTTTTTCCATGCTGAGTTCAAGGTTCTTCTTGTAACCTCTTGCCATGCCAAGTCAATAATGCGTAAACATGTCACAATGTTGTAGTGATCTTTCTAAACCTCTCAAAGGGTTAGAATTGTATTCTCAGTCACTTCAAAGCAGCGGCGGAACAAGTGCTTTGTGCAAAGCTTTTAAAGTTGGAAATGATGTGCTGATCCATAGGTTGCAAGATTGAAGTCATGTTGGGTGGGAGGTAGAGGACTTTCATGAATTTGAGCTCATCGAGAATGTCATCTTTAAGACCAGGTGGGTGGGCTGGAGCATTTTCAAGGATTAGTAATGCTTTAATCGGGAGTTTATTTTCTTGAAGATATTTCTTCACTGCACAACCAAAGACAAGATTTAAAAAACTGCTGCATATCCCATGCCCTAGCATTGGCACGCCACATAACCTGCAGTTTTTCTTTAAGAATCATGTGAATCTTAAAAGCTCGAGGATTTTTGGAATGATACACTAGCAGTGGCTTTACTTTACAGTCACTGCGAGCATTTGCACACAATGCAAGGGTCAGACAGTCCTTAATGGGACTCTGGTTATGGCCTGGCAGCTTCTTCTCCTCTGAGGTGATGAAAGTCCTCCAGGGCATTTTTTCCCAAAACAATCCTGTTTCATCACAGTTGAACACTTGTTGGGGAATGTAGCCTTTCTTTTCAATAAGAGCAGCAAAACATGGGATGTACTTACTCCTCAGCTGCCTTAACATCAGCACTCACAGCTTCACCATGACTCACCACCAACTGGATGCCAGATCTCTTCTTGAAATTTTCAAACCAGCCATGATTTGCCTTAAATGTATCTTCTGCTGCTTCTTTTGAGGTTGATGGTTCCTTCTTCTTCAAGTCGCTGTAAATGATATGTGCCTTTTCGCATATTACAGTCTCCACCACTGTATCTCCTGCCAGCTCTTTCTCTTTCACCCACACCAGCAGAAGCTTCTCCATTTCTTCATGGATATTTGTCCCTAGTTGGGTCAGAATTGTAGTTCCTTTCGCTGGATTTGCACTTTTGAAGGCATCCTTTTGTTTAAGGACGGTACAAATTGTAGATGTATTGTAGTCGGACAGCCTTGCCAGTTCAATCACTCATACACCACGCTCATGTTTTTCTATTATTTCTTGCTTTACTTCTATTGACATCATTCTCTTCTTCTCACCACTGTCCTTTACTTTCTTCGGCCCCATGATAGCACACAAAACAAGTTAGTAAAAAATGCAAAAATGATGCAAGAACGAGTACAGCACACAAGATTTGACTTAATTCTGCGGGTAACACGTGAGAAAGAACAAGATGCCGGTGTTGTGCTGCTGATACTGGAACCGTGCACCAACACGCCAGCTAGCGGCAGCTCCCCGAATCACAACTTGTATCTCAGAATTTCACTCGGATCTCTAACAAAAATATGGACCAAGTCACAGCTCGTATCTTAAAAAAGCTGCTTGTATCTCAAGGTACCACTGTACTCCTAACCTTGGATAATTTATTCCTAAAGGCTAGTTTCTCTACTACTTCATTCTAAGCACAATGAGAGAAATCATACCTGTGAACTGAAGCCAACAGAAAATAGTAAATATCAAATTAAAGTTTAGACACACTTCTCTAATCCTTTAGTTACTATGCCAAATTTTCACCACCATCTTCTCCTTATAACCATCACCTTGCTCCTTCTCCAAAGATGACCCAACTCTCCACTTCTCGGAGAAAATAGAGGACTTGGTGTGAGTGGAGAGGCATTTTACTAACCTCCAGGACCTACTTTTACAAAACTATGTATAGCTTATCTTACACAAGTTTCTCAATAAAAGCCCTTCTCTCTCAAAATGCTTCTTCTACTCAAGGTTAGTCCCCGCCCCTAGCCCCTACCCTCCTTATTGTGCATAGTCCCATGCCTCTCTGCCATTAATATTCCATTTCTCTTCTATCCTCTATATTTTCCACTTCTCTTTCTCTCCTGGATCCCTTCATGCAGCCCCATTGCCCTCATCTTTTATTATTATTATTATTATTATTATTATTATTATTATTATTCATTTTGAGAGAGAGAGAGAGAGAGAGAGAAAGAGGTGAAGAGGTGGGAGGAAGAGGAAGCATCAACTCTTATATGTGCCTTGACCAGGCAAGCCAAGGGTTTAGAACCGGTGACCTCAGCATTTCAGGTCAATGCTTTATCTGCTGCACCCCCACAGGTCAAGCCCGCTCTCATCTTAAAGCAAACAAAACCAAAACTAGCCTCATAAAGCATTCACTGGACCATGCATCCTCTTTACTTTTTTATTTTTTTTAATTTATTTATTGATTTTAGCCAGAGAGGAGAGGAGAGAGAGAGAAAGAGAAACAGGAACATCGATTTGTATGTGCCCTGACTGGGGATCAAACTGGCAACATCTGTGCTTCAGGCTGATGCTCCAACCAATAGAGCTATCCAGCCAGGGCCATACATCTTCATACAAATGGGGTCCCTCATAGCTAAGCTACTTGAAGTGGCTTCACTGAAACTTTCGTCTCTACTTCCTTAACACCTATTCACCTTTCAATCCACTTAAATTTGGCTTCCATTCCCATCAGTTTAGGGCAGTGGTTCTTAAACTTTTTTGATGTACCGAACCCACAAGTTTCATATGCGCATTCACTGAACCCTTCTTTAGTGATAAATAAAATATGATTTTTTTTTCCAAATTCAAGACATAGGTATATGTTTTTTTACTGGTGCACAAAATGAGCCGTGCATGAACATCACCTTGCTCAAAGAACAAAACCAACAAAGTGAATGAACTCACAACAAATTACAGTTTTACTTTATTCTGGCCTCCGCAGCAGAGGCTTCTCCGAATCCCTGAGACCGACTCATCGAACCCCTAGGGTTTGATAGAACCCAGGTTAAGAACCACTGGTTTAGGGAAACCATTCTAGCAAAGTCACCAGGGTTTGCACCATCTGTGATTGTCGCCTCGTTAATGCTTACTATTGTTTATATATGCAATCTTTTCATTAAATATAGTTTAATAATTTTCTTCATGTGGTTACTGCACATTTTTCTTAATTGCTAAATAATTTAGATTTTATATTAGATTATTAGATTATACTTTTCTTTCTCCTGTGAAAGAAATCTTTTTTCTATTTCATTTTCAAAGTGGTTGCTAATGATAGAGAGAAAAACCTGTTATTTTTGTATTTGAACTTGTCAGCTTGCTCTGATTGGTTTTAATAGTTTGGCCATTTATTTTCTTTTCTCTGTAGATTATCATGTCATCTTCAAACATACAATTTTCCTTTTTCCTGCCCATATGTTTCCAGATGGGGATGAGGCCTGGAGTGGGTCTGCCTCAGGCTGGCTAGTAGTTTGTGGGTTCTTTACTTCATGCAGGAAAGATTTTACAACATGAGTTCAGGTGATTTTGAGAGTACATTTATTACAGCTGGGACAGTGTAACAGAAGGAGGACTTAGAATAGAAAAGGCAACTGGAGCCCTTGCCAGTTTGCTCAGTGGCAGAGCATCAGCCAGGTGTGTGGATGTCCCAGGTTCGATTCCCAGCCAGGGCACATAGGAGAAAAGCCCATCTGCTTCTCTACTCCTCCTCCTCTTGCTACTCTCTCTCTCTCTCTCTCTCTCTCTCTCTCTCTCTCCCTCACTTCCCCTTCTGCAGCCATGGGTCAATTGGAGCGAGTTAGCCCCTGGGGCTGAGGATGGCTCCATGGCCTCCACCTCAGGTGCTAAGAAGAGCTCAGTTGCTGAGCAACACAGCAACACCCCAGATCAGGGGTCGGGAACCTTTTTGGCTGAGAGAGCCATGAACGCCATGTATTTTAAAATGTAATTCCGTGAGAGCCATACAATATGTTTAACACTGAATACAAGTAAATGTGTGCATTTTATGTAAGACCAACACTTTTAAAGTACAATAAGTCTTTGAATTCTTTTTTAATAACGTTGTTATGCTGTTGCTAACCAATGATGAATAAAGTACTTCTTACCATTAATGCGACTTTTGGTGCTGCATGGTTTTGCTGATGGCTTTGTAGTCTGGTTGATACGTGGTGAGGTTAAGCTTCATGCAGGCGTGAGACTTCCATCCATTAAACGTGATCATAGGTTGGTCTTAACGTTTTAGATGAGAGAAAGACTGCTCACATGCATACGTAGAGCCAAACATTGTCAGTACAGCAATACTCACACGCTGCAGTGTGTGGTATGTGAGGGGCAGCATGTTCCAAGTTTTGACAATCAGCTGGTCTGCGGGTTGAAGTTTGTTCATTTCTCCCCACTTGTGTTTGCTCGCCAACTCTGCTTGCTGTCGTGCAAGTCTTTCCAAATCTTCATTCAGTGATTTGAACTTTTTTCACCCACATGTCTGAGGCCTTCACGTCAGCAGCTTGTAGCTCAAAATCACTGACGGAGACACCAGGGATGTAACTCAGGTCGGCGCTGTCCACCACACACTCGTGTGGATGGGTGATGACTTAAAAAGACGAATGCACTCACAAAATTCTCCAAAGCGCGCTTTGAATGACTGCAGGAGATTAGATGTGAAGCCCTCTAGCTGCCGGAGATCAAGATGTTGAGCAGGGTCACTTGCTGTGCATGCATCTTTAAACTCTCCCAGTTTTTCAAAGTGTAGTAAACGACCTGTTTCAATGTTGGCGATGAAGAGTCCCAGCTTGTTTTCAAATGCAAACACTGCTTGTTGAAGGAATAAGACTGTATTTCCAATGTCTTGCATTTTTACATTGAGCTGGTTCAGATGTTCAGTCTTGTCCCCGAGATAGCAGAACTTCAGGAGCCACTCAGTGTTAGCTAACTCAGGATGCTCGACGGTTTTCATTTCAAGAAAAGTTTGTATTTCTCTCAGACAAGCCGCAAAACGGCTGAGCACCTTCCCTCTTGACAACCAACGCACATTGCTATGCAGAAGCAGACCAGGAAAATTATTCCCAACTTCATCCACCAGTGTTTTAAACTGGCAATCATTTAAAGCTCAGGCAACAATAAAGTTGACCACCAGAATGACCAGCGACATCACCTCACCAAGCTGCTCGCCACACATCTGAGCACAAAGCGCCTCCTGATGTAGGATGCAATGAAAACGTAGGATGGATCTCTATTCATGTTCACAAAGAAGTGCTACTAATCCTCTGTTTTTCCCCACCATGTATGGAGCACCATCAGTACACACCGAAATAAGTTCATCCATCGGTAGATATTTTTCTTTAGCAAACTCAGTGAAAGACTTGAATAAATCCTCCCCTCTTGTTGTCTCTTTTATAGGCAAAACAGCAAGACTTTAGTTACGTAGTGTGTCACCGACAGCATACCTTGCAATCACGCCGTACTGGGATAAATGGCTTACTTCTGTTGACTCATCTAAAGCAAGAGAAAAGATGGTGCTGCATTTATGTCCTTCAGTGTGTTGCCTCAATTTTATTTGCCATCATCATGGTACAATCGTGAACAGTTCTTGCCAACAGAGGCATGTCTTTTATTTATTTTATTATCTTGTCTTTATCTGAAAAGTTGTCAAAAAGTTCATTTGGAACATCAAGCATGAATGTTTTGGCATCTCCCCATCTGTGAATGGCTTTCCGTTTCTCACAATTGCTAAAGCACCAGCAAAGCTAGCCGAATTTCAGTCACCTTGTTGATTCCAAACATGGAGTTGCTGCTGACTAGCTTGCACTCTGCACAGTAGCTCTTGACATGCTTTCTTTCTGCTGTCCCCCTTCCTGCTGGATATTTCAATGCAAATGTAGTAAGGCATGTGTCAAAGTGCTGCTTTATATTTGACCGTTTCATCGATGCAATTTTATCATTGCATATTAGACACACTGCAGAACCTGCTCTCTCCACAAAGGTGAATTCCTCTGTTCATTCCTGCTGAAAAGTATGATACTCCTCATCTTTTCTTCTTGTAGCCATCTTCTTCGTCAAAAGGGTTTCTGCATTAGCTAGCTGACTACTTGATTAAAAGGAGGGAAGTTTATTTTTTAAATTCACAATGACCCGTGTACGTTAGCCATTATCCAATAAAAATTTGGTGTTGTCCCGGAGGACAGCTGTGATTGGCTCCAGCCACCTGCAACCATGAACATGAGCGATAGGAAATGAATGGATTGTAATACATGAGAATGTTTTATATTTTTAATGTTATTATTTCTTTTATTAAAGATTTGTCTGCGATCCAGATGCAGCCATCAAAAGAGCTACATCTGGCTCGCGAGCCATAGGCTCCCGACCCCTGCTCCATGTTCAGAATATCACCCCCTAGTGGGTTTGGCAGGTGGAATTCATTAGGGATGCATACAGGAGTCTGTCTCTGCTGCCCCTCTTCTCACTGAATAAAAAAAAAGAAAGATAGAAAAGCAACTGGAGAGAGTCTAGATGAGGAGGCTATTTGGCTTTTTAGAAACATTATAGGAAAGAAGTAGGCTATGCTGGACTTACCTGCTATGTCAAGGGTCACCCGAGGTTCCTCTGATATGATGGAAGGGGTAGTGGGAGGCCTCTGGCACTGTCAATTCTCAGGTGTTCTGATGATCATTGGTTTGGAAGCACTAGGTTCCCTTTGGAGCCTAAAACACTTTTCCAATGGCCTTCCTTCCTGCAGAGGAAACATGGACCTAGAGGCAGTCGATCTAATTCAGTTGTGGGCACTTCCTATTATTCTCACATTAACACATTGATTTGGTTTGCAATAGATGTTGAATAGTAGTGATGAATTCCCTTGCCTGGAAATTCTTTTAAAGTTGCACCATTAAGTATAATGTCTGTATATATATTAAGAACTCTTATCTGTCCCTGGCCGATTGGCTCACTGTAGAGCGTCAGCCTGGCATGTGGATATCTTGGGTTTGATTCCCTGTCAGGGCACACAGGAGAAGCAACCATCTGCTTCTCCACCCCTCCTCCTCCCCCTCCCTCTTTTCCCCTCCCACAGCTATGGCTTGATTGGTTCAACCACATTGGCCTCCGGCACTGAGGATGGCTCACTGGAGCCTCTGCCTCAGGCGTGAAAAATAGCTTGGTTGCGATCATGGCCCCCAGATGGGCAGAGATCAACCTCAGAGGGGGTTGTCATGTGGATCCCGATTGGTCCAGGCACATGTGGGAGTTTATCTCCCCTCCTCCCATTTTGAAAAAGAAGAAAAAAAGAAAAAAGAACTCTTTATCAAGTTAAGAATTTTTTTTTATATTCCTTTTTATTGCTAAGTATTTTTTCATTTATTCAGGAATGGGTATTGAGTTTTATTAAATCCTTTTTATCCATCTATTGAAATAATCTTTCCCTCTTTAGTATATTAATCTGGTGAATTATATTCATAGGCTTTCTAATATTAAACTTTTTTTTTTAATTCAGTGAGAGGAAGGTATGCAGAGAGACAAACTCACCCGACCGGGACCCACCCTGCACGCCCACTAGGGGGTGATACTCTACCCATCTGGGGCTTCACTCTATTGCTCAACAACCAAGCTCTTCTTAGCACCTGAGGCCATGGAGCCATCCTCAGGGCCTGGGCCAATTTCATTTGAGCTATGACTGCAGGTGAGGTGTAGGAAGAGAAAGAGAAAGAGAGAAAAGCGAGAGAGGGAGGGGTAGAGAAGCAGATGGCGCTTCTCCTGTGTGCCCTGATCAGGAATCAAACCCGGGACATCCACATGCCAAGCCAACATTCTACCACTGAGCAAACCAGCCAGGGCCTGACCTATTCTGTAAACCTGGAATAAATTGTACTTGATCATGATGGGTTATACTTTTATCACACTACTAATTTGATTTGCTTATATTTAAAACTTTTTACATTTGTGTTCATAAATAAGAATGCCCTGTAATACTTCTTTGTGATGCTAATTCATATGTTTTTAGGATCCTGGCTTTGCCAGTTTATAAACTGAGCTGGAACATTTTTCTTCTTTTCTGTGCCTTTACACAAGACTACGTTTATCATGTTTCTCTGTCATCAGAGTTGGAACATAAGCTTGCAGAGTGCAGGAACTGTGTTTTGTCTCATCATTTGCTACTTTCTTTCAGTACCTAGAACAAGTACTTAACACGTGGCAAGGGGCAAAAACTTTTGGATAAATGAAGCTCTCCCTGAGGATCTAATGTACAGCATGGTAACTAAAGTGAACAAAATGATTATATACTTGAAAATTGCTAAGAGTAGTCTTAAATGTTTTCACCACATACACTCACAAAATGGAAATTATGTGAGGTGATGGAAGTGTTAACCTTACTGTGTAATATATACATGTGTCATATCCCCAACTTACGCAATATTTTTATTTTATTTATATTATTTTAGAGAGAGGAAAGAGAAAGAAACATGGATTTATTGTTCTACTCATATATTCATTCATTGGTTGGTTCTTGTATGTGCCCTGGCCGCCGAGCAAACCCATAGCCACAATGTTTTATGTCAATTATATCTCAGTAAAGCTGTAAAAAATAATAAATCTTTTCCACTTTAACGTAGCTTTTTACTGGAAATGATTGTTGGGGTCAGCAAATACCCCGAGGAGCTGTAAAAGGAACAGCTTGCCTAAGTGAAACTTGGCTGTTTACTTGTCTGCAGTTTAAGCCTCATTGCGCTCTGAGGCATTAAGCCCTGAGGTGACTCTCAGAAGCATACCTGCAGGTAGCTTTTACTGCCTGTGTGTGCAGGAGATTCTTATCTATGAAGGGGCTTTGTCTTTCGGTTTTCATGAAATCACAGCCGCATTCCTCAGTTTACTACTCTCACGTATACTCCCCTATGTAACCTGTAACCTGTCTGTAATAAAGAGAGACTTGATCAGAGCCCTGTCTTGTCTCCATTCTTTGTGCCTCTTGCCTTATAGAATCCTCACTCCCCACTTAGAGTCTCCGTTTCTCGACCTGCGGGACGGGTCAAATGATCATGTTCTTTTTTTTTTTTTTTTACAGAGAGAGTGATAGATAGGGACAGGCAGACAGGAATGGAGAGAGATGAGAAGCATCAGTTTTTTGTTGCAACATTTTAGTTGTTCATTGATTGCTTTCTCATATGTGCTTTGACCGTAGGTCTTCAGCAGACAGAGTAACCCCTTGCTCAAGTCAGTGACCTTGGACTCAAGCTGGTGAGCTTTTGCTCAAGCCAGATGGGCCCGTGCTTGAGCTGGCAACCTCAGGGTCTCGAAACTGGGTCCTCCACATCCCAGTCCGATGCTCTATCCACTGCTCCACCACCTGGTCAGGTGAAAATGATCATGTTCTAGTACTCCCTATGCTGCCTCACTAAATTATAGGCTCTTTATGTGATTTTTCATTGTGCTTAGCAAGGAGAAATTTAATGAATATTTGTTATATAAATGAAAGAAAAATTTAAGTGAACAAAAGAGCACTGTACCTCCATATTTTAGATGAGATATAAGGCTGGACCCAAACAAAACTTTTCGCCCGTGGCAGCCACCCACGTTATAGTCCTCATTAACCTAGTCTGCTGTCCCTGGCTCATGCTCCTCTGCAGTCCCACAGAGCCTGTTACTGACATGTTCTCCCTTCTACCTCCATAAAATTTACCTGCCCTATTTTTTCATTTCCTCAGGGCCTAGGTTTCAGCCAGCAGACCAGACAGACTAATTTTCATTAATAGAGAGCAATAACTGGAGAAGTCAAAAGGAGCAGATGCCTGGCAATAAATGTGCACTGTTAACAAAACATTGTGCTTTTTCTGTTTACAAACTACATCTGTATTATAGAAAAAAAAATAACCATCAAAAAAGGAAAAGAAAATTCATACAAAAATAAAACTCTCAGACAAGTCATAACATTTTGGATTTAACATAGCATGGTAGTTAAGAGCCCAGACTGCTGCCTAAGCTGGAATCCCACCTCTTCTTTCTTGTTTTCTGTCTTTCTTTTTTTCTTTCTTCTTTCTTTCTTTCTTCCTTCCTTTCTTTCTTTCTTTCTTTCCTTCCTTCCTTCCTTCCTTCCTTCCTTCCTTCCTTCCTTCCTTCCTTCCTTCCTTCCTTCCTTCCTTCCTTCCTTCCTTTTTTCCACACAACTACTTTCTAGTTATGTGACCTAGGGAAAATTATCTAACCTCTGTGTCTTAGTTTTATCATCTGTAAAATATTATCTATTATTGCTCTGAGGAGTAAATGAATTAACATACATAAGGTACTTAAAACAATTCTTGGCACATAGTCAGGTCTACATGTTTGCTATTATTGTTTTGGCAAAATAAAAGAGACCAACTGACAGGGAAAGAAAACATCTATAACCACACATATTTTTAAAATACGTATATTGTGCCTGACAAGGCAGTAGCACAGTGGATAGAGCGTCAGACTGGGACGTGGAGGACCCAGGTTCAAAACCCTGAGGTCGCCACCTTAAGCATAGGCTCATCAGTTTTGAGCAAGGCTCACCAGCTTGAGCCCAAGGTCGCTGGCTCGAGCAAGGGGTCACTTGGTCTGCTGTAGCCCCCTGGTCAAGGCACATATGAGAAAGCAATCAGTGAACAATTAAGTTGCCACAACAAAGAATTGATGCTTATCATCTCTCTCCCTTCCTGTCTGTCTCTCCCTATCTGTTCCTCTCTCTGTCTCTGTCACAAACAAAAAATGTATATTGCAGTTATTTTTTACCTATACTTTTCTTTTTATTTATTTATTTATAAATTTTAACTATACTTTTCTTAGAGTATGCCATGAATATTTTCCCCACATTTTTTTTAACCTAAATACATATTTTTTTTTATTAACTTTAATGTGTTGACACCAATAAATCAGGGTACATATGTATAATGAAAACATCTCCAGATTATCTTATCATTCAATTGTGTTGCATACCCGTCACCCAAAGTCAAATTGTCCTCTGTCACCTTCTATCTGGCTTTCCCTGTGCCCCTCCCCTCCTCCCTCTCCCACCCTCCCTTCCCTCCCCCCATCCCGTAACCACCACTCTCTTGTCCATGTCTCCTAGTCTCACTTTTATGTCCCACCTATGTCTGAATTAATGCTGTTCTTAGTTTTTTTTTTCTGATTTACTTATTTCACTTCGTATAATGTTATCAAGGTACCACCATTTTGTTGAAAATGGTCCGATGTCATCATTTCTTATAGCCGAGTAGTATTCCATAGTATATATGTACCATAGCTTTTTTTTTTTTTTTTTTTTTAATTTTAATATATATTTTATTATTATTAATTCTAATGAGGTGACACCAATAAATCAGGGTACATATGTACAATGAAAACATCTCCAGGTTATCTTATCATTCAATTGTGTTGCATACCCATCACCAAAAGTCCAATTGTCCTCTGTCACCTTCAATGACAGAGGTTTTCTCTGTGTCCCTCCCCTCCTCCCTATCCCACTTTTCCCTCCCTCCCCCCATCCCATAACCAACACTCTCTTGTCCGTGTCTCATACCCTCACTTTCATGTCCCACCTATGTATGTAATCGTGCTGTTCTCAGTTTTTCTTTTTTTCTGATTTACTTATTTCACTCCGTATAATGTTATCAAGGTACATCCATTTTGTTATAAATGATCCGATGTCATCGTTTCTTATGGCTGAGTAGTATTCCATAGTATATATGTACCATAGCTTTTTAATCCACTCGTCTTCTGACGGACACTTGGGTTGGTTCCAGATCTTCGCTATTGTGAACAATGCTGCCACGAACATGGGGGCGCATTTCTTATTTTCGAACAGTGCTATGGTGTTCTTAGGGTATATTCCTAAAAGTGGGATAGCTGGGTCAAAAGGCAGTTCGATTTTTAATTTTCTGAGGAATCTCCAAACTGTTTTCCACAGTGGCTGCACCAGTCTGCATTCCCACCAGCAGTGCAGAAGGGTTCCCTTTTCTCCACATCCTCGCCAGCACTTATTCTGTGTTGTTTTGCTGATAAGTGCCATTCTGACTGGTGTGAGGTGATACCTTATTGTGGTTTTAATTTGCATTTCTCTAATAATTAGTGATGTTGAGCATTTTTTCATATGTCTTTTGGCCATCTGTATGTCCTCTTTGGAGAAATTTCTATTCATTTCTTTTGCCCATTTTTTGATTGGATTGTTTGTCTTCCTGGTGTTGAGTTTCATAAGTTCTTTATAAATTTTGGTTATTAACCCCTTATCCGACATGCTGTCGAATATGTTCTCCCATTGTGTGGTTTGTCTTTTTATTCTGTTCTTATTGTCTTTAGCTGTGCAAAAAACTTTTTAGTTTGATATAGTCCCATTTGTTTATCTTGCCTTTTATTTCATTTGCACATGGAGATAATTCAGCAAATATATTGCTGCTACAGATGTCGGAAAGCTTGCTGCCTATGTTTTCTTCTAAGATGCATATAGTTTCACGGCTTATGTTTAAATCTTTTATCCATTTTGAATTTGTTTTTGTGAATGGTGTAAGTTGATGGTCTAATTTCATTTTTTTGCAGGTAGATGTCCAATTTTCCCAACACCATTTGTTAAAGAGGCTGTCTTTACTCCATTGTATGTTCTTTCCTCCTTTGTCAAATATCAGTTGTCCATAAAGCGGCGGATTTATTTCTGGGTTCTCTGTTCTGTTCCATTGATCAATGTGTCTGTTCTTATGTCAGTACCAAGCTGTCTTGAGTATAATGGCCTTGTAGTAGACCTTGATATCCGGAAGAGTGATACCTCCTGCTTTATTTTATCTTTATAGGATTGCTGAGCCTATTTGTGTTCTTTTATGGTTCCATATAAATTTTTGGAATATGTTTTCTATATCTTTGAAGTACGTCATTGGTATTTTAATTGGTATTGCATTGAATTTATAAATTGCTTTGCGTAGTATAGACATTTTAATGATGTTTATTCTTCCTAGCCATGAGCACGGTATATGCTTCCACTTGTTTGTATCTTCCTTGATTTCCTTTATCAATGTTTTATAATTTTCTGAGTACAAGTCCTTAACCTCCTTGGTTAAATTTACTCCTAGGTACTTTTTTTTTTTTGGCTGCAATAGTGAAGGGGATTGTTTCCTTAATTTCTTTTGCTGACAGTTCATTGTTTGTATATAGAAATGCCTCTGATTTCTGAGTATTAATTTTATATCCTGCCACCTTGCTGAAATCATTTATAAGGTCCAGTAGTTTTTTGACTGAGACTTTAGGGTTTTCTATATACAATATCATATCATCTGCAAATAATGACAGTTTTACTTCTTCTTTTCAATTTGGATGCCTTTTATTTCTTCTTCTTGTCTGATTGCTATAGCTAGGACTTCCAGAACTATGTTGAATAAAAGTGGTGAAAGTGGGCAACCCTGCCTGGTTCCTGATCTTAAGGGGATTGCTTTTAATTTTTGTCCATTTAGTATGATGTTTGCTGTGGGTTTGTCGTAGATGGCCTTTATCATGTTAAGGAATGTTCCTTGTATTCCCATTTACTGAGAGTTTTAAGCATGAATGGGTGCTGGATTTTATCAAATGCCTTTTCTGCATCTATTGAAATTATCATATGATTTTTGTCCTTCCTTTTGTTTATGTGATGAATCACATTGATTGATTTGCGAATATTGAACCAGCCTTGCCTCTCCAGAATAAATCCAACTTGATCATGGTGTATGATTTTTTTCTTATATTGCTGGATCCAGTTGGCTAATATTTTGTTAAAAATTTTAGCGTCTAAATTCATCAGGGATATAGGCCTATAATTTTCTTTCTTTGTGTTGTCTTTGCCTGGTTTTGGAACAGAATTATGCTCGCCTCATAAAAGGAGTTTGGAAGTCTTCCTTCCTCTTGAATTTTTTGAAATAGCTTGAGGAGGATAGGAGTTAGTTCTTCTTTGAATTTTTGATAGAATTCACTTGTGAAGCCATCAGGCGCATGATTTTTCTTTTTTGGGAGTTTTTTTATAACTGTTTCGATCTCATTTGTTGTAATTGGTCTGTTTAGGTGTTCTGATTCTTCCAGATTGATTTTGGAAGTTAATATGATTCAAGAAATTTGTCCATTTCACCAAGATTGTCTAATTTTTTGGCATAGAGTTCTTCATAATATTTTCTTACAATGCTTTGTATTTCTGTTGTGTCAGTTGTTATTTCTCCACTGTCCTTTCTAATTTTATTTATTTGAGTCCTCTCTCTTTTTTTCTTGGTGAGTTTAGTTAAAGGTTCATCAATCTTGTTTACCTTTTCAAAGAACCAGCTCCTGGTTTCATTGATCCTCTGTATTGTTTCCTTAGCCTCTATGTCATTTATTTCTGCTCTGATCTTTATTATTTCCTTCCTTCTACTTGTCCTGGGTTTTATTTGTTGTTGTTTTTCTAGTTCTTTTAGCTGCAGGGTCAGGTTGCCTATTTAAGCTTTTTCTAGCTTCCTATGATATGCCTGTAATGCAATGAACTTCCCTCTCAGAACTGCTTTTGCTGTGTCCCATAGATTTTGAGTTGATGTATGCTCATTATCATTGGTTTCTACAAACTTTTTTATTTCGTCTTTGATCTCATTGTTAATCCATTCATTATTTAATAACAAGCTATTTAGTTTCCAAGTGTTTGAGTATTTTTCAGTTTTTCTTTTGTGGTTAATTTCTAGTTTCATGGCATTGTGATCAGAGAAAATGCTTGATATGATTTCAATCTTCTTAAATTTATTGAGACCATTTTTGTGTCCTAACATGTGGTCTATCCTAGAAAACGTACCATGAGCGCTTGAGAAGAATGTATATTCTAGTGCTTTAGGGTGAAAAGGTCTGAAGATATCTATTAAATCAAGTTGATCAAGTGTATCCTTTAGGTCTGCTGTTTCTTTAATGATTTTCTTTCTTGAGGATCTATCCAGTGTTGCTAGTGGGGTATTGAAATCCTTTACTATGATAGTATTGCTGTTAATCTCACCCTTTATGTCCATCAAAGTCTGCTTTATGTATGTCAGGGCTCCTATATTTGGTGCATAGATATTTATAATAGTTATATCTTCCTGTTGAATTGTTCCCTTTATCATTATGTAGTGTCCTTCTTTATCTCTTACTACAGCCTTTGTTTAAAGTCCATTTTGTCTGATATAAGTATTGCTACCCCGGCTTTTTGTCATTTCCATTTGCATGAAATATTTTTTTCCATCCTTTTACCTTCAGTCTATGTGCATCTTTTGTTTTAAGGTGTGTCTCTTGTAGACAGCATATGTATGGGTCCTGTTTCTTTATCCATGCAGCTACCCTATGTCTTTTGATTGGATCATTTAATCCATTTACATTTAAGGTTATTATTGATTTGTAGTTGTTTATTGCCATTTTATTCTTTAAAGCTGTATTTTTCTTTTGCTATATTCTTTCCTCCCTTTGAACTGTTCACAACAGGCCCCGTAATATCTCTTGCACAATTGGTTTGGTTTTAATGAATTCCTTGAGGCTTTCTTTGTCTGGGAAGCTGTTTATTTCTCCTTCAATTTTAAACGTTAGCCTTGCTGGATAGAGTAGTCTTGGTTGTAGGTTCTTGTTCTGCATTACTTTGATTATATCTTGCCATTCCCTTCTGGCTTCAAGTGTTCCTGTTGAGAAGTCCGATGTCATCCTTATGGGGGCTCCTTTGTAGGTGATAGCCTTTTTTTCTCTAGCAGCTTTTAAGATTTTTTCTTTATCCATTAGCTTTGGTATTTTAACTATGATGTGTCCTGGTGTAGATCTTTTTGGGTTTCTCTTTAATGTAATTCTGTGTGCTTCTTGAACGTGTGGAATGTTTCCCAGCCTTAATTTAGGGAAGTTTTCTGCTATGATTTGATTGAACAAAGTTTCCATTTCCTGTCCTCTTTCCTCTTTTTCAGGCACCCCTATGATGCGAATGTTGTTTCTCTTCATGTTGTCACAGAGCTCCCTTAGAGTTTCCTCACATTTTTTGAGTCTCTTTTCCTTTTTCTTCTCTGCTTCTGTGCCTTTGTTTATTGTGTCTTCTAACTCGCTGATTCAATCCTCAGCGTGATTCATCCTGCTTTTAATTCCTTCCATTGTGGTCTTCAGTTCTGATACTGTATTTGTCATTTCTGTCTGATTCTTTTTTATTATTTCAATTTCATTTTTTATACTTGTTATCTCTTTATTTAGGTGTTCATAGTGACTATTTATTGTTGCTCTAATTTCTTTGAACATCCTAACTATCATTATTCTAAATTCTGCTTCTGGTAATTTGGTTATATCTGGTTCATTCAGGTCCTTCTCTGGGGATTTCTCTTGATTCATTTGGTTTGCGTTCCTCTGCGTGCCCATTTTATCTGTTATAGGCAAGTTGTGGGCACTGGAGTCCAGTAGGTGTTCCCTTTGTGTTCTCTAGGTGTGGTCTGTCTGCAGGCCTGCCACCCCCTCTGCTGCTGCCTAGGGTGGTTGGGTATGGGCGTTGCCAATGACAGCCTACTGCGGCTGCTGCTGTGATTTCCACCTCTCCTCCGTGGGAGGGGCTGTCACTCACGCCACAAGCCTTAGTACCAAGGGCAGAGGTGAGCACTTTTGCTCAGCTGCGGGACCAGCCCGTGTCCGGAAGATTTACGCCCAGCCCCCTCAATCAGAGCCTGCTCGCCACAGTTTTGCGGGTTGGGTGGGGCTTTTGATGTGCTCTCAGCTGTGAGCCTTTGCCTGTCCAGAATTTAGCCCTGCCCTCGAGGCCGGGGCCCTCCTGTGTAGAGTCACAAACTGCGGTTTATTGGGCTGGGCGTGTTTGCTGGCGTTAGCTCAGCTGCTAGCTTCCGATCAATCAGGACTCTACCACACCCCCACGTTCGGCGCTAGCTCGCGCACGTAGGGTGGCCTGCCGCCGGGATTTCTCTAGCTGGGCAGACCAGCAGCGTGAGCTCAGCCGCGAAAGCCGCTCTCGCACCAGGAGGGGCTAGTAGCGTGAGCTAAGCCGCGAAATCCAGTGCGCGCGCACAAAGGATTTCAACCCACCCCGGTTTCTCCCTCCAGGCGGGGTTGGCAGCGTGAGCTCAGCCGCGAGACCCTCGCCCGTCCCTGGTCCTAGCCCCGTCCCCGTGGTCAGGGCCGGCTTGCGCAGAGTCGCAGAGCCGATCTCTGCCCGTATTTTTCCCCACAAGTGGGGTCACAGGTGGCCCGCAGCTGTCGGACCGCTTTCGCGCGTCCCCTCAGGCCCTGCTGGGCTAGACTGAGCTCTCATCGGTTGTGCCTCCGCCCACGCCAACAGGACCGCTTTTTAGCGACCTGCCGCCAACATCCCTTCAGCAGCGTTTAGAGAGATAGCAGTGTCTTAAGTCTCCACACTGTAGGTTTGGGAGCTCCCTCCCTCAAAGCAGCTCTGCTCTAATTGCCGCGGGAGAGCTTGTTTGGCTAGTGTCCTGTCTCCCTTTGCTGGAGTTGCTAGTTCCAGGGGAAATATTCGTTTTTGATTAGGGAAATGACTTAGCCCAGGGGTCAGGATGGCTGTCCCTCAGAGTGTCCTCGTGCCTTCAGTCCACTCTCTGTTCCTGCTGCTCTGTTTCTCTCCTCTGTCCCCATTCCCCGGAGCCCTGGGTGCGTGGTTGTGAGAGAGGGTTTCTGCGCTGTCTCTTTGAAAAGATTCTTGGGTCTGAGAAAACTCTCTCTTTTTCACAAACGGTATCCTCACTTGCTTCACATCTCAATACTGTCCAGACGCCTCTACTAGGCTCTGAGACTGCAGGCTGGGGCTTGGTTCCTGGGACCCAGGTCCCTCCCTCTCCACCAAACTCTCCTCCCGCCATGCGGATCTCTCCGAAGAGCTGGGCAGCCCTCTTCGCGTTTTCGCTATTCCTACCAGTCTCAGTGTGGCTTCTTCTGTGTTCCTTGGTTGAAGAGTCCACTTAGTTTAGTTCAAAGTTGGTTTATCCAGATAATGGTTCTTAAAATTGAGTTATAATCCACTTTGGTTCTGGGAGTTGGAAGTTGGTACGTCCGCCTACTCCATCGCCATCTTGATGCCCCCTTTTCCCCACATTTTAATGTTCTTTAACAGCAAGCATTTCAAGCTGGTAAATCTGGGCAGAATTCAGACTTTGCCTTTTGTCAGCAGAATGGTGTTGTTTTATTATTTGAACTGTAATGCTTCAGTGGAGCATGTACTCTCCACTCCTTCCGTCCTCACCACTCACTAGTGTCTTATATTCAGATGCTTTACATATTTAGCTTACTTGCTAAGCACGTGAAGGCATTGTACTTTTTACCCCCAACATGAGTATTAGTAGTTGCATATTCTTTTATTTTGAGACAAGGCCATACTTTACATAAGCAATTTCTACCGTTAGGCATTTATCTATTGTTTCTAACTCATTATTATAAATAATGTTATGAGGAACATCCATAAACACAAAACTTTTTTTATACAGCTCTGTCTTTTCCTTAGAATAACTTCCTAAAAGTAAAAATGCTAGGTCAAAGTCTGACTATTTTTAAGATCTTTTAACACATATTGCTAGATTGCCTGACAGAAAAATATTGTGCTATTTTACATTCTTACCAGCTCATTTCTTTGAACAGCTTCTGATTACTGGTATTATCACCCTTTAAACTTTTGCCCAGAAGAGGTCTACTAATCAGTAATATGCATCCTTTAAATATGGTCTTTTGAGGACAAAATATTTATTCTTCCAACCTCTCAACCTCACTCTTTTTTTTTGCTTTCCAGAAAACTAAGTGAAATGTTTGGGGGAAGATAAGAATCATAGCTATAGCCCTGGCCAGATAGTTCAGTTTGTTAGATAATTGCTGTGAAGTGCAGAGGTTGCCAGCTCGATCCCTGGTGAGGACACATACAAGAGCAGATCGATGATTCTGTCTCTGTCTCTCTCTTCCTTCCTCTCAGTCTAAAATCAATAAAATAAACATTAAAAGAAAAGAACCTTAGCTATTGCCTTATGTGATATTCTAAGATTACATGACTGTCTCTATGCCTAAAAAGCTTGCCAGTGTAAATAACAGGAGTAAGCTATGTCTCTCCTAATCTCTATAATTAAGGTATAAAATTAACATTAGTGTAAATTATTATTTTAACTGGTAATAACAGCAGTAGCTATCATCCACTGCACACTTGATTGCGTTCAGGCACTGTAACAAGCACTTTTCTTTCATTAGTCTTCACTGTAACCCATGTGATTGTGGTATTATTTATTGTATTATAACAGACAAAATTGAGGGTCACACAGGTTAAAGAAGCTTGTTTCAAGTTACATGATAATCAGTGGCAAAGCCAGAATTTAAATCTTGACGACTTATCTAACTCCAAAACTACAGTACTAAATGTCTCTAAGCGTATTATTATAAATAATTTATCTCCTTCATTTAACACTTTTAATTTCTCAGAAGGCTTTCATATACATAGTTTGGTGTTGATAATAATAAATCTGGGGTATAATGAAGAGGTACTGTACTAGGCAGTCTGTCACAGTATAATAATAAACACAAAATCTCACATGTCCATTGCTCTCCATTAAGGTCATAACCAGTACCATTCTTGCAGTTAGAGTTTAAAAATTACCCACATAGGCACTTTGAGTCAGATGTAGATGACAGCCCTACAGATTGCCCACACACTTAGGCTTCTCCTAGCTTCAGCAGGAATGCCAATTACAGAATAATGACAAGAGTTTTGGCCCACTCCAACCCATTCTCATTCAGCAAGTTTGTTCTTTTTCTGTTCTCCAGCTGACAGAGATACTTTAAAAAAAGAAATCATTTCTGCAAACATTTGAGCAGCTCATTCCTCTGGCTTCTAGCATAAGAAGACTCTGTCAGAATAATCTAGAAATCTGTTTTCCAATGCTTGAATAAAAGTTCTTGGTTTATTAGTATATGTTTTCTAGAGGGGGTTGTTTGGCATTAGATTAGGCCAAAAATTTAAATATAAATGTTGACTTTGATTTGTCCAAAATAGCATGTTTTGAATACTGCAGTTTATTTTGTATTTATTTATAAGATTAACTGCATATTTGAACAAACATAACACTGGGGAACAAAATTTTTATTGAATTCACAAAAACACTTGTTCTTACCTAATTCAAGTGTGCTAATCTCAAATCTGACATTAGTTCTTCTCTGTAAGCTACAGTTCTTTTGCAATTCAAGAGTTTAGGTTTTCATCTTATTGTAAAATTTTCAACATTTAGTTTAACATAATGAAGTAGAATGTCTTCTTGGGAATCATCTTTGTGAAAATATAATAATTTATATAATGCAGTAAATACACTAATACACTAAAAGATATGATTGCATCAAAATTTGTTTTTAATTTTAAAATAGAACATATTAAAACACTTATTTTAATTATAAAATTTGTGCAAAACTTATTTAAATTCTATTCAGGCAAAAATTTGCATTTGTAGCTCTTTTGTTTTTGTACTTGTTGAGGACAATCTCATTTGATGCTCCAGCAGTAGTCTGCTCATCACTAACAGCTCCAAGATTTTCAGGAAACTTATCAAGGTGACTGTTCAGGAAGTGAATCTTAACGCTCATGTTACATCCAATGTCACAGAAGACCAACAGCATCCTTTGAACCAGAAGTTCATAGTTTTTTGCTTTTTTGTTGCCAAGGAAGTTCTTTATAAACTGCCACAAAAGACTGCCATGCTGCTTTCTCCTCCTTATTCATCTTCCTGGCAAATTCTTCATCACGTATGAGGGTTCGAATTGGAGGTCCATCGAATACACCTGCTTTTATCTTCTCGAAAGACAAGGCAGAAAAAGCAGAAATAATATGTTGAAAGCATTCACTTTCTCTATTCAAAGCCTGAACAAACCGCTTCATTAAGCCAAGTTTGATGTGAAGTGGGGGAAAATGATCCTGATTTTGATTAACTACAGGTTTATTCACAATATTTTGCATCCCTACTTCCAGAGCTTCACGTTTTGGCGATCCCTCTGTGTCCAGTGTTTCTCCCAAGCTCGGCTGTCCCACAAACACAGAAAGGAAGGACACTTCGTGAAACCTCTCTGTTGTCCTAGCAGGAAATTTACCATTTTAAGATCCACACAAATGATCCAGTTATGCTCCTCATACTTCAGAAAGTCAAGGACAATTTTTATGTCATTATAATCTTCTCACAGATGAGTTGAATAACCAATTGGAGCTGCTGCATAAACATTACCATTGTGTAGGAGAACACATTTCAGACTCCGTTTAGAGCTGTCAAGAAATAGACGCCATTCTGTTGGACTGTAAGTGGTAACACCTAGCTGGCTGAGGAGACTACTGATACCATGACAGTAAACAAAGTGTTTGTCTTTGGAAAAAAAGTCCACAAAAATTTGTTCACGCTTCCTGAAAATGGGATACTTTAGCTGACCGGTGAAGTACATTCTTTTTTTGAAGCTTGGAGGCTAATAACTCAGCTGCTTTATTTGATAAGCCTAAATCTCTTACTAAATCATTCAATTTGGGTTGGCTAAACTGCTGAGGGGTTAATGAGTGCTTTGCATCATAAGAAGACCCTTCAGATTCTACAATCATTTCCTCATACATCTTATCAAAATACACTTGATCACCACGTTCACTTTCTTCGTCCTTAGAAGAAATAAAACCATTGAAAACGAAACTGGGAGTGTGGGATAGGTCATATCGCTGAAGGAATATTAGGATATGCGATCATATGCCATTTTTGCTTGCCAACGCCCTTTGTATGGATCAGACAGAAATAACAGTCACTGCTGTGGTCCTTAGGTTCATGCCAAACCATGGGAATACCAAAAGGCATTATTTTGCGTTTTCCTTTTGTCCAGTCATGAAGCATTTCCTCACAATTATGACACACAATATTAGGAGCCCAATTCTTGTCTTGATCGCCAAGGGGAACTTGAAAATAGGCAATATATGCACTTATCAGAAATGATGAAATATTGCGCCTTTGACGTTGAAGTGTGTAACAGCCACATATATAACAGAAGGTGTCAGGACTATTCTTACATTTACACCTACTTGAAGAAGTCATGATTCAATCTTAAAATAAGAGGGTGTTTTTATCAGATAATAATATTTTACATTTAAAAACAACTACAATTATGTAAAAGTGATGTTTGTAAAACATTAATTGCCTTGTGGTTATGTTCAATTCAAGAGTTGTTTCTCTTTAACTCCAATTTAAAAACCAATGCATGCCATTAACTGTAACAAAAAATTAAAATTGCATAAAAACTAGAGCATGCACCAAAAAACAATTTCATATTTGGAATCAGCTATGCAGAAATATATAGAAACAGTTCTAATACCTCATGCAACAGAAAATGAAAAAAATATTGTTCCCCAGTGTAATTAATTAGTCAGGGCTGAGTGCGTGGGGGGGGGGGGCGGTTGGGGGGGCGGTCTATGAGAGGAGTTAGGGCTTCTGGGAGGCCTTGCACTCTGCGTAATTCTGAGAACCCAACAAAGGAGAACGCTACAGGAAGAACTCTGTTTACAATAAAGCTCTATGGTTCTAAATCCCCCTTCCCTTAAATTCCTTTCCCCTTCAGTAAATACTCCTCCATCTTGGCATGTAGGCCAACTTGTGCCCATGGATTGATATGCCTGCATGCACTAGATTGCAACCCTTTTTTCCCCAAAATAAATCCTTTTTGGTGACAAAACTCCTCATCAATATTATTTTTCAGTCGACAGGCCTTTAAAAATTGTTAATATGATTCAAAATACTAATCAGATTCATTGCATAATTAATTTTAGCAGCCTTCTTTACAAGATCAACACACAACCAAATATCATATTATGCCTCTGTTTTAATGGTTCTCAGTCTTTTTGTTTTAGGGACTCTTTACATTAAAAAATTATTGAGAACCCTAAAGAATTTTGATTATGAAGTTTATAGCTATTGATATTTACCATATTAAAATTAAGACTGAGACTTTTAAACTATATTTAATTCATTTAAAAACAAACCCATTGTAACATGTTTTAAGAAAAATAACTATATATTCTTTGCCCTGGCAGGTTGGCTCAGTGGTAGAGTTGGCCCGGCATGTAGATGTTCTGGGTTTGATTCCCAATCATGGCACACAGAAGAGGCAACCATCTACTTCTCCCCCTTCTCCTTCTCCTTCTTTCTCTCTCTCTCTCTTCTTCCGCAGCCATGGCTCAATTGGTTCGAGAGCATCAGCCTGGATGCTAAGGATGGCTCTGTGGAGCTTCTACCTCATGTGCTAAAAATAGCTCAGTTGCAAGCATGGCCCCAAATGGGCAGAGCATCCATCCCAGATGGAGGTCGCCAGGTAAATCCTGGTCTGAGCACATGTGGGAGTCTATCTCTCTATCTCCCCTCTCCTGCCTTGGAAAAAGAAGAAATAAAGAAAAGAAAAATAACTATATTTTTCAAAATAAAAATAATTTACATTTTTAAATTAAATTTATTGCGGTGACCTTGGTTAATAATATTATATAGGTTTCAGGTATACAATTCTATAGTACCTTATCTGTACATTGCACTGTGTGTTCACCATTCCAAGTCAAGTCTCCTTCCATCACTATTTATCCTTTGCTTCTATTTCCCCATTCTCCCTTCCCTTTTGTAATCACCATACTGTTGTCTGTGTCTGTGAGTTTCTTTTTCTTTATTTAATCTTATCTCCATTCTTTTTGAAAATCTGTTTACTAGAAAATATCTGAATTCTCTCATATATGCTTCTGCATTCAATTTGTTGTTATATATTATTTCAAAAGGTTGAAATAGTTGAAGAAAATTCAGCCTCACACAAATATGAAGTTAGAAAAAGGAGGAATATTTTTATAGCCTTTTAAAATAATTGTGGCTATTGGTGCATCTTGGAGGAGCAAAATGGCGATGGAGTAGGCGGACGTACCAACTTCCAACTCCCAGAACCAAAGTGGATTATAACTCAATTTTAAGAATCATCATCTGGATAAACCAACTTTGAACTAAACTAAGTGGACTCTTCAACCAAAGAACACAGAAGAAGTCACATTGAGACTGGTAGGAATAGCGAAAATGCAAAGAGGGCTGCCCAGCTCCCCGGAGCGAACGGCAGCCTGGAGAGACCCGCGTGGTGGGAAGAGAGTTTGACGGAGAGGGAGGGACCTGGGTCCCAGGAGCAAAGCCCCAGCCTGCAGTTCCAGAGCCTAGAAGAGGCGTTTGGACAGTATTGAGCTGTGAAACAACTGAGGATACTGTTTGTGAGACAGAGACAGTTTTCTCAGACCCAAGATTCTTAAAGGGACAGCTCAGAAAACCTCTCTCATAGTCACTCACCCGGGGCTCTGGGGAACGGGGTCAGAGGAGAGGACCAGAGCAGCGGGAAGAGAGAGTAAACTGGAAGCCACAGGGAGAAACATTCTGAGGGACAGCCACCCTAACCCCTGGGCTAAGTGACTTCCCTAATCAAAAACGAGTATTTCCCCTGGAACTAGCAATACTAGCAAAGGGAGAAAGGACACCAGCCAAACAAACTCTCCCGTGGCACTTAGAGCAGAGCTGCTTAGATGAAGGGAGTTTCCAGGTCTACAGTATGGAGTGCTAGGTTCTGAGTTGAGGGGCCCCTTCTCACTCGGCTGAGGGTTGCTGGAGGGACGGTGGCGGCAGGATGCTAAAACGCAGTACTGTCGGCAGGGGCGGAGGCCCAGCCGGTGTGAGCTAGGCCTAGCCCAGCAGGGGTAGAGGGGATGCGCGAAAGTGGTCCGGAAGCTGCGGGCCTGCCTGTAGCCCCACCTGCGGGGGAAAAGCGGGAGGCCAGGAAATGGCAGAAATCTGCTCTGCGACCCTGCGCAAGCCGGCCCTGACTGCGGGGACGGGGCTAGGACCAGGGACGAGCGGAGGCTCGCGGCTGAGCTTACGCCAGCAGCCCCAACCGGCCCGAGAAACCGCAGTTTGCCATCCTGCATGCGCAAGTTGACTCTGAACGCGGAGGAGGGGCTAAAGCTCCGGAGGGGCAAAGGCTCACAGTTGAGAGCATGTCAGCAGCCCCATCCAATCCGAGAAACTGTGGCGAGGAGAATCTGACCGCTGGGGCTGGGCAGAAACCCGGAAACAGGCTGGGTCCACAGCTGAGCAAAGGTGCTCACCTCTACCCTTGGTGCTGAGGCTTGTGGCTTGAGTAACAGCCCCTCCCATGGAGGAGAGGCAGAAATCACAGCAAAAGCCACAGTGGGCCTGTGCTGGCAACATCCATACCCAACCGCCCTAGGCAGCGACAGAGGGGGTGGCAGGCCTGCAGACAGACCACACCTAGAGAACACAAAGGCAACACCTACTGGACTCCAGTGGCCACAATCTTCTTATACACAGACAAAATGGGCAGGCAGAGGAATGCAAATCAAATGAATCAAGAGAAATCCCCAGAGAAGGATGTAAATGAACCAGATGTAACCAAATTACCAGATGCAGAATTTAGAATAATGATAGTTAGGATGTTCAAAGAAATTAGAGCAACAATGGATAGTCATAATGAACACCCAAATAAAGAGATAACAAGTATAAAAAACTTGAAATAATAAAAACGAATCAGACAGAAATGACAAATACAATATCAGAACTGAAGACCACAATGGAAGGAATTAAAAGCAGGATGAATGACACTGAGGATCGAATCAGCAGTTAGAGGTCACAATAAACAAAGGCACAGAAGCAGAGCAGAAAAAAGAAAAGAGACTCATAAAATGTGAGGAAGCTCTAAGGGAGCTCTGTGACAACATGAAGAGAAACAACATTTGCATCATAGGGGTTCCTGAAGAAGAGGAGAGAGAACAAGAAATAGAAACTTTGTTCAATCAAATCATAGCAGAAAACTTCCCTAAATTAAGGCTGGGAAACATTCCACACGTTCAAGAAGCACACAGAACTCCATTAAAGAGAAACCCAAAGAAATCTACACCAAGACACATCATAGTTAAAATACCAAAGCTAATGGATAAAGAGAAACTTTTAAAAGCTGCTAGAGAAAAAAAAGGCTATCACCTACAAAGGAACCTGCATAAGGATGACATCGGACTTCTCAACAGAAACACTTGAGGCCAGAAGGGAATGGCAAAATATATTCAAAGTAATGCAGAAAAAGCACCTACAACCAAGACTACTCTATCCAGCAAGGCTAACGTTTAAAATTGAAGGAGAAATAAAGAACCTCCCAGACAAAAAGAGCCTCAAGGAATTCATTAAAACCAAACCAATTCAGCCTGACCTGTGGTGGCGCAGTGGATAAAGTGTCGTCCTGGGAACACTGAGGTCGCCAGTTCAAAACCCTGCGCTGGTCTAGTCAAGGCACATATGGGAGTAGATGCTTCTAGCTCCTGCCCCCTTTCTCTTTCTCTCTCTCTCACTCTGTGTCTCCTCTCTAAAATGAATAAATAAAAATAAATAAAAAAAGAGGTGTGATATAATTAAAGTAACCTGCTTAAAAAAAAAAAAACAAACCAATTCTGCAAGAGATACTAAGGGGCATGTTGTGAACAGTTCAAAGAGAGGAAAGAATATAGCAAAAAAAGAATATAGCTTTAAAGAATAAAATGGCAATAAACAACTACATATCACTAATAACCTTAAATGTAAATGGATTAAGTGATCCGATCAAAAGACATAGGGTAGCTGCATGGATAAAGAAACAGGACCCATACATATGCTATCTAAAAGAGACACACCTTAAAAAAAAAGATGCACATAGACTGAAGATAAAAGGATGAAAAAAAATACTTCATGCAAATGGAAATGAAAGAAAAGCCAGGGTAGCAATACTTAGATCTGACAAAACAAATTTTAAAACAAAGGCTGTAGTAAGAGATAAAGAAGGACACTACATAATGATAAAGGGAACAATTCAACAGGAAGATATAACTATTATAAATATCTAAGCATCAAATATAGGAGCCCCGACATACATAAAGCAGACTTTGATGGATATAAAGGGCGAGATTAACAGCAATACTATCATAGTAAGGGATTTCAATACCCCACTAACAACACTGGATAGATCTTCAAGAAAGAAAATTAATAAAGAAACAGCAGACTTAAAGGATACACTAGATCAACTCAATTTAATAGATATCTTCAGAACTTTTCACCCTAAAGCACTAGAATATACATTCTTTTCAAGCGCTCATGGTACATTTTCTAGGACAGACCACATGTTAGGACACAAAAATGGTCTCAATAATTTAAGATTAAAATCATATCAAGCATTTTCTCTGATCACAATGCCATGAAACTAGAAATTAACCACAAAAGAAAAACTGAAAAATACTCAAACACTTGAAAACTAAATAGCATGTTATTAAATAATGAATGGATTAACAATAAGATCAAAGAAGAAATAAAAAAGTTTCTAGAAACCAATGATAATGAGCATACATCAACTCAAAATTTATGGGACACAGGACCAGGTGGTGGCGCAGTGGATAGAGCGTAGGACTGGGAAGTGGACAACCCAGGTTCAAGACCCCGAGCTCTCCAGCTTGAGCCCGGGCCCCTCTGACTTGAGCAAAAGCTCATCAGCTTGGACTCAATGTCGCTGGCTCCAGCAAGGGGTTGCTCAGTCTGCTGAAGGCCCACGGTCAAGGCACATGTAAAAATTTATGGGACACAGAAAAAGCAGTACTGAGAGGGAAGTTCATTGCACTACAGGCATACCAAAAGAAGCTAGAAAAAGCTCAAATAAGCAACCTGACCCTGCATCTAAAAGAACTAGAAAAACAACAGCAAATAAAGCCCAGGACCAGTAGAAGGAAGGAAATAATAAAAATCAGAGCAGAAATAAATGACATAGAGGCTTAGGAAATAATACAGAGGATCAATGAAACCAGGAGCTGGTTCTTTGAAAAGGTAAACAAGATTGATGAACCTTTAACTAGACTCACCAAGAAAAAAAGAGAGAGGACCCAAATAAATAAAATTAGAAATGACAGTGGAGAAATAACTACTGACAAAACAGAAATACAAAGCATTGTAAAAAAATACTATGAAGAACTATATGCCAAAAAATTAGACAACCTAAAAGAAATGGACAAATTTCTTGAATCATATAATCTTCCAAAAATCAATCTGGAAGAATCAGAACACCTAAACAGACCAATTACAACAAATGAGATCGAAACAGTTATCAAAAACCTCCCCAAAAAGAAAAGTCCTGGGTCTGAAGGCTTCACAAGTGAATTCTACCAAAAATTCAAAGAAGGACTAACTGCTATCCTCCTCAAGCTATTTCAAAAATTCAAGAGGAAGGAAGACTTCCAAACTCCTTTTATGAGGCGAGCATAATTCTGATCCCAAAACCGGGCAAAGACAACACAAAGAAACAAAATTATAGGCCTATATCCCTGATGAATTTAGACGCTAAAATTCTCAACAAAATATTAGCCAACTGGATCCAGCAATATATGAAAATTCATACACCATGATCAAGTTGGATTTATTCTGGAGAGGCAAGGCTGGTTCAATATTTGCAAATCAATCACTGTGATTCATCACATAAACAAAGGGAAGGACAAAAATAGCATGATAATTTCAATAAATGCAAAAAAGGCATTTGAGCCTGACCTGTGGTGGTGCAGTGGATAAAGCGTCAATCTGGGAACACTGAGGTCGCCAGTTTAAAACCCTGCACTGGTCTGGTCAAGGCACATATGGGAGTTGATGCTTCCAGCTCCTCCCCCCTTTCTCTCTCTCTCTCTCTCTCTCTCTCTCTCTGTCTCCTCTCTAAAATGAATAAAATAAAATAATTTTTGAAAAAAAGGCATTTGATAAAATCCAGCACCCATTCATGCTCAAAACTCTCAGTAAAGTGAGAATACAGGGAACATTTCTTAACATGATAAAGGCCATCTACAACAAACCCACAGCAAACATCATACTAAATGGGCAAAAATTAAAAGCTATCCCCTTAAGATCATGAACCAGTCAGGAGTGCCCCCTTTCACCACTCTTATTCAACATAGTTCTGGAAATCCTAGCTACAGCAATCAGACAAGAAGAAGAAATAAAAGGCATCCAAATTGGAAAAGAAGAAGTAAAACTGTCATTATTTGCAGATTATATGATATTGTATATAGAAAACCCTAAAGTCACAGTCAAAAAACTACTGGACCTGATAAATGAATTCAGCAAGGTGGCAGGATATAAAATTAATACTCAGAAATCAGAGGCATTTCTATATACCAACAATGAACTGTGAGCAAAAGAAATTAAGGAAACAATCCCCTTCACTATTGCAGCCAAAAAAATTAAGTACCTAGGAGTAAATTTAACCAAGGAGGTTAAGGACTTGTACTTGGAAAATTATAACACATTGATAAAAGAAATCAAGGAAGATACAAACAAGTGGAAGCACATACAGTGCTCATGGCTAGGAAGAATAAACATCATTAAAATGTCTATATTACCCAAAGCAATTTATAAATTCAATGCAGTACCAATTAAAATACCAATGACATACTTCAAAGATATAGAACACATATTCCAAAAATTTATATGGAACCAAAAAAGAACACGAATAGCCTCAGCAATCTTAAAAAGAAAAAATAAAGCAGGAGGTATCACTCTTCCGGATATCAAGGTTTACTACAAGGCCATTATACTCAAGACAGCCTGGTACTGGCATAAGAACAGGCACACTGATCAATGGAACAGAACAGACAACCCAGAAATAAACCCACAGCTTTATGGACAACTGATATTTGACAAAGGAGGAAAGAACATACAATGGAGTAAAGACAGCCTCTCTAACAAATGGTGTTGGGAAAATTGGACATCTACCTGCAAAAAAATGAAACTAGACCATCAACTTACACCATTCACAAAAACAAACTCAAAATGCATAAAAGACTTAAACGTAAGTCGTGAAACCTTAAGCATCTTAGAAGAAAACATAAACAGCAAGTTCTCTGACATCTGTAGCAGCAATATATTTGCTGATTTATCTCCACGGGCAAATGAAATAAAAGGCAAGATAAACAAATGGGACTATATCAAACTAAAAAGGTTTTGCACAGCTAAAGACAATAAGAACAGAATAAAAAGACAAACCACACAATGGGAGAACATATTCAACAGCACATCCGATAAGGGGTTAATAACCAAAATTTATAAAGAACTTATAAAACTCAACACCAGGAAGACAAACAATCTAATCAAAAAATGGGCAAAAGAAATGAATAGAATTTTCTCCAAAGAGAACATACAGATTGCCAATAGGCATATGAAAAAATGCTCAACATCACTAATCATTAGAGAAATGCAAATTAAAACCACAATGAGATATCACCTCACTTCAGTCAGAATGGTGCTCATTTGCAAAACAACACAGAACAAGTGCTGGTGAGGATGTGGAGAAAAGGGAACCCTCCTGCACTGCTGGTGGGAATGCAGACTGGTGCAGCCACTGTGGAAAACAGTTTGGAGATTCCTCAAAATATTAAAAATTGATTTGCCTTTTGACCCAGCTATCCCACTTATAGGAATATACCCTAAGAACACCATAGCACTGTTCGAAAAGAAGAAATGTGCCCTCATGTTCGTGGCAGCATTGTTTACAATAGCGAAGATCTGTAAACAGCCCAAGTGCGTGTCAGAGGACAAGTGGATTAAAAAGCTATGGTACATATATACTATGGAATACTACTCAGCCATAAGCAATGATGACATCGGATCATTTACAACAAAATGGATGTACCTTGATAACATTATACTGAGTGAAATAAGTAAAACAGGAGAAAACTGAGAACAGCATGATTTCATATATAGGTGGGACATAAAAGTGAGACTATGAGACATGGACAAGAGTGTGGTGGTTATGGGGTGGGGGGAGGAAGGAGAAGGTGGAATAGGGAGGTGGGTAGGGGCACAGGGAAAACCAGATAGAAGGTGACAGAGGACAATTTGACTTTGGTTGATGGGTATGCAACATAATTGAATGATAAGATAACCTGGAGATGTTTTCTTTGAACATATGTACCCTGATTTATTGGTGTCACCCCATTAATATTTATTTTAAAAAATAATTGTGGCTATTCTTCCTTGATACTACACCAAAACTCAACAAATCATAGTTTCTAAAAGGTTACCTACGAAGTGGAATCTGAAAGCATATCAATGAACTTTTCATACTTGATTACATCAAAGCCTGTTAGTTTATCTTGTACTTTTTTTTTTTAACAGGGCAGAGAGAGTCAGAGAGAAGGATAGATAGGGACAGACAGACCGACAGGAACGGAGAGAGATGAGAAGCATCAATCATCAGTTTTTTGTTGCGACACCTTAGTTGTTCATTGATTGCTTTCTGACATGTGTCTTGACCGTGGGCCTTCAGCAGACCGAGTGACTCCTTGCTTGATCCAGCAACCGTGGGTCCAAGATGGTGAGCCTTGCTCAAACCAGATGAGCCTGCGCTCTAGCTGGCAACCTTGGGGTCTCAAACCTGGATACTCCGCATCCCAGTCCGACGCTCTTTCCACTGTGCCACCTCCTGGTCAGGCTTATCTTGTACTTTAAATAGATCTTTTACCCATGTTTATTTTGTAACATCATGCATTGATCATTTGAAAATTATGAATTCACTGAATTATGCAGATATTTCTCAGGTAAACACATTTTATTGTATGATATCAAAATATTATTTATGAATATGATTTCATTAGGAAATCTTTAAGCATTGGGAAGCTATTAAGAACACAGTGGTAGATACAATTTTTTCAAAATTCCTAATTTGTTTGAAAGTACAGATTTTATCATTGGTAACAAATTTAACCAATTGTTTTCCTTGAACCAATATGCTCACTTTGTACATTTTTGAGATAATGTCTGCCATATACCCAGTGGTGGAACTCAAATAATTTAACAGCCGGTTCTCTGCCCTAATGACCATTTTAAGTATAAAAAGAAGATATACCAAACGGTAGCTTATTATTTCATGCATTTCATAATTAAATAAGAAAAATAAAAGAGGTACACAAAACTAGATTATGTTATGAGAAATAGTTTTAAAATATTAATGAAAAAATATTAAATAATACCTGATAAAAAAAACAATAAAACTGTTTGTTATTTAAGACATTTCCATACTGTTACTTGATTGGCATCCTCACTTGCAATTTTTTTCACCTATGGAGGAATGAACATTATTACTATGGGTGCTTAGAATATGCTGTTGCGCAGATGAAGGTTAGAAAAGAGTGAAAGGATGTAAATCTGTGATCTCCATGTTTGCTGGCTGCCCAGTCACCTTAGAGAGAACTCCTATTACCAGTGTGACTTTAACAACCAGTTTGCCGAACTCAACAAAATTAGGTATAGGTTCTGCCAAAACAGTGCAAACTGGCAGAATCCCACCACTGCGTATACCCAAGTCTCAATATTCATAGTTTGTCTGTCAATGGTTCTTTCAAGTAAATGTGGCATTCCCTGACCCAAAATGTGGCTAGTTCAGTTCACATTTCCAACAATTGCACAAATCCTTTTCCACAAGACAACCATCATACTTTGGTATACAGCAGATGTGCTTATGTGTGTTTATTTCATCACCCAGAATATCAAAAACACATGTACTCAGTGTAAGACAGCATAGGAACTGGGCCCAGGACACCAAGGATACTAGATGGCTAGAAGAAAAGTCAGATAAGCTGAGGGCAAAAATGTCACCACTCTTCCACTCTCTACTTAAAAACACAACAATAGCTAATTTAGCCCTTTATAACTGCCTGCTTCCTTGCAGATGTTGAAACTCCTGATTGCAGGCACAGTTGATCAAGTTTTGATAGTTATATGACATTCCTGGAGTGGCAGTTATCCACCATCTTGGCTCTCACAGGGCAGGGGCAATAGTTACTAAGCAACCTGACAGAATGAGGAAGTAGCTAGACCTTGACCCTCCACAAGCCCACCTGGTCCCTAGCTTAGAAAAGCAGCCCAACAGAGCCTCTCCCTGAACCAGGTCAGAGCACCTTCCTTTCCTTTGTGCTGCCTGCCTTGTGCTCTAGCATAAGCTTAATAAAATCTGTCCAGAAATTTCTGTTGGCATTTTCTTTCAATTTCTACCTTGGGGAACCCAAGAATTCCAAGGCCCGTAACAAGGGGTCAGCATTTAATAAAGTTAATTTTCTTGCTTCATCAAGAACAGTCTCAAATGAAACTCACTCTTCTTTTTCTTTCTGCAAGTGTCTGGCAGTGAAGAATACAATGACTACAAATAATATAATTTGATGACAATCTTTAATTTGTGCTAAGGGACTAGCTATTTTGCCTACCATTGTTTTTATATCATAGTGTAATATCAATGTAGGGAAATGAAAAGGCTTATCATGTCTAAAAATTTTTTTGAAAACAGTTTTATCCTTGCAACTCCCTTTTAAAAATCTCAGGGACTAGCCTGACCTGTGGTGGCGCAGTGGATAAAGCGTCGACCTGGGAACACTGAGGTCACCAGTTCAAAACCCTGCACTGGTCTGGTCAAGGCACATATGGGAGTTGATGCTTCTAGCTCCTCCCCCCTTTAAAAAAATCTCAGGGACTGGCCTGACCTGTGGTGGTGCAGTGGATAAAGCGTCGACCTGGGAACACTGAGGTTGCCAGTTCAAAACCCTGCACTGGTCTGGTCAAGGCACATATGGGAGTTGATGCTTCCAGCTCCTCCCCCCTTTCTCTCTTTCTCTCTCTCTCTCTCGCTCCGTGTCTCCTCTCTAAAATGAATAAAATAAAGATAAATTAAAAAAAAAAATCTCAGGGACTATCACTCTGTTTATTTCTTGGTTCAAACATATTTTGCTTAAGAAATCACATACTAATTCATTTTTGGTTATTTTATCAGAAATAGTACATCAGGATAAGTCACTTCTAAAATGTTTTCTAAAAGCTGAAATTTTTTAACACCACTTTTTTTATGTATAGGAATATTGCTTTAAGCATCTCTGATCTACTTCCATCATCATATCTTTCTATGACCCACTCTTCCACCTCCTTTATGCACTTATGATTCCATGGAGCCAACCTGGATAATCTGGGTAATATTCTTGCTATCTTTTTTTTAACTATGAAAAGTTTACTTTTTTCCAGTTTTATTGAGATATAATTGACATACAATATTGTATTAGTTTAAGGTGTGCGACACATGAAATATGAATATATCATGAAAATGATTACAATAGGTTTAGTTAGCATCCATCACTCACAGTTACTTTTTCACGCTGTGATGAGAATTTTAAGATTTACTATCTTAGCAACTTTCAAATATACAATATAATATTGTTGACTATAGTCACCAATACTCTTGCTAACTTAACGTCAGCTGATTAGCAACCTTAATTTCACTGCAAACTTAATTTCCCTTTGCCATTTTAACATGACAGGAATAACAGGTTCCAAGAATCCTAATCCTACTGTGGGCATCTTTTGGGAAGGGAGACTTATTCTGCCAACCACAGTGAGGTCCACCCTTGAGTTACCATCTCAAAGAAAGGTAGGCACCGTAACCCAAAGGCCACTACAATAAGACCTTCATGTGCTTTGTCATTTCTTCATGGTGCTCCCCAAAGTGGCTTGTAATAATATTCTTAAAATGAAACAGACCTAGGAAGAGTGATAAATTGAGAATACAATATTCAAACCCAGAGCTGGGTCTGGGAGGAAAAGGGCAGCATGAGTCCCTGAGGACTGAGTCTCAGAGAAAAGGACACAGGGTGCAGGTGTCAGTGGCATGGGCGCCCTCACTTACAAATTATAGTGACATTTAGAATTCTTAATGTTCTCTCACCAGAATTGTCAGCTGCCTGGGTTCTACTCTCTATAAAAGAGAAAAGCACCATGTCAACTATATCCTTAGTACAGGGGTTCCTATCTGTGTACGGTATGTTTTTACATCTTCTTTTTTATAGTTGTAATAGTAGTAGATGCTCAATTACTGTTACCACTATGTGTTTGGTAAGGGTTGGTTTAATTATCATCTTTACAATAAGCTTGTGAAATAGCTAACAATATCCCCACTGGACAGATGGGAACACTGAGGTCCAGGGAGTTAAGCCACACAACTGGTGAGAGGGTAATCTGAGGTTGAAACCCTGGCTGCTTTGGGTTCAAAGTCAGTGTCTTTTCATAATATCACACTGCTCCCCCCATGAAATATGGTTACCTGCTACTTGCTCAGATATTGTTCTCTTATAAAACTTTAACATGTTACTACATTTTTCATTATAATTTTTATGACAGCTTGACATTCCAAGAAGTGAAGTCATCTTTATGTATTCATTTTCCCATTGCTGAAATTTTTATGATCATTAATAAAGCTATGGTGAATATAAGAAAAATTATTTTAATGGAATGATCCACAAGGGAGTAAATCTAAAAAGTAAAATTATGAAATTAAGATATATTTTCTTGTTTTTAACAAAACAAATATTTATCTCACAACACTTTAACAATACCTACAAAAATGAATAATTTGAGCTCATGTATGCCTTTAATTCATTCTTAGAATTGAATTATTCATCAGGTAAGATTTTTCTTTTTCTTTTTTTTTAGTGAGAGACAGATAGACAAGAAGGGAGAGAGATGAGAAGTATCATCTCATAGTTGTGTCACCTTAGTTGTTTATTGATTGCTTTCTCATATGTGCCTTGACTAGAAGGGCTACAGCAGAGTGAGCGACCCCTTGCTCAAGCCAGCGACCTTGGCCTCAAGCCAGTAACCTGTGGGCTCAAGCTAGCAACCATGGGGTTATGTCTATGATTCCATGTTCAAGCCGGCAACCCTGAACTCAAGCCAGTAGCCTCGAGATTTGGAACCTGGGTCCTCAGCATCTCAGGCCAATGCTTTATCTACTATGCCATTGCCTAGTCAAGCTCATCAGATAAGGTTTAAATTGAAGGAACATAAACACTCTGTTGTCCATATCTTTAAAAATAATGGTGGTCCAATACACCAACCAAGGTTGCGGGTTTGATCCTTGTCAGGGCACATAAAAGAATCAACCAATGAATGCATAGATAAGTGGAACAAAAAGTCAGAGTTTCTCTATATCTCTTCCTTTTCCTCGCTCTCTAAAATTAATTTAAAAAAATTTTTTAAAAGGCCCTGATTGCTTGGCTCAGTGGGTAGAGCATTGGCCTGATATGCAGATGTCCTAGTCAGGGCACACATGAGAAGTGACCATCTGCTTCTCCTAAGAAAGCAGGCTAGCTGTCCTTGACAGATTTCAAAATGTTCAAGAAGTAGTAAAAAATACCACCCCTTTTTTAAAAAAAATATTTTTAAATCTGTTTATCCTATTGCTCATTACTTAATCTGAAGAAATAAACTTTATAGACAGTGGATGAAACACAAATGTTTACCTCATGTAAAGCCCACTAAAATAACGATAAAGGCATATGTCTCCAGGAACAAATAGAATGGAAGAAGATAACAGCAACAAAATTTTGAAAGCTGGATAATACAATATATAACTATTTTAGCAGAACTGATGACACTTCACCACATATTTCAAGCCTCATCATACATTCCCACCCCTCTTTTTGTGGTTAATAAACTTACATGAATTTTTGCTAATTATGAAAAACCTAATACTATTGGAGTTACATTGGCTCACAAAACCATGCAAGGGAGAGCACACAGTTTTGAGCATTGTTCCTCTCTTACTGTGACTGAGGTTTACTGAGGTTTGCATCTGCTTTTCTTCTGTAAGCCAGATCATGTTACTGACTTGTAGCTAAGCTTGTGGTCCTTTGCCTCAGAATTGCTCCTAAATCAGCTATTTCCCATCCTTAGCCACCTAAATTAAGCATAGGGTTCTATACATTTATCCATTTTAAGTTTTTGTTTGTTTGTTTGTTTTTTGTGGCAGAGACAGAGAGAGTGATAGATAGGGACAGACAGACAGTCAGGAAAGGAGAGAGACCAGAAACATCAATTCTTCGCTGTGGTTCCTTAGTTCTTCATTGATTGCTTTCTCATATGTGCCTTGACCAGGGGGCTCCAGTAGATCAAGTGACCCCTTGCTCGAGCCAGCGACCTTGGGCTCAAGCTGGAGAACCTTGCTCAAACCAGATGAGCCCCGCGCTCAAGCTGGGGACCTCGGTGTCTCGAACCTGGGTTCTCCATATCCCAGTCCGAGGTTTCTATCCACTGTGCCACCGCCTGGTCAGGCCGTTTTTTGTGTTTTTTTTAATGTTTTATTTATTTTTTACAGGGACACAGGGACAGAGAGAGATATAGATAGGGACAGACAGACAGCAACAGAGAGAAATGAGAAGCATCAATCATTGCGATACCATAGTTGTTCATTGATTGCTCCCCCACATGTGCCTTGACCGCGGGCCTTCAGCAGACTGAGCCACCACTTGCTGGAGCCAGCGACCGTGGGTCCAAACTGGCAAGCTTTGGCTCAAGCCAGATGGGCCCATGCTCAAGCTGGCGACCTCCAGGTCTCAAACCTGGGTCTTCTGTATCCCAGTCCGGCGCTCTATCCACTGTGCCACAGCCTGGTCAGGCTGGTCAGGCCATTTTAAGTTTTACCTGTTTTATAAAGTGCTTTAGATATCTTGGATACAAATGCTTTCAGATATAAACACACACACAACCCTAAACACATCCCACAATACTGTCTTCTAGTCTGTGGCTTTCTTTCCTCTGTTTATGTTGCTTTTGTTGTAGAGGTTTTCAATTTAAATGTTGCAAAATTAATGGCTTTTTTTTTTTTTTCAATTTTAGTTCTCTTTAATTTCCTTAAATTTTGTCATTGCTTTGTCCCAGTTCTCTAGGGTTCATACCCAACTTTCTGTGGCAACTCAAGTTTTTTTTTTATATATATATATATATTTTATTATTATTAATTCTAATGGGGTGACACCAATAAATCAGGGTACATATGTACAATGAAAACATCTCCAGGTTATCTTATCATTCAATTGTGTTGCATACCCATCACCAAAAGTCAAATTGTCCTCTGTCACCTTCAATCTGGTTTTCCCTGCGTCCCTCCCCTCCTCCCTATCCCACTCTTCCCTCCCTCCCCCCATCCCATAACCACCACTCTCTTGTCCATGTCTCATAGTCTCACTTTTATGTCCCACCTATGTATGTAATCGTGCTGTTCTCAGTTTTTCTTTTTTTCTGATTTACTTATTTCACTCCGTATAATGTTATCAAGGTACATCCATTTTGTTATAAATGATCCGATGTCATCGTTTCTTATGGCTGAGTAGTATTCCATAGTATATATGTACCATAGCTTTTTAATCCACTCGTCTTCTGACGGACACTTGGGCTGGTTCCAGATCTTCGCTATTGTGAACAATGCTGCCACGAACATGGGGGCGCATTTCTTCTTTTCGAACAGTGCTATGGTGTTCTTAGGGTATATTCCTATAAGTGGGATAGCTGGGTCAAAAGGCAGTTCGATTTTTAATTTTCTGAGGAATCTCCAAACTGTTTTCCACAGTGGCTGCACCAGTCTGCATTCCCACCAGCAGTGCAGAAGGGTTCCCTTTTCTCTACATCCTCGCCAGCACTTATTCTGTGTTGTTTTGCTGATAAGTGCCATTCTGACTGGTGTGAGGTGATATCTCATTGTGGTTTTAATTTGCACTTCTCTAATGATTAGTGATGTTGAGCATTTCTTCATATGCCTATTGTCCATCTGTATGTCCTCTTTGGAGAAATTTCTATTCATTTCTTTTGCCCATTTTTTGATTGGGTTGTTTGTCTTCCTGGTGTTGCGTTTTATAAGTTCTTTATAAATTTTAGTTATTAACCCCTTATCAGATGTGCTGTCGAATATGTTCTCCCATTGTGTGGTTTGTCTTTTTATTCTGTTCCTATTGTCTTTAGCTGTGCAAAAACTTTTTAGTTTGATATAGTCCCATTTGTTTATCTTGCCTTTTATTTCAGTTGCCCATGAAGATAAATCGGCAAATATACCGCTGCTACAGATGTCGGAGAGCTTGCTGCCTATGTTTTCTTCTAAGATGCTTATGGTTTCACGGCTTACATTTAAGTCTTTTATCCATTTTGAGTTTGTTTTTGTGAATGGTGTAAGTTGATGGTCTAGTTTCATTTTTTTGCAGGTAGATGTCCAATTTTCCCAACATCATTTGTTAAAGAGGCTGTCTTTACTCCATTGTATGTTCTTTCCTCCTTTGTCAAATATCAGTTGTCCATAAAGCTGTGGGTTTATTTCTGGGTTGTCTGTTCTGTTCCATTGATCTATGTGCCTGTTCTTATGCCAGTACCAGGCTGTCTTGAGTATAATGGCCTTGTAGTAAACCTTGATATCTGGAAGAGTGATACCTCCTGCTTTATTTTTTCTTTTTAAGATTGCTGAGGCTATTCGTGTTCTTTTTTGGTTCCATATAAATTTTTGGAATATGTGTTCTATATCTTTGAAGTATGTCATTGGTATTTTAATTGGTATTGCATTGAATTTATAAATTGCTTTGGGTAATATAGACATTTTAATGATGTTTATTCTTCCTAGCCATGAGCACGGTATGTGCTTCCACTTGTTTGTATCTTCCTTGATTTCTTTTATCAATGTTCTATAATTTTCTGAGTACAAGTCCTTAACCTCCTTGGTTAAATTTACTCCTAGGTACTTTTTTTTTTGGCTGCAATAGTGAAGGGGATTGTTTCCTTAATTTCTTTTGTTGATATTTCATTGTTGGTGTATAGAAATGCCTCTGATTTCTGAGTATTAATTTTATATCCTGCCACCTTGCTGAAATCATTTATAAGGTCCAGTAGTTTTTTGACTGAGACTTTAGGGTTTTCAATATACAATATCATATCATCTGCAAATAATGACAGTTTTACTTCTTCTTTTCCAATTTGTATGCCTTTTATTTCTTCTTGTTGTCTGATTGCTATAGCTAGGACTTCCAGAACTATGTTGAATAAGAGTGGTGAAAGTGGGCAACCCTGCCTGGTTCCTGATCTTAAGGGGATTGCTTTTAATCTTTGTCCATTTAGTATGATGTTTGCTGTCGGTTTATCGTAGATGGCCTTTATCATGTTAAGGAATGATCCCTGTATTCCCACTTTCCTGAGAGTTTTGAGCATGAATGGGTGCTGGATTTTATCAAATGCCTTTTCTGCATCTATTGAAATTATCATGTGATTTTTGTCCTTCCTTTTGTTTATGTGGTGAATCACATTGATTGATTTGCGAATATTGAACCAGCCTTGCCTCTCCAGAATAAATCCCACTTGATCGTGGTGTATGATTTTTTTCATATATTGCTGGATCCGGTTGGCTAATATTTTGTTGAGAATTTTAGCGTCTAAATTCATCAGGGATATAGGCCTATAATTTTCTTTCTTTGTGTTGTCTTTGCCCGGTTTTGGGATCAGAATTATGCTCGCCTCATAAAAGGAGTTTGGAAGTCTTCCTTCCTCTTGAATTTTTTGAAATAGCTTGAGGAGAATAGGAGTTAGTTCTTCTTTGAATTTTTGATAGAATTCACTTGTGAAGCCATCAGGCCCAGGACTTTTCTTTTTTGGGAGTTTTTTGATAACCGTTTCGATCTCATTTGTTGTAATTGGTCTGTTTAGGTGTTCTGATTCTTTCAGATTGATTTTTGGAAGGTTATATGATTCAAGAAATTTGTCCATTTCACCAAGATTGTCTAATTTTTTGGCATATAGTTCTTCATAGTATTTTCTTACAATGCTTTGTATTTCTGTTGTGTCAGTTGTTATTTCTCCACTGTCCTTTCTAATTTTATTTATTTGAGTCCTCTCTCTTTTTTTCTTGGTGAGTCTAGTTAAAGGTTCATCAATCTTGTTTACCTTTTCAAAGAACCAGCTTCATGTTTCATTGATCCTCTGTATTGTTTCCTTAGCCTCTATGTCATTTATTTCTGCTCTGACCTTTATTATTTCCTTTCTTCTACTTGTCTTGGGTTTTATTTGCTGTTGTTTTTCTAGTTCTTTTAGATGCAGGGCCAGGTTGCTTATTTGAGCTTTTTCTAGCTTCTTATGATATGCCTGTAGTGCAATAAACTTCCCTCTCAGAACTGCTTTTGCTGTGTCCCATAAATTTTGAGTTGATGTATGCTCATTATCATTTGTTTCTAGAAACTTTTTTATTTCTTCTTTGATCTCATTGTTAATCCATTCATTATTTAATAACAAGCTATTTAGTTTCCAAGTGTTTGAGTATTTTTCAGTTTTTCTTTTGTGGTTAATTTCTAGTTTCATGGCATTGTGATCAGAGAAAATGCTTGATATGATTTCAATCTTCTTAAATTTATTGAGACCATTTTTGTGTCCTAACATGTGGTCTATCCTAGAAAATGTACCATGAGCGCTTGAGAAGAATGTATATTCTACTGCTTTACGGTGAAAAGTTCTGAAGATATCTATTAAATCAAGTTGATCTAGTGTATCCTTTAAGTCTGCTGTTTCTTTATTAATTTTCTTTCTTGAGGATCTATCCAGTGTTGTTAGAGGGGTATTGAAATCCCCTACTATGATAGTATTGCTGTTAATCTTGCCATTTATATCCATCAAAGTCTGCTTTATGTATGTCGGGGCTCCTATATTTGGTGCATAGATATTTATAATAGTTATATCTTCCTGTTGAATTGTTCCCTTTATCATTATGTAGTGTCCTCTTTTATCTCTTACTACAGTCTTTGTTTTAAAGTCCATTTTGTCTGATATAAGTATTGCTACCCCTGCTTTTTTTTTCATTTCCATTTGCATGAAATATTTTTTTCCATCCTTTTACCTTCAGTCTATGAGCATCTTTTGTTTTAAGGTGTGTCTCTTGTAGACAGCATATGTATGGGTCCTGTTTCTTTATCCATGCAGCTACCCTATGTCTTTTGATTGGATCATTTAATCCATTTACATTTAAGGTTATTATTGATATGTAGTTGTTTATTGCCATTTTATTCTTTAAAGCTGTATTCTTCTTTTGCTCCAGTCATTCCTCCCTTTAAAATGTTCACAATAGGCCCCTTAGTATCTCTTGCAGAATTGGTTTGGTTTTTATGAATTCCTTCAGGCTTTCTTTTTCTGGGAAGCTCTTTATTTCTCCTTCAATTTTAAACGTTAGCCTTGCTGGATAAAGTAGTCTTGGTTGTAGGTTCTTGTTCTGCATTACTTTGATTATTTCTTGCCATTCCCTTCTGGCCTCAAGTGTTTCTGTTGAGAAGTCCGATGTCATCCTTATGGGGGCTCCTTTGTAGGTGATAGTCTTTTTTTCTCTAGCAGCTTTTAAAATTTTTTCTTTATCCATTAGCTTTGGTATTTTAACTCTGATGTGTCTTGGTGTAGATTTTTTTGGGTTTCTCCTTAATGGAGTTCTGTGTGCTTCTTGAATGTGTGGAGTGTTTCCCAGCCTTAATTTAGGAAAGTTTTCTGCTATAATTTGATTGAACAAAGTTTCCATTTCCTGTCCTCTCTCCTCTTCTTCAGGCACCCCTATGATGCGAATGTTGTTTCTCTTCATGTTGTCACAAAGCTCCCTTAGAGTTTCCTCACATTTTTTAAGTCTCTTTTCCTTTTTCTTCTCTGCTTCTGTGCCTTTGTTTATTGTGTCCTCTAACTCGCTTATTCGATCCTCGGCGTCATCCATCCTGCTTTTAATTCCTTCCATTGTGGTCTTCAGTTCTGATACTGTATTTGTCATTTCTGTCTGATTCTTTTTTATTATTTCAATTTCATTTTTTATACTTGTTATCTCTTTATTTAGGTGTTCATAATTACTATCCATTGTTGCTCTAATTTCTTTGAACATCCTAACTATCATTATTCTAAATTCTGCTTCTGGTAATTTGGTTATATCTGGTTCATTCAGGTCCTTCTCTGGGGATTTCTCTTGATTCATTTGATTTGCATTCCTCTGCCTGCCCATTTTGTCTGTGTATAAGCAAGTTGTGGCCACTGGAGTCCAGTAGGTGTTGCCTTTGTGTTCTCTAGGTGTGGTCTATCTGCAGGCCCCCCATCCCCTCTGCCGGTGCCTAGGGTGGTTGGGTATGAGCGTTGCCAGCGCCAGCCCACTGTGGATTTTGCTATGATTTATGCCTCTCCTCCGTGGGAGGGGCTGTGACTGAAGCCACAAGATTAGCACCAAGGATAGAGGTGAGCACCTTTCCTCAGCTGCGGACCCAGCCTATTTCCGGACTTCCGCCCAGAACCAGCAGTCGGAGCCTGCTCGCTACAGTTCCGCGGGTTAGGCGGGGCTTTTGACGTGCTCTCAGCTGTAAGCTTTTGCCCGTCCGGAGCTTTAGCCCCGCCCTCGAGGCCAGGGCCCTTCTGCGCAGGGTCGGAAACCAAGGTTTATTGGGGCGGGCGTGTTTGCTCGCTTCCGCTCAGCTGCGTACTTCCGCTCGTCCCGGACTCTACCCCGCCCCTGCGTTTGGAGCCCGCTCGTGCACGTATGAATGCTATCCGGGGTTTCTCCGGCCGGATGGGGATAGTAGTGTGGGCTCAGCTGCGAGCCTCCACTTGTCTCGGGGTCCACCCCGTTCCCGCGCTCGGAGCCCGCTCGCGCACGTATACTGGCCAATCGCGGTTTCTCCGGCTGTGGGGCGGGGGGGTTGGGGGGGGACTGGTAGCGTCAGCTCAGCCACAGCCCCTGCCCGTGCCTGGTCCTAGCCCGGTCCCCGCGGTCAGGGCCGGCTTGCGCAGGGCCTGCCCGTTCCTGGCCTCCGGCTTTGTCCCCGTAAGTGGGATTAAAGGCGGGCCCGCAGCTTCCGGACCGCTTTCGCGCGTCCCCTCTGACCCTCTGGGCTAGACCGATCTCCCACCGGCTTGGCCTCTGCCCACCCCGACAGAACCGCCTTTCAGCGTCCTGCCGCCCCAAAACCTTAAGCAGCCCTCAGCAGAGTAGGAAGGGACCTAATACTCCACACTGTAGGCCTGGGAGCTCCCTCACTTGTTTCACAGCTCAATACTGTCCAAACGCCTCTTCTAGGCTCTGAGACTGCAGGCTGGGGCTTGGTTCCTGGGACCCAGGTCCCTCCCTCTCCGCCAAACTCTCCTCCCGCCCCGCGGGTCTCTCCCGGCTGCCGTTTGCTCCGGGGAGCTGGGCAGCCCTCTTCGCGTTTTCGCTATTCCTACCAGTCTCAATGTGGCTTCTTCTGTGTTCCTTGGTTGAAGAGTCCACTTAATTTTGTTCAAAGTTGGTTTATCCAGATGATGGTTCTTAAAATTGAGTTGTAATCCACTTTGGTTCTGGGAGTTGGAAGTTGGTACGTCCGCCTACTCCGTCGCCATCTTGCTCCTCTCTCAAGTTTTATATAGTATTTTAAAAGGTAATTGTAATGTCTGACAGTATAAACAAAAAGAAGATAAGGTATAGAAAAATTGTCCTTTGAAATATCAACAAAGTATCCTGGAATGTGAAGATGTCCCTTTATAGTTAAAATTGATTTATTTTAATATTGTAGTCATTGTTCAGACTTGAATGAATTCATGTTACAGTGTGTCTGTATTATTAGGTTACGGGTTTGTTATAAAAGATGTAACTCAGGAACAGCCAGGCGGAGGAGTCGTGGAGGGCACGGGCGGCCACGTGCTCACAGCGCCACTATCTGCGCACCTCCACGTCTGTGTTCACCAACTCCCAAGCTCAATGGATTTTTTTCTGTAAAGTTTGCGCTTTTTGTATTTGATTTAAGAACATCTTCCCCTATGTAAAACCCAGTAAGTAATCTGTCTGTTCTTGGTATTGACTAAGTCCTTACTATGAAAAATGTAACTACAATTTAGTTTAGGATTTTCTATTTGGAAGAGAATGTAGATGTTATAGAGTTGGTTGTGGGGTTTTGGGGTGTTTTTTAATTTATTGATTTGAGAGAGAGAGAAATACTAATTTGTTGTCCCACCTATTTGTGCATTCAATGGTTGATTTCTGTATGTGCCCTGACCAAGAATCAACCCCACAACCTTGGCATATCAGGACAATGCTTTAACCAACTGAGCTACCTGGCTAGGGCTATACAGTTGTTTTGTAAAGAAGTGCAAATAAAAAAGATTTAAGAAAGTAAAAAAAAAAAATCTTCCCCATCTTGAATTCAAATTTCTTTCTTTTTTTTTTTTACAGGCACAGAGAGAGGGACAGATAGGGACAGACAGGAATGGAGAGAAATGAGAAGCATCAATTATCAGTTTTTCCTTGCGACACCTTAGTTCTTCATTGATTGCTTTCTCATATGTGCCTTGACGGGGGGGGGGGGGGGGGCTACAGCAGAGTAACCCCTTGCTCAAACCAGTGACCTTGGGTCCAAGCTGGTGAGCTTTGCTCAAACCAGATGAGCCTGCACTCAAGTTGGCGACCTTGGGGTCTCAAACCTGGATCCTCCTCATCCCAGTCCGACGCTCTATCCACTGTGCCACCACCTGGTCAGGCTGAATTCAAATTTTTAAGTTTTACATTTTTTTTCATATTTAGTTCCTAATTCTTTTTTTTTTTTTTTTTTTTTTTTTGCTTTAAAATGCATTGTATAGCTTTCTTTTGGTTAGTATTTGCCAGCTATATCTTTTCCTATGCTTTTATTTTAGAAAATTCTTTGTCATTTTTGAAAATAAAATCTTTATATTTTACATGTAACTATTGTAAACAGCATATAGCTCTTTCTTTTAATCCAATAAATCAAGGTGTTTTCAAACAAGTGAATTAAATCTATTTATTCTGACTGGTGATTTTCCACCACCTTACCTTTTTGTTATTAAGACTTCATTTAAATGCCTTTTTCCCTCATTTCCTGCTCTCTAGTGGATTGACTGGGTTTCCTTGTTTCTTCTTTCTCCTGATATACTTTCTCAGTTATTCTATTTCCATTTATTAAAATGTTATCCTTAATAACTTATGCATACTCAATTTGCAAAGTCTAAAATTGTGTTGCTTTATGGTTTTTTAATTTTATGTTTTGCTTAGGGAAGCTATTATCAGTTTAAGAATGAAAATATTCTTTACTTTTTGTAGTACTTTTACCATTTTTATTTGTATATTTTGTTTGTTAACTCATCTATAATTATTTCTGAGGACTTCAGGGAATCTGTCTTTACTTTTCAAATGGATATTTGATAGTCTCAACCTCTTTATACACTGTCCTTATTTTCCCCATTGATTTAAAATATGATCTTTATCATAGAGTACGTTTCCATTTAAACAAGGATCTATATCTGTACCTTCTACTCAGTTCCAATCTATTTGTCCTTTACCATTACTGAACTATTTTAATTCCTCTTGACAGTCTAATATCTGGTAGAGCAAACCTTCCAGTTCCATCTGCTACACATTCCTCTTTAGAAGAAAGTATTTCCTTGTTTATTTTGTCTATATTCTCTCTTAATATGTCAACTTTCTACCCTCCCTAAAATTTTCATTTGGGTCTTGATTGAGATTACATTGAATTTAGAGATTAATAAGAGAGATTGACATCACTATAATGTTGAATTTTCCCATCTAAGATTGCCTTTTCTCTTAATTTATTAAAAATGTTTTCAATTGTCTTTCAAGAAATATGTACAATTTTTTCCTATGTCTTATACATTTCTCAATGAGTTTACACTTTTTTTCTTATATATAAGAATTTTCCATTCTATATTTCATTATTTATTGCTGGCATACAGGAAGATGTTGATTTTGTGTATTTTATATTAAGCCATTTTATTGCCCTCTTTTATTAATTCTAACTAGTGTTTCATTGGCTGTCTTAGATTATCTAAATAGGCAATTATATTGCCTGCTTGTAATGATTTTGTCCCATCCTTTCCAGTATTTAGCTCTTTTATTTCTCTTACTTGTTTAAGACCTCTAGCATAGTATTGAAGAGCAACAGTTATTAATAGCAGGTGTTCCTGTCTTATTAATAAAAAGGCTTCTAATGTTTCATAATAAAGTATGATGTTCAATTAAAATTTTAAATAGACAGCCCTCATCGAATTAAGGCAATTTTCTTTTCCTAGCTTACAATAGCTTTGGTCAGGAACAGGCATTGAACTTTTTTCAGCATCTTACAGGATTATCTTTATTCTTTGTTCTTAGTGAACATATTCCTTAATGTCAACCACACTTGCATTACTGGAATTAATACTATTTGGTTAATTCAGTTCATTTAATTCAACAATAATTTATGTACCTATGTCAAGAACTTTTCTGGGCATTTGGCATGTATTAAGGAACTGACAATAATTCCTTGTGAAGCTTATCGTCTAGCAGAAGAGTCTAGCAGATGTCTAAGATGTATTTTTCTTTTAACCAATTGCTGAATTTAAATGGCTAATATTCAATTTTGTATTTTTATAGTTACAAGTGAGATTGATGTAAGACCTTTTTGTGCTATATTTTTGTTTTCCTTGTCAAGGCTAGGTTAAACATGTAGAAATATATTGCAAGTGTTTCATTGTTTTTCGTGTAATAGGACTGTATAAATAACAAATAAATTTATCTCTTCAAGTTTTTCTATAACTTGCCCATAAAATCACCGAGACCTGGGATTTATTTTCTTTTATAGAAAATTCTTTTAATTGTTGAAAAACACACATAACACAAAATTTACCACCTTAACCATCTTTATGTATACAGCTCAGTAAAGTATGTGCACATTGTGCTCCTTTCCTTTTTGAATACATTTCTTTACCACCTTTTTCTATTTCTTCTGTGGTTATTAGGCTATTAGATTTTCTACCTCCTTTGAGTCAGTTTTGGTTTGAATTTCCTTAGAAATTTCTCAGTTTCGCTTAGATTTTTAATTTATTGCTATAAAATGTTACACAATATATTCCTATGCTGTTTAAATCTTCACTCTTTCTGTGATTACATCCTCTTTTCATTCCCAATGTTGTTTTGAATTTTCTTTCTGTCTCTGTCATTCATTCTCTTTTTATCAAACTTGTCAAAATGTGTCTGTTTTATTGGTTTTTCAGAGTTGGTGTTTAGATCTATAATCAAGTATACTTTTTTTAAAATTTTTTTATTTATATATATATATATATTTTATTATTATTAATTCTAATGGGGTGACACCAATAAATCAGGGTACATATGTACAATGAAAACATCTCCAGGTTATCTTATCATTCAATTGTGTTGCATACCCATCACCAAAAGTCAAATTGTCCACTGTCACCTTCTATCTGGTTTTCCCTGTGTCCCTCCCTTCCTCCCTATCCCACTTTTCCCTCCCTCCCCCCATCCCATAACCACCACTCTCTTGTCCATGTCTCATAGTCTCACTTTTATGTCCCACCTATGTATGAAATCATGCTGTTCTCAGTTTTTCTTTTTTTCTGATTTACTAATTTCACTCCGTATAATGTTATCAAGGTACATCCATTTTGTTATAAATGATCCGATGTCATCGTTTCTTATGGCTGAGTAGTATTCCATAGTATATATGTACCATAGCTTTTTAATCCACTCGTCTTCTGACGGACACTTGGGTTGGTTCCAGATCTTCGCTATTGTGAACAATGCTGCCACGAACATGGGGGTGCATTTCTTCTTTTCGAACAGTGCTATGGTGTTCTTAGGGTATATTCCTAAAAGTGGGATAGCTGGGTCGAAAGGCAGTTCGATTTTTAATTTTCTGAGGAATCTCCAAACTATTTTCCACAGTGGCTGCACCAGTCTGCATTCCCACAGCAGTGCAGAAGGGTTTCCTTTTCTCCACATCCTCGCCAGCACTTATTCTGTGTTGTTTTGCTGATAAGTGCCATTCTGACTGGTGTGAGGTGATATCTCATTGTGGTTTTAATTTGCATTTCTCTAATGATTAGTGACGTTGAGCATTTTTTCATATGCCTATTGGCCATCTGCATGTCCTCTTTGGAGAAATTTCTATTCATTTCTTTTGCCCATTTTTTGATTGGGTTGTTTGTCTTCCTGGTGTTGAGTTTTATAAGTTCTTTATAAATTTTAATTATTAACCTCTTATCAGATGTGCTGTCGAATATGTTCTCCCATTGTGTGGTTTGTCTTTTTATTCTGTTCCTATTGTCTTTAGCTGTGCAAAAACTTTTTAGTTTGATATAGTCCCATTTGTTTATCTTGCCTTTTATTTCAGTTGCCCGTGGAGATAAATCGGCAAATATACTGCTGCGACAGATGTCGGAGAGCTTGCTGCCTATGTTTTCTTCTAAGATGCTTATGGTTTCACGGCTTACATTTAAGTCTTTTATCCATTTTGAGTTTGTTTTTGTGAATGGTGTAAGTTGATGGTCTAGTTTCATTTTTTTGCAGGTAGATGTCCAATTTTCCCAACATCATTTGTTAAAGAGGCTGTCTTTACTCCATTGTATGTTCTTTCCTCCTTTGTCAAATATCAGTTGTCCATAAAGCTGTGGGTTTATTTCTGGGTTGTCTGTTCTGTTCCATTGATCTATGTGCCTGTTCTTATGCCAGTACCAGGCTGTCTTGAGTATAATGGCCTTGTAGTAAACCTTGATATCAGGAAGAGTAATACCTCCTGCTTTATTTTTTCTTTTTAAGATTGCTGAGGCTATTCGTGTTCTTTTTTGGTTCCATATAAATTTTTGGAATATGTGTTCTATATCTTTGAAGTATGTCATTGGTATTTTAATTGGTATTGCATTGAATTTATAAATTGCTTTGGGTAATATAGACATTTTAATGATGTTTATTCTTCCTAGCCATGAGCACGGTATGTGCTTCCACTTGTTTGTATCTTCCTTGATTTCTTTTATCAATGTTCTATAATTTTCCGAGTACAAGTCCTTAACCTCCTTGGTTAAATTTACTCCTAGGTACTTTTTTTTTTGGCTGCAATAGTGAAGGGGATTGTTTCCTTAATTTCTTTTGCTGATATTTCATTGTTGGTGTATAGAAATGCCTCTGATTTCTGAGTATTAATTTTATATCCTGCCACCTTGCTGAAATCATTTATAAGGTCCAGTAGTTTTTTGACTGAGACTTTAGGGTTTTCAATATACAATATCATATCATCTGCAAATAATGACAGTTTTACTTCTTCTTTTCCAATTTGTATGCCTTTTATTTCTTCTTGTTGTCTGATTGCTATAGCTAGGACTTCCAGAACTATGTTGAATAAGAGTGGTGAAAGTGGGCAACCCTGCCTGGTTCCTGATCTTAAGGGGATTGCTTTTAATCTTTGTCCATTTAGTATGATGTTTGCTGTCGGTTTATCGTAGATGGCCTTTATCATGTTAAGGAATGATCCCTGTATTCCCACTTTCCTGAGAGTTTTGAGCATGAATGGGTGCTGGATTTTATCAAATGCCTTTTCTGCATCTATTGAAATTATCATGTGACTTTTGTCCTTCCTTTTGTTTATGTGGTGAATCACATTGATTGATTTGCGAATATTGAACCAGCCTTGCCTCTCCAGAATAAATCCCACTTGATCGTGGTGTATGATTTTTTTCATATATTGCTGGATCCGGTTGGCTAATATTTTGTTGAGAATTTTAGCGTCTAAATTCATCAGGGATATAGGCCTATAATTTTCTTTCTTTGTGTTGTCTTTGCCCGGTTTTGGGATCAGAATTATGCTCACCTCATAAAAGGAGTTTGGAAGTCTTCCTTCCTCTTGAATTTTTTGAAATAGCTTGAGGAGAATAGGAGTTAGTTCTTCTTTGAATTTTTGATAGAATTCACTTGTGAAGCCATCAGGCCCAGGACTTTTCTTTTTTGGGAGTTTTTTGATAACTGTTTCGATCTCATTTGTTGTAATTGGTCTGTTTAGGTGTTCTGATTCTTCCAGATTGATTTTTGGAAGGTTATATGATTCAAGAAATTTGTCCATTTCACCAAGATTGTCTAATTTTTTGGCATATAGTTCTTCATAGTATTTTCTTACAATGCTTTATATTTCTGTTGTGTCAGTTGTTATTTCTCCACTATCCTTTCTCATTTTATTTATTTGAGTCCTCTCTCTTTTTTTCTTGGTGAGTCTAGTTAAAGGTTCATCAATCTTGTTTACCTTTTCAAAGAACCAGTGTCTTGTTTCATTGATTCTCTGTATTGTTTCCTTAGCCTCTATGTCATTTATTTCTGCTCTGACCTTTATTATTTCCTTTCTTCTACTTGTCTTGGGTTTTATTTGTTGTTGTTTTTCTAGTTCTTTCAGATGCAGGGTCAGGTTGCTTATTTGAGCTTTTTCTAGCTTCTTATGATATGCCTGTAGTGCAATAAACTTCCCTCTCAGAACTGCTTTTGCTGTGTCCCATAAATTTTGAGTTGATGTATGCTCATTATCATTTGTTTCTAGAAACTTTTTTATTCTTTGATCTCATTGTTAATCCATTCATTATTTAATATCATGCTATTTAGTTTCCAAGTGTTTGAGTATTTTTCAGTTTTTCTTTTGTGGTTAATTTCTAGTTTCATGGCATTGTGATCAGAGAAAATGCTTGATATGATTTCAATCTTCTTAAATTTATTGACACCATTTTTGTGTCCTAACATGTGGTCTATCCTAGAAAACGTACCATGAGCGCTTGAGAAGAATGTATATTCTACTGCTTTATGGTGAAAAGTTCTGAAGATATCTATTAAATCAAGTTGATCTAGTGTATCCTTTAAGTCTGCTGTTTCTTTATTAATTTTCTTTCTTGAGGATCTATCCAGTGTTGTTAGAGGGGTATTGAAATCCCCTACTATGATAGTATTGCTGTTAATCTCGCCCTTTATATCCATCAAAGTCTGCTTTATGTATGTCGGGGCTCCTATATTTGGTGCATAGATATTTACAATAGTTATATCTTCCAGTTGAATTGTTCCCTTTATCATTATGTAGTGTCCTTCTTTATCTCTTACTACAGCCTTTGTTTTAAAGTCCATTTTGTCTGATATAAGTATTGCTACCCCTGCTTTTTTTCCATTTCCATTTGCATGAAATATTTTTTTCCATCCTTTTACCTTCAGTCTATGAGCATCTTTTGTTTTAAGGTGTGTCTCTTGTAGACAGCATATGTATGGGTCCTGTTTCTTTATCCATGCAGCTACTCTATGTCTTTTGATTGGATCATTTAATCCATTTACATTTAAGGTTATTATTGATATGTAGTTGATTATTGCCATTTTATTCTTTAATGCTGTATTCTTCTTTTGCTCTATTCATTCCTCCCTTTAAACTGTTCACAAGAGGCCCCTTAGTATCTCTTGCAGAATTGGTTTGGTTTTTATGAATTCCTTCAGGCTTTCTTTTTCTGGAAAGCTCTTTATTTCTCCTTCAATTTTAAACGTTAGCCTTGCTGGATAGAGTAGTCTTGGTTGTAGGTTCTTGTCCTGCATTACTTTGATTATATCTTGCCATTCCCTTCTGGCCTCAAGTGTTTCTGTTGAGAAGTCCGATGTCATCCTTATGGGGGTTCCTTTGTAGGTGATAGCCTTTTTTTCTCTAGCAGCTTTTAAAATTTTTTCTTTATCCATTAGCTTTGGTATTTTAACTATGATGTGTCTTGGTGTAGATCTTTTTGGGTTTCTCTTTAATGGAGTTCTGTGTGCTTCTTGAATGTGTGGAGTGTTTCCCAGCCTTATTTTAGGGAAGTTTTCTGCTATGATTTGATTGAACAAAGTTTCCATTTCCTGTCCTCTCTCCTCTTCTTCAGGCACCCCTATGATGCGAATGTTGTTTCTCTTCATGTTGTCACAAAGCTCCCTTAGAGTTTCCTCACATTTTTTAAGTCTCTTTTCCTTTTTCTTCTCTGCTTCTGTGCCTTTGTTTATTGTGTCCTCTAACTCGCTTATTCGATCCTCGGCGTCATTCATCTTGCTTTTAATTCCTTCCATTGTGGTCTTCAGTTCTGATACTGTATTTGTCATTTCTGTCTGATTCTTTTTTATTATTTCAATTTCATTTTTTATACTTGTTATCTCTTTATTTAGGTGTTCATAATTACTATACATTGTTGCTCTAATTTCTTTGAACATCCTAACTGTCATTATTCTAAATTCTGCTTCTGGTAATTTGGTTATATCTGGTTCATTCAGGTCCTTCTCTGGGGATTTCTCTTGATTCATTTGATTTGCATTCCTCTGCCTGCCCATTTTGTCTGTGTATAAGCAAGTTGTGGCCACTGGAGTCCTGTAGGTGTTGCCTTTGTGTTTTCTAGTTGTGGTCTGTCTGCAGTCCCCCTACCCCCTCTTCCGCTGCCTAGGGTGGTTGGGTATGAGCGTTGCCAGAGCCGGCCCACTGTGGCTTTTGCTGTGATTTCTGCCTCTCCTCCATGGGAGGGGCTGTCACTGAAGCCACAAGACTTAGCACCAAGGGTAGAGGTGAGCACCTTTGCTCCGCTGCGTACCCAGCCTATTTCCGGACTTCCGCCCAGAACCAGCAGTCAGAGCCTGCTCGCTACAGTTCCGCGGGTTAGGCGGGGCTTTTGACGTGCTCTCAGCTGTAAGCTTTTGCCCGTCCGGAGCTTTATCCCTGCCCTCAAGGCCAGGGCCCTTCCGTGCAGGGTCGGAAACCACGGTTTATTGGGTCGGGCGTGTTTGCTGGCTTCCGCTCAGCTGCAGACTTTCGCTCGTCCCTGACTCTACCCTGCCCCCACGTTCGGAGCCCGCTCGTGCATGTATGAATGCAATCTGCGATTTCTCTGGACGGGTGGGGATAGTAGCGTGAGCTCAGCTGCGAGCTTCCACTTGTCTCGGGGTCTACCCCGTTCCCGCGCTCGGAGCCTGCTCGCGCACGTATACTGGCCAACCGCGGTTTCTCCGGCCTGGGGGTGGGGGGCTGGTAGCGTCAGCTCAGCCGCGAGCCCCTGCCCGTCCCTGGTCCTAGCCCGGTCCCCGTGGTCAGGGCCGGCTTGCGCAGGGCCTGCCCGTTCCTGGCCTCCCGCTTTGTCCCCGTAAGTGGGATTAAAGGTGGGCCCGCAGCTTCCGGACCGCTTTCGCGCGTCCCCTCTGACCCTCTGGGCTAGACCGATCTCCCACCGGCTTGGCCTCTGCCCACGCCGACAGATCCGCGTTTCAGCGTCCTGTCGCCACAAACCCTTAAGCAGCCCTCAGCAGAGTAGGAAGGGACCTAATACTCCACACTGTAGGCCTGGGAGCTCCCTCACTTGTTTCACAGCTCAAAACTGTCCAAACGCCTCTTCTAGGCTCTGGGACTGCAGGTTGGGGCTTGGTTCCTGGGACCCAGGTCCCTCCCTTTCCGCCAAACTCTCCTCCCGCCCCGCGGGTCTCTCCGGGCTGCCGTTTGCTCCGGGGAGCTGGGCAGCCCTCTTCGCGTTTTCGCTATTCCTACCAGTCTCAATGTGGCTTCTTCTGTGTTCCTTGGTTGAAGAGGCCACTTAGTTTAGTTCATAGTTGGTTTATCCAGATGATGGTTCTTTAAACTGAGTTATAATCCACTTTGCTTCTGGGAGTTGGAAGTTGGTACGTCCGCCTACTCCGTCGCCATCTTGCTTCCTCCAAGTATACTTTTAATTGGTTGTTTCCAACTTCATTTCTTTTAATTCTATCCTTTTATAGGGTTGTTGATATTGTCTAACTTATTTAGTTTAATATTTGGTTCATTGATTTTCAATCTTTCATGTTTTCAAAGTGCATTTCTAAAGCTACGTGGGTTTTATTTAGTACTACTTTCTGTATGCTATAGGTTTTGCTATATAATGTTCTCAGTATTGTCTTTAATTTCAATTTCTATTTTCTTTGAACCCAAAAGTTATTCACAAGCATTCTTTTCCCTTAGAAACAGGTAGTTATTGTTTAGCTTGTTGTTAGCAGTATACATTACTGTTTTCCTTCTACCCCTCCTCCCTTCACACTCTTTTCCACCCAGGGAACCAGTCCCCCACTTCAGGGCACCCCCCCCCCAAACCTGGCCCTGCAGCATCCATTGTGCTAAAGGTTGGCATGCCCTCCCCAGCCTGTGGTCCCTGAAACTCCATTCACCCTGCTCTGTGTTGTGTTACACAGTTGTCTTTATCACCCACTGAGGCCTTTTTGAAAGAAATTCAGAGATCTGTTAGTACTACATTTTAGGTAATATTTCTCAAAAGGGAAGTCCAGAAACCTTTTGCATCAGAATTACCAGGTGGCATTAGTTAAAACTATAGTTTCCAGAACCCCACCTGAGCTCTATTAAGTCAGACTCTCTGAGGCTGGGGTCCATTTATCTGCATTTTTAACAAGCACCAGAGTGAGTCTATTCTAGCACACTGGAGTTTAACAGCTATTGCTCTACATGGAAAGGTCTTAGAAACCATGTCACATAAAGAATACTGAAGAAATCTAGGATTTTATTTTTACATGAACTCATTGTTTATTCAAAGACTAATTTATCAAAATTGCAAAATTAAAAAAATAGAACTTTTCCCTTTTAATTTTATTTTTTAAATTACAGTTTGCACTCAACATTATTTTGTATTAGTTTCAGGTGTGCAGCATAGCAGTTAGACACTCAAATACTTTACAAAGTATTTACCTCAATATTTTGAGTACCTACCTGGCACCATACATAGTTATTACAATATTGTTGACTATGTTCCCTATGCTATACTTTACACCCTCAGGCCTATTTTGTAACTACCAATTTGTACTTCTTAATCCCTTCAGCTTTCTCACCCAGTCTCCCAGTTCCCCTCTCCTCTGCCATCCAGTAGTCTGTTCTCTGTCTCTATTTTGTTTGTGTATTTTGTTCTTTAGAGTCTACATATAAGTGAAATCATATGGTATTTGTATTTTTCTATCTGGCTCATTTTGCGTAGCATAATACCCTATAGGTCCATCTACGCTGTTGCAAATAGTAAGCTTTTATTCTTTTCTATGGCGGAGTAATATTCCATTGTATATATATGTACCACCACTTTTTTATCCACTTGTCTATTGATGGGCATTTGGGTTGGTTAGCCATATCTTGGCTACTATAAATAATGCTGCAATAAGCACAGAGGTGCACATATTCTTTCTAACTAGTGCTTTGGGTTTCTTCAGATACATTCCCAGAAGTGGAATTACTGAATCACATGGCAATTCCATTTTAATTTTTGAGGCACTTCCACACTGTTTTCCATAGAAGCTATACCACTGGCATCATTCCCTGCTGTGCACAAGCGTTCCCTTTTCTCCATATCCTCACCAACACTTGTTTGTTGATTTATTGATAGTCTGCCAGGTGGGAGGTGATATTTCATTCTGGTTTTAATTTGCATTTCTCTGATGATTAGTCATGTTTAGTATCTCTTCATATGTCCATTGGTCATCTGTATGTCCTCTTTGGAGAAGTGTCTATTGAGGTTCTCTGCCCACCTCTTAATTGGAGTGTGAGTGTGTGTGTGTGTGTGTGTGTGTGTTGTCTGAGCTTTTTATAAATTTTGGATATTAACCCCTCGTCAGATGTATCATTGGTGAATATCTTCCCTCATTCAGAGGGTTATCTTCATTTTGTTGATGGTTTCCATTTCTGTGGAAAAGTTTTTTAGTTTGATATTGTCCCATTCGTTTATTTTTTCTTTTGTTTCCCTTGTCTGAGGAGAGATGTCAGAAGAAATATTGCTAAGAGAAATGGCAGAGATTTTACTGCCTATGAGAAACCTGGGATTTTTAAAGCTAGAAAAAATACATTGTGAGGAGAACACAAGATCCCACTCTTATGAGAGACACTTGAAATTTATTCCCTATAGTTTTCAGAGGGTAAGTCCAAAGGGTAAAAATTATTGGGAAACAGATTTGGCCTGTAAGAAAAGGAATGGATTTCTAACAATTTGAACTCTTCAAAAATGGCATGGCCTTCTTGTGAATCAGTGAGTTTGCTCCTGTTTGGAAATATTCAGTCAGATGCTGGGCGACTTTGTTCCAGAGATAATGAAGAGAGACATTTGCGTCAGGTCAGATGACTTCCATATTCCCTTCCAACTCTCAGCAGTCCTGCAGCCTACATCTCCATAGTCAAGAATTCAAACACACTTGGCAATTTAATAGAATGTATACAAAATTGGTCTAAGTAAATAAAAGCTCACACAATTGTTTTTTTTTCAAATTTAAGAGTTGTTAAAGGTTTAGTTTAGATCATATTTCCTCACATGTATGTGACAGCTAAAAACTCATCAAAATCAGGGTGCAATGACTAAATAAACTCATTCATTGCTAACCTGAAAATAAAAGATATGTGTCAAATAAACTATACCAAGCCAGTAATACAATGCCTATAAAATAATTCATTTATAGCCATCTCCATAAAAGTGAAAAAATAAAAGTTTAAAATATGAAGCAGAGACAAGATATATTAACCTGTGAAAATGGTTCTTTGGTTGTGCACCTTATATTGACAGAAAATAAACCCTCAATCTTAAAATAAATTATATATGTTTCTGTAGTAGTTGTAGCCAAGTTCCCTAAGAAGAAAAGTGTCCAGTGGTGCCAAGGGTATCAGAAATTATATAGAGAATTATTACATTCAGATTTCAAATTCTATTTGAAAAAAGATAACATTTTGTCTTTAAACTAAACTCTTAATATCAGAAATATTATTCAACAAACACATACCAGAGTTGAGGAAATTTTTGAAAACAAGGCAAAAAAAGCACTGAGAAAGTTAACTTATTTTCTAAAGAATTCTGCTAATATTAGAATCAAATGTTTCAATTGGATAGTAATTTACCTGCATTCTTATACTTTGTCATCTTCTCTAGTTTATGTTGTTACAGTCCTGCATATGTTAAATAACAAAAACAATGATATATTTTGCACTATCAGTATGTTACAACAATAAGATCAAACTAATAATAGAAAGTTATCACTCCAATTCTAATTTTTTAAATCTGTGAAATCTTACAGTAAGTCCTCAAGAATGTAAAAATGTTAACAAAGGTCTTTATATTTATTTTATGAAAGATATATAAACATGAACTATAAAGAGATCATTAAAAGCAATATAATTAATATGATTACAAAAGTATTTCTAATAAAGCAGAGGAAATAATTATATGGCTTCTAGTTCTATTCAGCTCATTGAACTATTAAAAACAAAGGCAAATCCCTATTATAGAAATAAAATAAATGCAATATATGCTCAATCTTTGGCTATGGATCTAGCATTTGCTCTTTCTCAATCTAAACAACTTAGTCTTAATTCCTATGGCATGCAGGGTGGATTGGGAAAGAAAGAAGCTGAAGATTGGCTGATGGAGAGTTCTAGGGCTGTGGCATAGCAGGTAAGTGGAATTTAAGAGGGAAAGGCAGTCTTACCCCACAAACCCTGCTCTTCCTGCGTTTTCTCCATCTCAGTTAATGACTGCTTCATCCTGCCAGCTGGTCAGGCTAAAAAGTGAGTGTGTTACTAGGGTTCCTCTCTGTCTCATATATCCTCCATGCAAATACTGTCATATCTCCAGAATCCAACTACTCCCTCACCTTCTCCATCTCTTGGGCTAAGACCCCCCATGTCTTCACCTGGATTACTGTAAAAACTCCTAACTCATTGCCCTGCTTTTTGTCTTTGCCCTCTGCAGTTTATTCCACACAATAGCCATATTGATCCCCTCCTCAAAGCTCTCCAGTGCCTTCCCATCTCATTCAAAACAAAAGTTAATGCCTTCACAAACTGTTCCCCATTACGCCCTCCCACACACACACTGCCTCAGATCCAGCTCTATTAGACCCTTTGCTCTTTTATACACAGGCCATTCCCACCTCAGAGTTCTGCAATTGCTCTTCCTTTAACCTGGGAGTTTCTTCATTTAGATATCGCATGGCTTATTCCTTACAACTCCTTCAGGTTTCTGGTCAATATCAACCTTCCGTGAATGTCGCTGACCGCCCAATTTATAACCCTAACCTTACACATTCCAATACTCTCCTATCACCCTTCTTTAGACCTCTTTTGTTTTTCTCTGTAGAATTTATCACCACCTAATTACCATAAATTTCACTTATTTTGTTTGTTTGATTGGCCTCACTAGATTTTAAGTTCCATGATATTAGAAATTCTGTTTTGTTCAATGTTATACTTCCATGGCTAGCACATAGTAGGTGTTTAATAAATGCTTGTTGAAATAATGAATACCCTCCACAAATCCTCTAGTAACCAGTGTCAGGGACTAGATGTCTACATAGGTGACCCAGCTACTTTCCTTTAAGAACTACATAGAAAAATTACTTTGTGGAAGTGTCATTCAATTTTGATGTTTTACCTCAATTTAAAATAGCAGCATTAAACATTCACATAAAAACCATGCCATCATTCCCTTTGCCTCTTTCCTATCTTAAGGTTTGATGCCTTCACTTTACTTCCTGAAAGAAATAGTTCCTAAATACTCCACAGGGGAAAGCAAAGAAACATTGAGACACTCGGTCCTTACATGTATGCAGTCTTCTCTCAAAAAAAAAAAAAAAAGATAAAATCCACACACCTCCCTCAGGAATAAAAGAAAGGAGATATAGCCTTTTTCTTCCCCCACTTAATGAGATGCTTTAACCAAAATCAAAGAACAAATGAACAAGCTATCCCCAGGAACCTATTTATGGATAGAGAAAAGGTGAGAGCCTGTTGCTAAGAAATGTTAAAAACAAATGACTCTGGGCCTTATGCCATTTGGGGACTCCAAACCAGTGCTAAGCAGATAATGATACTGTTAGATTTATATTAATATGCTGCTCCCAGAAATTGAACAAGACATATACAATAGGTAAAACTTCTCGATGCAAAAAATAACACTCAGAGGTTTATGAACTGGGGTTTTCCAGTCCATTTCCTTCAATTGAAAGACAGAGTACTAGTGAGCTTAAATCATTTTGGAAGCTCACCCAGGTATTAGTAGTAAAATATACTGTAAATTAGATTATCTGGCTCTCAATTCAGTGTTCTTTTATTTGATCAAGGTCTTTTTCTAAACTTGAGTGTTTCTCTGGCCAGGAATGGAATCGTGCTATAGCATCTGAGTTTAAATTACTATATCACCAGGAAATGAAAAATCTGGAAATTTCCCAATAATATTCCTAAATTAAGTTGTGGTGAGTCTGGATGTTATTCTTTCAATAGTAACAGGAATTTAAAGAAAAAATACAATATCACTATTAATTATATATTTTGTATCATAAATAGAGAAAACTGTCATTTGCAATATAGTGTTCTGGGTATAAGTATAGATTCTGGTGTTCACAACTCCAGGTTCAAGCCCCAGTTTTGTCACTTACTAGTGGAAATCTTCTTAACCTCTCTAAGCTTTGATTTTTCACATTTAATAAAAGAGGGTAATGGGTCTGACTGGTGGTTGCACAATGGATAGAGCATTGACCTGCGATGCTGAGGTCCCAGGTTCGAACCCCAAGGTCACCAGCTTGAGCACAGGCTCACTAGTTTGAGCACCGGGTTGCAGGCTTGAGCGTGGGATCATCAACACAATCCCATGGTCACTGGCTTGAGTCCAAAGGTTGCTGGCATGAGCAAGAGGTCACTGGCTCAGCTTAAGCCCCCTGGGTTAGGCATGTATGAGAAGCAATCATGAACAACTAAAGTGACGCAACTATGAGTTTAAATTTCTCATCTCCCTCCTTCTTGTCTCCCTTCCCGTCTCTCTCTCAAAAAATAAATAAAAGGGGTCATGTCACTACTTAGGTCATTGAGCTGTTGTGAGAATAATGCACTGAAGTACTTAGTGCATGGCCCAGCATATACATATATTCATATCGACAGATCTACTGTAGATTGCAATCGAGCGTGAATAGAAGTTATAATCAAATTCCCACCCTTCAAATTTTAGATATGATTTCATACTTATTAAACTAATCTCCCAAATTAGAATGCTTGTTGATTTGAACCTTACAGCAATTACTCTTGTCTAGCTCAAGAAATGAAAAAATTATAAAGCAGTCACTTCATGAAACAGCTCAATAAAATTTAAGGCCAAGAACAGGTTAAACTCAACATTAAACAAACATTGTGTAATCTATTTTGGCCAAAACAATGTACAGTATTTTCCCTTATTCGTATAATCATTACTGGTGAGCCAGTACCCAATGTCACAAAGAGCCTTCTTGGTGGTCCAAGGGCGCCCTCTGTCTGAATGCTGAAAAAATTCAAAGATAAATACTTTTTAAAACTGTTGTTTTCTCAAGTGACTCTACGAAAGTAATTCTCTCTTGAACCACTGCTAGCAGATAGGAAAAACAAATGTCATTTGCTACAAGAGCTCCAGAATGGTCAAGTCTACATTCCCATACTTTACTTGGAAATTTGGAAAGAAAACCCATGATACTTCCCCTGAATTTATTCCATATTATTCAGTAAAATTACTGATGTGAATCACCTAGATAAGTATATTTATTTCTTTGTTGTGTGCATGTAAAACTCCTATATTTTATTTAACATTCCTTTGTAGCAGTTTGCCCAGTAATGAGTTTCACCAACATTAAATATTTATTGGGTTTCTGCTGTGTACAGGGCACTGCACGAGTGAAAAGGATGGGGGGAAAAAGCATTCTTTATCCTCAAAGAAATAACAATGTACTATCTTTAAAAAGTAGTAAAAACAACACATATGAAAAAACACATGGTAAGATGCTCACTGGAAAAGATGCTTTTCTCTATTTACTGCTTTCTGTGTCATCCAATGAAAGTTATTTAATTTATTGGAAACTCAGTTCTGTAAAATGGAGTTAATACCTCAAATGAAAGTAACAAGAATTAACCGAGATATTTGTAAAAGGGCTCAGCATATAGTAAAAGCTCAGTAATAGGTAGCTGTTTTTTTTAATAATTATTAATACCATTAAGAGAATAACAACATCCCACCATGCAATTTCACTTGCTTCAAATGGAAAGATATGTAACCAAAATATTTTGTATCTTATTTTTGTCAACAGTAAATATTCCTTCTAATGAAGAAAAACAAGTGATGCTTATCAAATGATTGCTCAGGTCAAATATGAGCCATTTCTAAAGTTAACAAGTTTTAACTTTAAAATTTATAAAACATGCACTTCTTTGGTACTTACTTCATGTAGTTTGCCTTTTTCTTAAAACATCCAAAATGTTAAAGTTCATCACATTTCACAGTTATCTACATTTCTAACACAAAGAGCAGCCCAAGAACAGAATCAGGACCATAAAAAGAATCTTAATAATATTCTAGTTATATTTGTTTTTTACAAAAAAGAACTTGTGTATGTCTTTAATGTTACAAAGCACTTTTAACTCAATGTTGTGAATTTTTAATAATGTCTCAGGGAGGCAAGGACATGATAAATATTTTAATACTCAGTTTGGAAGCAGGGAAACACAAATACTAAAACTAAGCACAGTACAAAATATTTGCTAAGAAAAAATAATTAAAGCTAGGCTAAAGACTACATACATGTAGTATCTCATTTAATTCTCACACCAACCTGAGGTATGTGTCATCTTCTCCATGTACAAATGAGGAAACCAAGGCAAAGAGAGGTCACATAACTTGACAAAGTCTTACAGCTAGTACACAGCAGAAGCAAATCCAGACTGCCCCATTCCAGAGCCTGCAGTCTCAGTCTCGATATATGCTCCCTATTACTTAAAAGTCATAATTTTCTTAAATATCTATAAGTCTTATATTGACATAAGTGCTTGAAAAAAAATGTGTGTGTGTGTGGGGGGGGAATATTAGCTCTTTTTTACAGAAGAATTCCAAATAATAACTGTAGGAGCAATGAGGAAAATTATTACCATTAGGTAAAATGTTGCAGGCAAGAACCATCAATAGATTCCAGTTTAAATTAGAAAGTGAAAGGATGATGAAAAAATAGGATATCAGCAACACATGAAGGCATCTGATATTTATTAATTACAAGGAGAACAATAGTAATTTTACAATGGAGAAACCCAGCAGACATCACCTAAACCAATGATCAAAGTTGACATGACAACAGAAAGGTAGAATCACTGAAATTATTGAATGTGCAGACAAAACCGTTCATGCAAATAATCTTTACATAATGATTTAAAGCTATTCAATGCTTCCACTACCATAAAGTTTAGTACTACACCACCAACTATGACAAAAATTTAACAAATTCTGTTTGATTTGAGACTGGGTGGACAGTTGTAGGAATATGGTGTGAAAACTTGCAGATTTAGGGCAAACAATTAGAGGCAGAGAGGTGCCCTAAGGTGAAAGCTCTGAGTGCATGTGAGTGCAGGACCTATCGGACCCTGTACTGGAAACAGCAAAACAGCAGGATAAGATTCAGCAACAAAAAAAAATGTTTAAGCTATTAGAAATCAGCATGTTCCCTGTCCTTTCCTTCACCCCCTGAAAACTTCTTCTATCTGTTTCATTGAGTTATTTGTACTGGCTAATAAATATCTGAGTAAGTCTGGGCACAGGGCTTCCGTCCTTCAGTCTGTGGACTGGGGCTGTTGCCTCTTTCTGCCCCTCCCAGCATCTGGTCTCCAGGAAGTTCATTGGCACTGTGGCAGACAGTAAGCATATTTTTCTAAAAGCACTTGAAGCATATTTTTGTCTTTTTGAAAATTGTATGCTTTACAAATTAGGATGGAGCAGGCAAATCTAACCACGAATATTTCTACTATTATATAATAATGCAAGATAAAGTTATTATGAAAATTATATTTAAGAGCGGTAGTTTACAAGTTCTGAATCAATTCTGTTTTTAAATTTTCTTTTCAAAGGGGAATAAAATATACCATAAGTTAAAAAAAAACACAACTATGTCTTCTTTTTAAATTTCAAATAATTAAAGCTGATATTTTTGTGCATTTACTATATGCCAGGCACATTTTCTCCCACACATTATTTTGTAATTCTCACAATTTCATAAGGTAGGTTATACCTATTATTATCATCTACCAGACAAGGAAATGGTTAGATTAAGTTAAGACTATTGTACAAGGACTGATTGTCTGACACTAGTAATTTCATCATTCTTTGTCTAAATATTTTTTCAGTTGTTAACAAGTAGGAAATCTGAGTTTCACTGAATTTTATCTTTACTTCCTTCCTATCCAAGGCTTGTCAGAGAAATGTTAACACATAGCAACAAGGAGAAGGGTAGATAATTTATTATCTAAGATAACTAAGTGTTGGCCATATTGTTGTTGTTATTATATTAAAGCTTATTTATATATCCTTGTTTTAGATCAAGCTTTGAATTCTTATGGTAGGAAAACATGGTTTTGATTAAAAGTAAAATGGGTAGTTAAACCTCTAAATAGGATACAACTTAGTAAGAAGATGAAGGACGTAATTATTCAGCTAACCATTCTTGATTTTTTTTCCATTTACACACACAAGTCTAAATAAAATGTATAAATGTAAATACTGTATTCTTTAACTTCCTGTTTTCTATTCTTAAAGCACAGATTTTTTGGACCTAGTGAAAATAAATTTTCAAGTAATTATTAGAAACTTTTACAATTGATATAATCACCCATATTTGAAGAATGTCATAATTTTTAAAATTTAAGCTCTTCATTAAAAATATTTCTTGTTATTACATTTATTTACAGCTTAAATTTAAAAAAATGATAAGATACTTCATATTGGCTTCTGCATTTCCTATGTCTTACCTACAACAAAACAAGTTGCTCTGGATGTTTACTGGATGAGTCAAAAAGCAAGAGTTTGGAGTTTATCATGTTTCAGTCCCATTTTTATAGGTACGGGGACACAAACGAAGTTCTTCAACTGGAGACATTTTAAATGGCTTTTGTTTCCTTCAGAAAGAAAATAGGCTGTCAAACTTCAAGACCATCACAGCATCCTTTAAATACATAACTATTTTGTACAAAATGTTTACATTCCCCACCTTATCAATGCATAAAATAACACTACCCCTGATATCAATGGAATTTTATGGGCAATGGAATGATTTAGTAAGCTTTGTCAAAATAGGTATTTTCCTCCTTTAAAATGTTATAAAGTATAAATAATCAAAAGGATGCAGCTTCTTTCCATATATTACTCATAGGTCGACTATTGTCTTAAAAAACCATGAATTTCATGGACAAGCCTTTCTCTCCTTGTTCTTGCTTAAAAAAATGTATAACATGGAAAACAGCCTTATACAAATTACAGGTGAGAAAAAACAAAAACCAAGCAACAGGTGAGTGGTGAATTTTCAAATATTGGTAACTTAAAGGATTTGCAGGTGTTTCATTTTTCATTAGCCTTGGGGTTTTGTTTTCTGTAATATATGAACACTTTAAATTGATAAGGATAGAATTTTCATATAACGTTTTTCTCTTTCGTATCCATTTAAAGATTCACACTTTTATTTTACTATAACTTTTTAAAAATAAATATCAAAAATAGAACATAAAATGCCCAATAGTAAGTTTTGTTTACTTGGTAGGAAAATTGAGAAGAGAAAATAAACACATTCTTCATAATCTCAGAAGTGACAAAAATCTACATTTCATGTGGCTTCTCATCTCTGTTAAAGGATTTGAAAATTGTATATAACGTTTTATAAAGCAATTGTAACAGTCAGATTAATGTTAATGTGCATTGGATCTAGTTTCAAAATACAATGAAAGAATGATTGATTTGGAAATTTTGAACCTATTGATTAAACTGACCCCAACACTGATCATTGTTTTGGTGGAAATATTCACATGCAGTTGCAGTCACTGATTTCTTGACGTTGTTTCTGGTTATCTTCCTGATTTTACAATTTCCCAATTTAGAGGTGCGGGAAAGCTATCACTGACCTTCCTTTTCTAAAAATGCTGTGGAGATAAGACCTATGGGGTATAAACACAAACACAGACATTTTGAAGTTGATGGCTTTAAGATTTATTTTGTTGCTAAGCTTTTGTCGTTTCTTAAACCAAAACTTGTGAGTTTTCCTTTAAAATCCCCACGCTACTTAGCTTTAGCCCGGGCGGATACATGCCCCTACCGGTTTCTCGCCCTTCTACCTCGCGTCTTCCCGCCGTTTCAGCGTCGCAGGTCCCGCTCAGCCCGCTGGAGACGGAGCCCGCAGCGTCCAATCGCCCAGGACGCCGAACCCGGGGTCGCTCAGGGCTCCGCGGGGCCCGCGGGTGGCAAGTCTCGGAAGCGACCCCAAGTGTAGGCCGTCCCGGGAGATCGAGACCTCTTCCAGCATGCCTGAGGGGTGTTGTTCCCTTTGCTCTTTCATTCAACAAACATTGTTCAGTTTCAGATGTTCTCGCAGCCGACCCGGGTCTCCCTCGGCAGCGGCACCCACCTCGTTAACTGGCCGGCGACGCTGGGAAGGACTGACCTCGGCCACTACGGAGCAGGCACCGCGCGAGACGCATCAAGCCGTCCCTCCGGACCCCGAGCGGCCCTCCGGCGTCACGCCGCCTCCGTCCCCTTCCTGTAGCTGCCACCCGGGAAGGCGTTAGCGCTGCGGGCGGACAGCGTCGCTCTCCTTGCTTCCGAGCCTTTTCGCCGAGCTCCTTCCGTCCCCGAGGCAGCAGGAGGGGCCTGGCCGCGGCCGGGACAGCCCGGGCCAGCGACCTGCACGCCCGACACCTGCAGGCCGGAGGCAGGCCGGCACCCGGCCCGGCGGGGCTGCCCTGGACACGCAGCCGCGCTCTTGCGCCCAGAGCACGGGTCTGGAAGCCCGACCGCGCGGCGCCGCGGAACTACAACTCCCAGCAGCGCGGCCCCGGAAACCGAAGCTGGGCGGGGAGGAAGCCGCTGAGACCTGGCCGAGAGGTCGGGTTCTTTCGCAAGATAAAAGGGGGTGGGAGAGCTGGGAGTTCACCTATCTGCTCGCCGCCATGAACGTGGTGTTCGCAGTGAAGCAGTACGTTTCCAAAATGATCGAGGACAGCGGACCAGGTATGAAAGTACTTCTCATGGATAAGGAGACGGTGAGTTTGCTTTTGCTTAGTATTTGTTTCTGAGGGAACCCTCCCTCTCTTACAACAGCCGGTTCCGTTCCACTGTGGGATATAGGATTTAATTCAATATTTTTAAACGAGGGTCAGGTCTGTAGAGAACTAAAAGGTTGTATAAATCTTGCCCAGTAGGTTTTCAGACTAAATGGCTTTAACCATTGCCAGAGATTTTTTTTTCTTGTACCAGGACAATTTCTTGGAATCAGAAATCTTTTTCTAAATGTTCCTGCCAAGAAGTATATGAGACAGCGCTTGGAAGACTTTGGAATGGTCCTGTTATTTCTACTCAGCGTTGTGTTTTTAAAGTAAAGTTATTGGGGCTCAAGCTGAGATGACAGGTTATATATTAATTGTTGATCACAGAATTTTAAAATAAACTTTAAGGTGATAGAAAAATTGCGGTGGGGGGGTGTTCGTATTTAGAGACAGCATTCTGGTACATTACTACATGTTTTGGATGCTCAGTAAATGTTAAGTGAATGTTATGACGTGTTAATATTTAAGGTATCCAGCTATGTACTAATGGAAAAAAATTTAAGTCTTAGGTAATGTTGCTTGTTTTTATTATTCTGGACCATCATCATATTAGTAATTCATTTTTATTGACAGACTGGTACAGTGAGTATGGTATACACACAGTCGGAGATTCTTCAGAAAGAAGTGTACCTTTTTGAACGCATTGATTCTCCAAATCGAGAGATCATGAAACACCTGAAAGCAATTTGTTTTCTTCGACCTACTAAGGTACTACATTAACTAAATTGCCACCTGCCCAGGCAAATGCAGAAGGTTATGATCTGAAAGTATTAAGGAGACAAAATAAATTTGTATTATCATCATTTGTGGCATCATAATTATCCTGGTTTATCAGAATTATAATCTTGACTCTCCTCCTTCCCATATCTCAGTTCACTCCTTACAGCCAGTTTTTAGCTTCAAAATGTCTTTTAGGTTCTCAGTTACTTCCAAAGCCACTAACTACCCTAACAAAGATCCACATCACTTTATTCCTGGGTTAACCTCCTCACATTGAATACCATTGCCATTTAATCTTACATATTTATATCAGTGTTTTAAGTCTTTATCATTTTATTCACCTTATGCTCAGAAACCTATAATGGCTTGGTTTTACTTCCATGATTAAATCTCTCCTTAGTAGCCTAGCCCTCAAAGCACTCCTCCAGCTGGTCCTCTGTGACTTTATGAATCCAACCTCCAGCGTTCTACTTCTGCTCCTCCACTACAGCCAATTAGACCTTTTTGTCATCCCGCTGTATTCACATTCCTGCCCTGTTCTCTTCCCCTAATTAGAGATTCCTTAGGCTTCTATCAGTTGTTGTCCAGCATCTAAATCTTGAGTTTTCCTTTAAAAAGCCTTAACTATTTCGATGTCATTTAGTATATTCTCTTTATATTTCTGTTCTTCAAATCCAATGCACTCTTTTACCATGCTTGTATATTATGTACTTTCCAAAATACAAATCTGATCATGTTACCCCTACTTGAAATCCTTGAATGACTTCTCATTACTTTTATGATAAAGACAAAACTCTTTAATTATGGCCTACAAGGCCCTTTGTGGTCTAGTTTCATGTCATTTCTATATCCTCATTTCAAACCATTCCCCCTTTTGCTCTTAGTCACACTGATGTTTCAGTCCACTGTTTTTCATCATGCCATAGGACCTTTGCACAGGCACTTTTCTGTGTCTGGAACTTCTTCACTGCTAGCAAATCTTCCCTGACCTTTGCTGACCAGGTCAAACTGCCCCCCCCTTGCTTGTCATGGTTGAAGTTTTATATGATTTGTGTGATTAATTAATATCTATCTCACCTAACAGCAATAAGTACCATGAGAACAGAGATGGGTCTGTTTCTCACACTATTATGTCCCCAATGCCTGCCACATAGTGGATACTCAGTAAACAGTTCTGAATTAATGAATACATTAATTGATACTGTGTTATAGTGGCTTATGATTGTTTTACATTTGTAGCTTTTAGACATGAAATTCTGGTTTTGAAAGTGATCTTAGAGATCATCTAGTGCATCGTATCCTAGCACTTTTTATTAGAGAAGAAACTCACATATATATGTATATGTGAATGTATGTATTTATATTATGTATAATGTATATATTATATAGTGTATATGAGAGTATATATATATATACACATAAGAGAGTATATATGCATATATATACTCATACTCAAAATATGTTCTTAAAAAGAATTTTTCCTTAAGATTATGTTATAAAATTAATTTTTAATGTATTTTTAATCTAAATGACAAGTTTTAAAAACTTTTTCCCATTTAACAAGCAGTATGCATTGCTTACATTACTTTTAATTCTGTAAGGTGGTTACGTTTTTTTCAACATTCAAAAAATATTTTATGTCATATATAGGTAGTTTGCAAACCAAATTTATACTGAAACTTAACCCTGTGATAGAATATCAAAAATAGATAATATCTGCATTATGATCTTATATAACTGGAATTCTTCTGTTTTGACCCTATAAAAATTAACTGTTTTTATTTCTAAATTTTATATTTTATTATAAAATAATGTAAATATAGTAAAGGTCTTAGCCTGCTGTTTGCAAATACTTCACAAACATCTCAGTTGTGCAATCTTAGGTCACAATGAGGTTAAAAGCCAACATGAATATAATTAACTATATTTTATCTTGACTTGGTTTTTAGAGGATTAGACATATTTTGATATTCTATATAATAATTTTGATCAGATGAATATAATTTATAGATAAGCAGCTTGAGGCAAATTTGCAGAATTATCAATTTTATATTGCATTTCAACATCTGTGTTGTTTATATACATATTTTTTAATTTAAATTTGACCAACATAGCACAGTTAGTATTACATATGATTCTTGATCATTATATTTAATGTATTTCATTTTCATTCCCATTCCACACCCTCCCCAACGTACACATACTTAATCTGAACCTCAGCACACAGTAGACTCTCAGTAAATACTTAAATCAATGGATGATATTTATTACTTTTTCACTTAAGCAATTCTCATATTTTTTTTGTTTGTTCTAGGAGAATGTGGATTATCTGATTCAGGAGCTCCGAAGACCCAAATACAGTATATATTTCATTTGTAAGTATGGTATTTCATTTAACAATATCCTAGCTAATATGGTCTATTGGGTACTTTGTATCATCAATAAGTTAATTGAATCCATTACCATTACTAAAAGAGTCTGGTTTTCTTTAATGTCCTTTCAGAGTTTTAAAAATCTTTTAGCCAGTGTTCTATTTCAGGAAACTTAATGTGATTTCCATTTATAATTGATTGCTTAGGTAAAAAATGTTTTTATTTAACTTTGCCTTTCAAAATTCTTTGTAAGGCAAAGATTGTGAATAGTGAATTTCACAAAGTGTATGCTATTATTTCTGTTTTACACTTTTATGAACTGAGGCACAGAAGCTGATTTATTTACTTGGAAGGAGAATATACTTGAGTTTGTTGGAAAGGCAGAGATTTACTTTGCATACCAGATAGAAACATTACACTTCTTTTTGCGACTTTATGTAGTACTTGAAAGTACAGGTCATCAGATAGATACCTTTTACATGCCTAATTTTTAGAGGATTGGGGATAGAGTAGCAGAGGCCTGGAAATAAACTAGTTTTGTGGTTACTATACAATTAAATTACATGAATTTTTAAAAACGTAATACATTGTACTTTGGAAGTTACACCTGTTCTCCTCTAGATGTCACTGTTGATCTTTATACGCTAGTATAAGTTGATTTAGTGCCATTTCGAAAACCAAGGGCAAAACTTAATACTCAGTATGTAGGGCATTTGAAAAGTTTTAAAGCTTACTTAAAGGCTTTGGAGTTTTAGGGTTTAGGCTATAGTCTACAATGAAGTATTTTCTTCAGTATATACTACAACTTAATAATGTTGCCGAAAATTAACATTTGCGATAAGACTGTATTTTATAAAGAACTTATATATGTATCATGTTATTTGGCCCTTTTTATTATTATTAATTTTAATGGGATGACATTAATAAATCAGGGTACATAGGTTCAGAGAAAACATCTCCAGCTTATGTTGACATTTGATTATGTTGCATACCAATCACCCAAAGTCATATAGTCTTCTGTCACCTATCTGGTTTTCTTTGTACCCTTCCCCTCTCCCGACCCCCTCCTTTCCCCTCCCCACCCCCAGTAACCACCACACTATTGTCCAAGTCCCTGACTTTCATTTTTATGTCCAGCCTATGTATGGAATCATATTATTCTTAGTTTCTTCTGATTTACTTATTTCACTCAGTATAATGTTACCAAGGTCCATCCATGTTGTCGTAAATGATCCCATGTCATCATTTCTTATGGCTGAGTAGTAGTCCATAGTATATATGTACCAAAGCTTTTTAATCCACTCGTCCTCTGACGGACACTTGGGCTGTTTCCAGATCTTCGCTATTGTGAACAATGCTGCCACGAACATGGGGGCGCATTTCTTCTTTTTGAACAGTGCTATGGTGTTCATAGGGTATATTCCTAAAAGTGGGATAGCTGGGTCAAAAGTTAGTTCGATTTTTAATATTTTGAGGAATCTCCATACTGTTTTCCACAGTGGCTGCACCAGTCTGCATTCCCACCAGCAGTGCAGAAGGGTTCCCTTTTCTCCACATCTTCACCAGCACTTATTCTGTGTTGTTTTGGTGATGAGTGCCATTCTGACTGGTGTGAGGTGATATCTCCTTGTGATTTTAATTTGCATTTCTCTAATGATTAGTGATGTTGAGCATTTTTTCATATGCCTATTGGCCAACTGTATGTCCTCTTTGGAAAAATTTCTATTCATTTCTTTTGCCCATTTTTTGATTGGATTGTTTGTCTTCCTGGTGTTGAGTTTTATAAGTTCTTTATAAATTTTGGTTATTAACCCCTTATCAGACATATTGTCGAATATGTTCTCCCACTGTGTGGTTTGTCTTTTTATTCTGTTCTTATTGTCTTTAGCTGTGCATAAACTTTTTAGTTTGATATAGTCCCATTTGTTTATCCTGCCTCTTATTTCATTTGCCCGTGGAGATAAAGCGGCAAATATATTGCTGCAACAGATGTTGGAGAGCTTACTACCTATGTTTTCTTCTAAGATGCTTATGGTTTCATGGCTTACATTTAAGTCTTTTATCCATTTTGAGTTTGTTTTTGTGAATGGTGTAAGTTGATGGTCTAGTTTCATTTTTTTGCAGATAGATGTCCAATTTTCCCAACACCATTTGTTAAAGAGGCTGTCTTTACTCCATTGCATGCTCTTTCCTCCTTTGTCAAATATTAGTTGTCCATAAGGCTGTGGGTTTATTTCTGGGTTCTCTGTTCTCCTCCATTGATCTATGTGCCTGTTCTTATGCCAGTACCAAGCTGTCTTGAGTACAATGGCCTTGTAGTATACCTCGATATCCGGAAGAGTGATACCTCCTGCTTTATTTTTTCTTTTTAAGATTGATGAGGCTATTCGTGTTCTTTATTGGTTCCATATAAATTTTTGGAATATATGTTCTATATCTTTAAAGTATGTCATTGGTATTTTAATTGGTATTGCATTGAATTTATAAATTGCTTTGGGTAATATAGACACTTTAATGATGTTTATTCTTCCTAACCATGAGCATGGTATATGCTTCCACTTGTCTATATCTTCCTTGATTTCTTTTATCAATGTGTTATAATTTTCCAAGTACAAGTCCTTAACCTCCTTGGTTAAATTTACTCCTAGGTACTTTATTTTTTTGGTTGCAATAGTGAAGAGGATTGTTTCCTTAATTTCTTTTGCTGACAGATCATTGTTGGTATATAAAAATGCCTCTGATTTCTGAGTATTAATTTTATATCCTGTCACCTTGCTGAATTCATTTATTAGGTCCAGTAGTTTTTTGACTGAGACTTTAGGGTTTCCTATATACAATATCATATCATCTGCAAATAATGACAGTTTTACTTCTTCTTTTCCAATTTGGATGCCTTTTATTTCTTCTTCTTTTCTGATAGCTGTGACTAAGATTTACAGAACTATGTTGAATAAGAGTGGTGAAAGGGGGCACCCCTGCCTGGTTCCTGATCTTAAGGGGATTGCTTTTAATTTTTGCCTATTTAATATGATGTTTGCTGTGGGTTTGTCATAGATGGCCTTTATCATGTTAAGGTATGTTCCTGTATTCCCACTTTACTGAGAGTTTTGATCATGAATGGGTGCTGGATTTTAATGCTTTTTCTGCATCTATTGAAATTATCATGTGATTTTTGTCCTTTCCTTTGTTTATGTGATGAATCACATTGATTAATTTGCGAATATTGAACCAGCCTTGCCTCTCCAGAATAAATACCACTTGATCATGGTGTATGATTTTTTCATATATTGCTGGATCCTGTTGGCTAATATTTTGTTGAGAATTTTAGCATCTAAATTCATCAGGGATATTGGCCTATAATTTTCGTTCTTTGTGTTGTCTTTGCCCAGTTTCGGGATCAGAATTATGCTCGCCTCATAAAAGGAATTTGGAAGTCTTCCTTCCTCTTGAATTTTTTGAAATAGCTTGAGAAGGATAGGAGTTAGTTCTTCTTTGAATTTTTTGGTAGAATTCACTTGTGAAGCCATCAGGCCCAGGACTTTTCTTTGTTGAGAGTTTTTTGATAACTGTTTCGATCTCATTTGCTGTAATTGGTCTGGTTAGGTGTTCTTATTCTTCCAGATTGAATTTTGGAAGATTATATGATTCAAGGAATTTGTCCATTTCATCTAGATTGTCTAATTTTTTGGCATAGATTTCTTCATAGTATTTTTTTACAATGCTTTGTATTTCTGTTGTGTCAGTTGTTATTTCTCCACTCTCATTTCTAATTTTATTTATTTGTGTCCTCACTCTTTTTTTCTTGTGAGTCTAGTTAAAGGTTCATCGATCTTGTTTACCTTTTCAAAGGACCAGCTTCGGGTTTCATTGATCCTCTGTATTGTTTCCTTAGCCTCTATCTCATTTATTTCTGCTCTGATCTTTATTATTTCCTTCCTTCTACTAGTCCTGGGCTTTATTTGCTGTTGTTTTCCTAGTTCTTTTAGATGCAGGGTCAGGTTGCTTATTTGAGCTTTTTCTAGCTTCTCATGGTATGCCTGTAGTGCTATGAACTTCCCTCTCAGAACTGCTTTTGCTGTGTCCCATAAATTTTGAGTTGATGTATGCTCATTATCATTGGTTTCTAGAAACTTTTTTATTTCTTCTTTGATCTCATTGTTAATCCATTCATTATTTAATAACATTCTATTTAGTTTCCAAGTGTTTGAGTATTTTTCAGCTTTTCTTTTTTGGATAATATCTAGTTTCATGGCATTGTGATCAGAGAAAATGCTTGATATGATTTCAATCTTCTTAAATTTATTGAGACTATTTTTGTGTCCTATCATGTGGTCTATCCTAGAGAATGTACCATGAGCGCTTGAAAATAATGTATATTCTACTGCTTTAGGGTGAAAAGTTCTGAAGATATCTATTAAATCGAGTTGATCTAGTGTATCCTTTAAGTCTGCTGTTTCTTTATTAATTTTCTTTCTTGAGGATCTATCCAGTGTTGTTAGTGGGGTATTGAAAGCCCTTACTATTATAGTATTGCTATTAATCTCACCCTTTATATCCATCAAAGTCTGCTTTATGTATATAGGGGCTCCTATATTTGATGCGTAGATATTTATAATAGTTATATCTTCCTGTTGAATTGTTCCCTTTATCATTATGTAGTGTCCTTCTTTATCTCTTACTACAGCCTTTTTTTTAAAATCCATTTTTTCAGATACAAGTATTGCTACCCTGGCTTTTCTTTCATTTCCATTTGCATGAAATATTTTTTTTAATTTATTTATTTATTCATTTTAGAGAGGAGACACAGAGTGAGAGAGAGAGAAAGAGAGAAAGGGGGGAGGAGCTGGAAGCATCAACTCTCACATGTGCCTTGACCGGACCAGTGCAGGGTTCTGAACTGGCGACCTCAGTATTTCCAGTTCGACGCTTTATCCACTGCGCCACCACACGTCAGGCTGCATGAAATATTTTTTTCATCCTTTTACCTTCAGTCTATGTGCATCTTTTGTTTTAAGGTGTGTCTCTTGTAGATAGCATATGTATGGGTCCTGTTTCTTTATCCATGCAGCCACCCTATGTCTTTGCATTGGATCATTTAATCCATTTCCATTTAAGGTTATTATTGATATGTAGTTGTTTATTGCCATTTTATTCTTTAAAGCTGTATTCTTCTTTTGCTATATTTTTTTCCCCTTTTGAACTTTTCATAACAGGCCCCTTAGCATCTCTTGCAGAATTGGTTTGGTCTTAATGAATTCCTTGAGGGTTTTCTTGTCTCGGAAACTCTTTATTTCTCCTTCAATTTTAAACGTTAGCCTTGCTGGATAGAGTAGTCTTGGTTGTAGGTTCTTGTTCGACATTACTTTGAATATATCTTGCCATTCTCTTCTGGCCTCAAGTGTTTCTGTTGAGAAGTCGGATGTCATCCTTATGGGGGCTCCTTTGTAGGTGATAGCCTTTTTTTCTCTAGCAGCTTTTAAAAGTTTCTCTTTATCACTTAGTTTTGGTATTTTAACTATGATGTGTCTTGGTGTAGATTTCTTTCGGTTTCTCTTTAATGGAGTTCTCTGTGCTTCTTGAACGTGTGAAATGTTTTCCAGCCTTAATTTAGGGAAGTTTTCAGCTATGATTTGATTGAACAAAGTTTCTATCCCTTGTTCTTTCTCTTCATCTTCAGGAACCCCTACGATGCGGCTGTTATTTCTCTTCATGTTGTCACAGAGCTCCCTTAGAGTTTCCTCACATTTTTTGAGTCTCTTTTCTTTTTTCTGCTCTGCTTCTGTGCCTTTGTTTATTTTGTCCTCAAACTCGCTGATTTGATACTCAGCTTCATCCATCTTACTTTTAATTCCTTCCATTGTGGTCTTCAGTTCTGATACTGTATTTGTCATTTCTGTCTGATTCTTTTTTATTATTTCAATTTCCTTTTTATACTTATTATCTCTTTACTTAGGTGTTCGTAATGACTATCCATTGTTGCTCTAATCTCTTTGAACATCCTAACAATCATTATTTTAAACTCTGCATCTGGTAATTTGGTTATATCTGGTTCATTCAGGTCCTTCTCTGGGGATTTCTCTTGATTCATTTGGGTTGCATTTCTCTGCCTGCCCATTTTGTCTGTGTATAAGAAGGGTTTGGCCACTGAAATCCAATGGGTGTTGCTTCTGTGTTCCCTAGGTGTGGTCTGTCTGCAGGCCCACCACCCCCTCTGCCGCTGCCTAGGGCGGTTGGGATGGCCATTGCCGGCGCTGGCCGACTGCGGCTGTTCCTGTGATTTCCGCCTCTCCTCTGGTTGGAGGGACTGTATTCTCATGCCGGCTCTACAAGCCTCAGCCTGTCTGGGCTTTCGCCTCGCCCCCACAGGTGGGGTTGCGCACCGCTCTCAAGCCACAAGCCTCAGCACCAAGGGTAGGGGTGAGCACCTTTGCTCAGCTGCGAGCCTCCACCTGTTCCAGGGTTTAGTCCCGTCCCCGCGGTCAGGGCTGACTCGCGCAGGATCGCAAGCCGTGGTTTCTCGGGCTCGTCAGGGCTGCTGGCGTGCTCTCAGCTGCGAGCCTCTGCCTGTCCTTAGCTTTAGCCATGCCCCCTCAGTCAGGGCCATCTCGCGCAGGGTCACAAACCTTGGAGGCCCGTTCCTGGCTTCCCACTTTTCCCCCCCGCAGGTAGGGCTGCAGGCAGGCCCGCGGGTACCGAACCGCTTTCACGCATCCTCTCCGCCCCTGCTAGGCTAGACAGCTCACGCCTACAGAACCTCATTTCTGCGTCCTGCTGTCATCGTCCCTCCTGCAAGCCCTCAGCAGTGTGCGTAGGGGCACTGCAGCTCAGACCCTAACACTCCATACTTTAGTTCTGGAAGCTCCCTCCGTCTAAGCAGCTCTGCTTTAAGTGCCACGGGAGAGCTTGTTTGGCTGGTGTCCTGTCTCCCTTTGCTGGTATTGCTAGTTCCAGGGAAAATATTCATTTTTGATTTGGGAAGTGACTCAGCCCAGGGGTTAGGGTGGCTGTCCCTCAGAGTGTTTCTCCCTGTACTTTCCAGTCCACACTCTCTTCCCGCTGCTTCGGTCCTCTTCTCTGTCCCCAGACCCGGAGCCCCGGGTGAGGGGTTGTGAGAGGGGTTTTCTGCACTGTCCCTTTAACAAGAATCCTGGGTCTGAGGAAACTGTCTCTCTCACAAACAGTATCCTCACTTGTTTCACAGCTCAATACTGTCCAAATGCCTCTTCTATGCTCTGGGACTGCAGGCTGGGACTTTGTTCCTGGGACCCAGGTCCTTCCCTCTCCGCCACACTCTCTTCCTGCCACGCGAGTCTGCTGTTCGCTCCAGGGAGCTGGGCAGCCCTTTCCATGTTTTCACTTTTCCTACAAGTCTCAATGTGGTTTCTTCAGTGTTCCTTGGTTGAAGAGTTCCCTTAGTTTAGTTCAAAGTTGGTTGATCCAGGTGAAGTTCTTAAAGTTAAGTTATAATCCACTTTGGTTCCAGGAGTTGGAAGTTGGTACGTCCGTCTACTCCATCGCCAGCTTACCATCGCCCTGTACCACATCTTCTTTATCGAATCATCTATTGAAGGGCTTTTTGGTTGTTTCCATGTCTTGGCCACTGTGAACAATGCTGCAATGAACATGGGCTCTATGTATCTTTACGTACCAGTGTTTTTGAGTTATGGGGGTATATTCCCAGTAGAGAGGGATTGCTGGGTCATAGGGTAGCTCTATTTTTAATTTTTTGAGGAACCACCATACTTTCTTCCATAATGACTGTACTACTTTACATTCCCACCAACAGTGGATGAGGGTTCCTTTTTCTCCACAGCCTCTCCAACACTTGTTATTACCTGTCTTGTTGATAATAACTAATCTAACAGGTGTGAGGTGGTATCTCATTGTAGTTTTGATTTGCATTTCTCTAATAGCTAATGAAGATGAGCATCTTTTCATATATCTGTTGGCCATTTGAATTTCTTCCTGGGAGAAGTGTCTGTTCATGTACTCTTCCCATTTTTTTATTGGATTTTTGTTTTTAGTTTTATGAGTTCTTTGTATATTTTGGATATTTATATTTTGGATATTAGGTCGTTATCTGAGCTGTTGTTTGAAAATATTTCCCATTTAGTTGGCTGTCTGTTTTGCTGTCAGTTTTCCTTGCTGTGCAAAAGCTTCTTAGTCTGATGTAGTCCCGTTCATTTATTTTTGCCTTCACTTCCCTTGTCTTTGGAGTCAAATTCATAAAGTGCTCTTTATAACCAAGGTCCATGAGTTTAGTAACTGTTTTTTCTTCTATGTAATTTATTGTTTTAGGTCTTATATTTAGGTCTTTGACCCATTTTGAATTTAGTACAAGGGGACAAACTGTAGTCGAGTTTCATTCTTTTGCATGTGGTTTTTCAGTTTTCCCCGCACCATTTGTTGAAGAGGTTTTCTTTTCCCCATTGTGTGTTATTGGTTCCTTTATCAAAAATTATTTGACTAAATACATATGGTTGTATTTCTGGGCTTTCTATTCTGTTCCATTGGTCTGAGTGTCTATTTTTCTGCCAATACCATGCTGTTTTGATTATCATGGTTCTATAATATAATTTGAAGTTAGGTATTGTAATGCCCCCAGCTTCATTCTTTTTCCTTAGGATTGCTCTGGCTATTTGGGGATTTTTATAGTTCCATATAAACCTGATGATTTTTTGTTCCATTTCTTTAAAAAAATGACATTGGAATTTTGATGGGAATTGCATTAAATTTGTATATCACTTTGGGTAATAGTATGATCATTTTGATTATATTTATTCTTCTTATCCAAGAACAAGGAATATTTTTCCATTTCATTATATCATTTTCGATTTCCCTTAACAATGCTTTGTAATTTTCATTATATAGGTCCTTTATATTGTTATGTTTATTCCTAGGTATTTTATTTTTTTGGTTGTAACCAGGAAGGGGATTGTTTTTTTGAGCTTGTTTTCTGATGTTTCATTGTTGGCATATAGGAAGGCAATGGACTTTTGTATATTAATTTTGTATCCTGAGACCTTATTGTATTGGTTTATTGTTTCTAGTAGTCTTTTTGTGGAGTCTTTGGGGTTTTCGATGTAAAGGGTCATATCATCTGCAAAAAGTGAAACCTTTACTTCTTTCCCAATATGAATGCCTTTTATCTCTTTCTCTTGTCTGATTGCTCTGGCTAGAACTTCCAGCACTACGCTGAATAAGAGTGGAGAGAGTGGACAACCTTGTCTTGTTCCTGATTTTAGGGGAAAAGTCCTCAGTTTTATGCCATTAAATATAATGTTAGCTGATGGTTTATCATAGGTGGCCTTTATTATGTTGAGATATTTTCCTTCTATACCCATTTTGTTAAGTGTTTTAAACATAAAATGATGTTGTATTTTATTAAATGCCTTTTCTGCATCTATTGATAAGATCATATGGTTTTTGTTTTTTGTTTTGTTGAATGGTATATTATGTTAACCGTTTTACGTATGTTGAACTATCCTTGTGATTGTGGGATAAATCCCACTTGACCATGATGAATTATCTTTTTAATATGTTCTTGTATTTGATTGGCTAGTATTTTGTTTAGTATTTTAGCATCAGTATTTATTAAATTTATTGGTCTATAGTTTTCTTTTTTTGTGTTGTCCTTGCCAGGTTTCGGTATGAGTGTTATGTTGGCCTCAAAAAATGTGTTTGGCAGTATTGCTTCTTCAATTTTTTGGAAGACTTTGAGTAGAATAGGAACCAAGTCTTCTTTGAATGTTTGATAGAATTCACTACTATAGCCATCTGGCCCTGAACTTTTATTTTAGGGGAGGTTTTTAATAGTTGTTTCTATTTACTCCTTGCTTATGGGTCTGTTTAGGCTTTCTGCTTCTTCATGACTCAGTCTAGGAAGATTGTATTGTTCTAGGACAGGGGTTGGGAACGTATGGCTTGTGAGCCAAATGTGGCTCCTTTGATGGCTGCATCTGGCTTGCAGACACATCTTTAATAAAATAATGTTAAAAATATAAAACATTCTCATGTATTACAATCCATTCATTTCCCACTGCTCATGTTCATGGTTGCAGGTGGCTGGAGCCAATCACAGCTGTCCTCCAGGACAACACCAAATTTTTATTGGATAATGCCTAACGTACACAGGTCGTTGTGAGGTCAGGAAGTAAATTTCCTCCTTTTAATCAAATAGCTAGCACAATACAGAAATCCTTTTGATGAAAATGATGGCTAAAAGAAAAAAGGATGAGGAGTATCGTACTTTATAGCAGGAATGGTCAGAGAAATTCGCCTTTGTGGAGAGAGCAGGTTCTGCAGTGTGTCTAATATGCAATGATAAAATTCCATCGATGAAATGGTCAAATATAAAGCAGCACTTCAACACACAACATACTACATTTGCATCGAAATATACAGCAGGAAGGGGGACAGAAGGAAGAAAGCATGTCAAGAGCTACTGTGCAGAGTGCAAACTAGTCAGCAGCAACTCCGTGTTTGGACCCAACAAGGTGACTGGAATTTGGCTAGCTTTGCTGGTGCTTTAGCAATTGTGAGAAATGGAAAGCCATTCACAGATGGGGAATATGCCAAAACATTCATGCTTGATGTTGCCAGTGAATTTTTTGACAACTTTTCGGATAAAGACAAGATAAACGAGTAAAAGACACATATCTGTCGACAAGAACTATTCACAATCATACCATCATGATGGCAAATCAAATTGAGGCAACACAAGTGAAGGACATAAATGCAGTACCATTTTTTTCTCTCAATTTGGATGAGTTAACAGACGTAAGCCATTTATCCCAGTTCAGAGTGATTGCAAGGTAAGCTTTCGGTGACACACTACGTGAGGAAAGTCTTGCTGTTTTGCCTATGAAAGAGAAAACAAGAGGGGAGGATTTATTCAAGTCTTTCACTGAGTTCACTAAAGAAAAAAATCTACCGATGGATAAACTTATTTCGGTGTGTACTGATGTTGCTCCGCGCATGGTGGGGAAAAACAGGATTCGTAGCGCTTCTTCGTGAACATGGAAAGAGACCCATCCTAAGTTTTCACTGCATCCTACATCAGGAGGCACTTTGTGCTCAGATGTGTGGCAAGCAGCTTGGTGAGGTGATGTCGCTGGTGATTCGGGTGGTCAACTTCATTGTTGCCTGAGCTTTAAATGATCACCAGTCTAAAACACTGCTGGATGAAGTTGGGAATAATTTTCCCGGTCTGCTTCTGCACAGCAATGTGCATTGGTTGTCAAGAGGGAAGGTGGTCAGCTGTTTCGCAGCTTCTCTGTGTGAAATCCGGACTTTTCTTGAAATGAAAAACTTCGAGCATCCTGAGTTAGCTAACACTGAGTGGCTCCTGAAGTTCTACTATATCGTGGACATGACTGAACATCTGAACCAGCTCAATGTGAAAATGCAAGGCATTGGAAATACAGTCTTATCCCTTCCACAGGCAGTGTTTGCATTTAAAAACAAGCTGGAACTCTTCATTGCTGACAGTGAAACAGGTCGTTTACTACACTTTGAGAAACTGGGAGAGTTTAAAGATGCGTGCACAGCAACTGACCCTGCTCAACATCTTGATCTCCAGCAGCTAGTGGGCTTCACATCTAATGTCCTGCAGTCATTCAAAGTGCACTTTGGAGAATTTCGTGAGCGCACTCGTCTTTTTAAGTTCATCACCCATCCACACGAGTGTGCAGTGGACAGCACTGACCTGAGTTACATCCCTGGTGTCTCCGTCAGAGATTTTGAGCTACAAGCTGCTGACGTGAAGGCCTCAGACATGTGGGTGAATAAGTTCAAGTCACTGAATAAAGATTTGGAAAGACTTGCATGACAGCAAGCAGAGTTGGCAAGCAAACACAAGTGGGGAGAAATGAAAAAACTTCAACCCGCAGACCAGCTGATTGCTACAATCACGTTTAAGGGATGGAAGTCTCAATGCCTGCATGAAGCTTAACCTCACACGTATCAACCAGACTACAAAGCCATCAATCAGCAAAACCGTGCAGCACCAGAAGTCGCATTAATGGTAAGAAGTACTTTATTTATCATTGGTTAGCAACAGCATAACAACTTTGTTAAAAAGAATTCAGAGACTTATTGTACTTTAAAAGTGTTGGTCTTACATAAAATGCACATATTTACTTGTATTTTGTGTTGAACATATCGTATGGCTCTCACAGAATTACATTTTAAAATATGTGGCATTCATGGCTCTCTTAGCCAAAAAGGTTCCCGACCCCTGTCTTAGAACCTCTTGTTCTCCAGGCAGTGGCTGGGGCAACTTCACAGATTGATCCCAGGCTGCTGGTTCAGGAAGGAGAGATTTTGGCAGAGCCTCCAGGAAAACGAACTCTCCCATTGTCAGAGCTTGCAAACACTAAGAAGCCTCACCTACCAACAGGACTGAGCCTAGTTTATGTTATCACCATAGCGACACAACAGCAAATCTCTGCCTAAGAGTGCCACAGGGGCTGAACCTGGGGTACAGCGCCACTGGCCAAATGGAGAGAAGAAAGAAAAAGGAAAAAGATAACTTCTCAAAACCAGGAAAAATTCATAGTCTTTATAACTTTTTCCATTTATTTTCTTGTATTTTTTATTTTTTTCCTTCCATTTTGGTCATTTTATCCTCTTTCCATTTTATTCTTTTCTTTTAGTTTTGAACGTTATTACCCATAGGTGTTACATTTTTTATTCTTTTTTTTCCCTATGAGTGTTACATTCTAAAAAACTTAACTCAATATTTTTTCTCTCTCTCTTTTTGTTTCTTCTTTTCTCTTTCACTTTTTCTCTCATTCGAATCCCACCCACAAACAAATTATTTTATTCTGGATTCAAATGTTTTCTTTGTGGCATTTTGTGTGCTTTTTATTTCACTTTTTATCTCTTTAGCATTCCCCCCACCCCCAGCTCTCCATTCTATAGTTTCTGTGCCACTTTAATACAGTAGAATTTTCATTTTTCACTGTATTGTTTTTCTTTATTCTCTTTTTCTTTTTTCCCTTTACTCTTACAGTGTTTCTCTCATTCGATCATCATTTACAAACAAATCATGTTATTCTTGATGCAAATTTTTCCTTGTGGCATTTTGTGGGTTCTTGCTTCATTTTTTGCCTCCTTGTCACTCCACCCCAACTCAGGCCCTCTCTTCTACATATTTTTGTTCCACTTAGCACAATAGAATTTTTAGTTTTTCACTGCATTTTCTCAAAAAAAATTTTTTATCGACTCTTATTAGCGTTATTTACAATACCACTCTCAAATGCCATTAAAGAAAAAGAAATTGAATATCATGGATACAAAAGACAGTGATGTAGCTCTGATAGATGAGGGAAAATCCATAGAAAACAATTTCAATAGCTTAGAAACCTTGGAGTTAAATGATAGAGAATTTAAAATTGAAGTCCTAAAAGTACTCAGGGATATACGAGAAAGCACAGAAAGGCAATTCAGGGAGCTCAAAAAACAATTAAATGAACAGAAAGACTACTTCACCAAGGAAATTGAAATTATGAAAACAAATAGAGATGAAAAACTCAATTCATTAACTGAAAAACGTGGTAACAAGCTTAGCCAATAGAACAGGCCAGATAGAGGAGAGAATTAGTGACATAGAAGACAGGCAACTAGAGGTACTACAGAGAGAAGAGAGAGACTCACAAATTAAAAAAAAAAAATGAGATAGCCCTACAGGAATTGTCTGACTCCATCAGAAAGAGCAACATAAGAATAATGGGTATATCAGAAGGAGAAGAGAGAGAAAATGGAATGGAGAACATATTCAAACAAATAATAGACGAGAACTTTCCAAGCCTGTGGAAAGAACTAAAGCCTCGAATTCAAGAAGCAAACAGAACACTGAGTTATCTTAACCCTAACAAACCTACTCCAAGGCACATCATAATGAAATTGGCACAAACCAATGACAAAGAGAAAATTCTCAAGGCAGCCAGGGAAAAGAAGAATACAACATATAAAGGAAGGCCCGTTAGATTATCAACAGATTTCTCAGCAAAAACTCTACGAGCTAGAAGAGAGTGGACCCCAATATTTAAAGCTCTGAAAGAGAGGAACTTCCAGCCAAGAGTACTATACCCATCAAAGCTATCCTTCAAATACAAAGGAAAAATAAAAACATTCACAGATACACAGAAGATAAGGGAATTTATCACCAGAAAACCTCCACTTCAGGAAAATACTAACGGGGGTTTTCCGACCAGACACAAAAACAAAACAAAACTAAAAGTAAAAACTCCATCAAGATCGCGATAAAAACAAGATTAATCTGTGACAAACAATAAAACAATATTAATCTGTGACAAAGAAACAAAATGGGGAGAGGACAAAGATTAACAGCAAAGGAGGGTGGGGTGCAGAAGCACTCTGAGATAATGTACTACAATGAACATGATATGTATGCTTTCCATTACTTAATGGTAACCACCCCTGAAAAACCCAACACAGAGGTACATGGCTTGAAAAAAAAAAAGTAACAGAGAAAAAAAGTATGGATTACAACCAAACAAAAACAAATGATAGAAAAATAAAAGAGAAGAACCAAACAAGATACAAAACTATCAGAAAGCAATATATAAAATGGCAATAGGAAATCCTCAAATAATTACACTAAACGTAAATGGATTGAACTCGCCAATAAAAAGACACAGAGTAGCAGAATGGATTAAAAAAGAAAATCCAACTGTATGCTGCCTACAAGAAACACATCTAAGCTATAAGGATAAAAACAAATTCAAAGTGAAAAGGTGGAAAACAATACTCCAAGAAAATAACATCCAAAAAAAAGTAGGTGTAGCAATACTAATATCTAACAATGCTGACTACAAGACAGCAAAGGTAATCAGAGACAAAAACAGTCGTTTTATAATGATAAAGGGGACATTGAATCAAGAAGACATAACACTTCTTTAATATACAGTGTGTCCGTAAAGTCATGGTCAAAGTGCACCATGACTTTACGGACACACTGCTGTATATGCGCCAAACCAAGGAGCACCAAAATATATAAGACAGCTACTGACTGACCTAAAACAAAAACCAACAAAAATACAATCATACTTGGAGACCTCAATACATCGCTGACGGCTCTAGATCGTTCATCCAAACAGAAAATTAATAAAGAAATATTGGCCTTAAATGAAACACTATAACAATTAGATATGGTAGATATCAACAGGATATTTCATCCCAAAGTGCCTTTTTCTCTAGTTACATGGAACATTCTCAAGAATTGACCATATGTTGGGCCACGAAAATAACATCAACAAATTCAGAAAGATTGAAATTATACCAAGTATATTTTCTGATCATAAAGCCTTGAAACTAGAATTCAACTGCAAAAAAAAGGTAAACATACCCACAAAAATGGGAAAACAACATACTTTTAAAAAATGAGTGGGTCAAAGAAGAAATAAGCGCAGAGATCAAAAGATACATATAGGCAAATGAAAATAATAATACAACATACCAGAATCTTTGGGATGCAGCAAAAGCAGTAATAAGAGGGAAGTTCATATCACTACAGGCCTATATAAACAAACAAGAGAGAGCCCAAGTAAAAACCACTTAACTTCATTCACATCTTAAGGAACTAAAAAAAGAAGAACAAGACAACCCAAAACTAGAAGAAGAAAGGAAATAATAAAATCAGAACAGAAATAAACAAAATAGAGAACAGAAAAACTATAGAAAAAATTAATAAAACAAGGAGCTGGTTCTTTGAAAAGATCAACAAAGTTGACAAACCCTTGGCAACACTCATCAAAGAAAAAAGAGAAAAGACTCATATAAACAAAATCCAAAATGAAAGAGGAGAAATCACCACAGATATCAGATATACAAAGAATTATTGTAGAATACTATGAAAAACTATATGTCACCAAATTAAACAATATAGAAGAAATGGAAAAATTCCTAGAACAAGGGTCGGGAACCGTTTTGACTGAGAGAGCCATAAACGCCACATATTTTAAAATGTAATTCCGTGAGAGCCATACAATATGTTTAACACGAAATACAAGTAAATGTGTGCATTTTATGTAAGACCAACACTTTTAAAGTACAATAAGTCTCTGAATTCTTTTTAATAAAGTTGTTATGCTGTTGCTAACCAATGATGAATAAAGTACTTCTTACCATTAATGCGACTTCTGGTGCTGCACGGTTTTGCCGATTGATGGCTTTGTAGTCTGGTTGATACGTGTGAGGTTAAGCTTCATGCAGGCATTGAGACTTCCATCCCTTAAACGTGATTGTAGCAATCAGCTGGTCTGTGGGTTCAAGTTTTTTCATTTCTCCCCACTTGTGTTTGCTTGCCAACTCTGCTTGCTGTCATGCAAGTCTTTCCAAATCTTTATTCAGTGACTTGAACTTATTCACCCACATGTCTGAGGCCTTCACGTCAGCAGCTTGTAGCTCAAAATCTCTGACGGAGACACTGGGGATGTAACTCAGGTCAGCGCTGTTCACTGCACACTCGTGTGGATGGGTGATGAACTTAAAAAGACGAGTGCGCTCACGAAATTCTCCAAAGTGCACTTTGATTGACTGAAGGACATTAGATGTGAAGCCCGCTAGCTGCTGGAGATCAAGATGTTGAGCAGGGTCAGTTGCTGTGCACGCATCTTTAAACTCTCCCAGTTTCTCAAAGTGTAGTAAACGACCTGTTTCACTGTCAGCAATGAAGAGTTCCAGCTTGTTTTTAAATGCAAACACTGCCTGTGGAAGGGATAAGACTGTATTTCCAATGCCTTGCATTTTCACATTGAGCTGGTTCAGATGTTCAGTCATGTCCACGATATAGTAGACCTTCAGGAGCCACTCAGTGTTAGCTAACTCAGGATGCTCGAAGTTTTTCATTTCAAGAAAAGTCCGGATTTAGCTCAGAGAAGCTGCGAAATGGCTAAGCACCTTCCCTCTTGACAACCAATGCACATTGCTGTGCAGAAGCAGACCTGGATAATTATTCCCAACTTCGTCCAGCAGTGTTTTAGACTGGTGATCATTTAAAGCTCGGGCAACAATAAAGTTGACCACCCGAATGACCAGCGACAGGAGTGTGCTTTGTTAGCCTATAGGGCTGGTGGAGTCGCCACTCCCAGACAGTTCTGGTTGTAGGAAAGCCGGCTTTCATGCACTTCCCGCATGCTGTTGTTTGGGAAGCCGGGATTGTTCAGAAACTCTGGTCACAGCTCACTCAGAGGGTCACTACTGACAGTCTCCGACCCAACCCCTCCATCCGGGAACGTGGGTACCCACGCCCAAAGCGCCAGGTGGATTCACTCGCACACTGCCCGCACTCACTGACCAGCATACCAGGAGTAAACAAGGCAACTAACTGCTCGCTCACCTCTGCCAGGGTCTGCCACGGGAGTTAGCTCCGTGTGGGCTGAGCCGCAGGCATACTCTCGTCAGCTTGAACATCTCTGCCCTAGTCCGGCCTTTTCCGCGCGCCCAGCCCTTGCTTTCTCTAAGTTTCAAGTGAAAGCAGCCCTTGCTCAGGTCAGCGAGGAAAGCAGAATACTCTGTTTGTTCTCTGTCTTATTTCCTTCAGAGTGGGTTATATATTCAGCCACTTTTTTGCCCAATCGTACCTTTGTTTGACGTATGTGTATTTCAGATATTCCTGAGATTGTTTTTCTGTCTCTAGTTGTTGAATTTATTGAAGTTTCAGGGAGGGATATTGGGAGCACTCCTCACGGCACCATTTCTCTGATGTCACTCCTCTTTACAACCATTTCATTTGGCCTTCACAATAACCCCAAGAGGTAAAAATAGACAATTTTATTAGTTTCAGTATTTGGTTTTGTTTTGGTTTGTTGTTTCTTTGTTTTGGCTAATAGAGTTTTTTTCTTCTTCTTTTCCAAGTGAGAGGAGAGGAGATAGAGAGACTCCCACAAGCGCCCAGACCAGGATCCACCCGGCAACCCCCACCTGGGGCTGATGCTGTGCCCTTCTGGGGACATGCTTGAAACAGAGCTATTTTTAGCACCTGAGGTAGAAGCTCCATGGAGACATCCTCAGCCCCAGGACTGATGAACTGGAACCAATCAAGCCATGGTTGTGGGAGAGGAAGAGAGAGAGAGAGAGAAGAGAAGAGAGAGAGGGGGAGGGATAGAGAAGCAGTTGGTCACTTCTCCTGTGTGCCCTGACTGGGAATCAGCCCCAGGACAGATTTTATTTTTTGGTTAAACTTTTTATTTTGAGATAATTATAGATTCACATATAGTTTTAAGACTAATACAGAGATCCCATTTTCCTTTCTTCTGTTTCCTCCAGTGTAGCATCTCATATACTGCAATACAGTATCATATCCAAGATATTGACATCAATACAGTCAGGATGTAAAACATTTCTATTTCCATAAGGATCCCTTCTATTGTCCTATTTTAGCCACATCCACTTCCCATCCAAACCAATCCCCTCATTAAATCCCGGCAATGATAATCTGTTCTCCATTGCTAAAATTTTGTCATTTCAAGAAGGTTATATAAATGGAATCATACAATTTATATAACCTTTTTAGATTTCCTTTTTTCTCAGCATAATTCTGTGGAGATTAATCCAAGTTGTTCCCTCTATCAGTAGTTCATTTTTATTACTGGGTAGTATTCTGCAGTATAGATGTAGCACACTTTGTGTACTATTTGCTTTTTGAAGGACATCTGAGTTTCCAGGTTGTACTACTACAGATAAAGCTGTCAAAAACATTTGTGTACAGGTGTTTTGTGAACATTAGTCTTTATTTCTGTGTAATAAATGATGCCCAGGAGAACAATTGCTGGGTTATGTTGTAGTTGCATGTTTAGTGTTTTAAGAAACTGCCAGATGTTTTCTAGAGTGACTATACAATTCTACATTTCTACCAGCAATGTACAGGTGATCCTATTTCTTTGTATTTTTACAAGCATTTGGTGGTGTTCCTATTTTTTTATTTTAGCCATTCTGAGAAATGTGTAGTCTCTTCACAAACTAGGTACTTAGGAAACTATAGATACTTTTGTATTTAGAGATAGACAGACAGATAGATGATAGATAGATAGATAGATAAAGAGACTGATGTCCTTTGCTGCCAAATTTAAATGTAAGTGAACACCTAACAGAATCCCTCTTTTGCTTTGTGTCTTAGCTAAAAATTGAATGTCATGAGGTAAAAGGCCCCTTTTCCTCTAAAGAGAGTTCTTTGATGCAGCAATTAAGATGAATAATAAATAATAAATCTAACATTTACTCTTCAGGTTCTAAAGATTATTTGACTTGAGCTGTAAATCTATGGAAAAGAAAAGTATTTTATATAAATACATATGTTGAAGTGGTTAGCACTAAAGCCTATTAAAATAAACTTGAAATTTCTTGGGTACAGCAATAAATTTCACAATTTAATTTAGTTATTTAGATTGAAATAAACTAAAGTATATTAGTATATAACAATTTTATTTATTACAGACTTTCAGCACAATTTATTTTAGTACTAAACTTGCCTTTTGCTCGTATCTTTTCTTATAATTTTATTTTTGTGTATTTTTATGTCTACTGAATATTTTGTATAACAGCCTCCTTTCAAAGTGTATATAAAGTATACAGCATAGTATAATAAATTCCAATGTACCCATCACCCAATTTCTTATTTATTTAAGGTGAGGAAGGGAGATGGTGAGGCAGAATGCCACATGTTCCTTGACCGGGATCCCCTATCTGGGGTCAGTTCTCAGTACTGAGCTATTTTTAGCACCTGAGGCTGATACGCTCCAAGGGAGCTATCCTCAGCGCCTGGGCTATGCACTAACCAATAGAGCCACTGGCTGCAGGAGGGGAAGAGAGAGAGAATGGCAAGAGGGAGGGGGCTGAGAAGCAGATGGTCACTTCTTCTTTGTGCCTTGACCAGTAATCGAACCCAGGGCATCCATACGCCAATGCTCTATTTACTGAGTCACTGGCCAAGGTTCCCCACAGTGATTACTGTGCTAAGGTCAATCTTGTTTTAGCCATGCTGCCACCTACTTCCCCACCAATATCATTTTGAAGGAAATCTAAGATATATGATTTGATCCATAGTATTGCAGCATGCATCTTTAAAAGATAAGGACTTGTTTTTTCAAAACTTCTTTTTATTTTATTCATTTTAGAGAGGAGAGAGAGAGAGAGAGAGAGAAAGGGGGCAGGAGCTGGAAGCATCAACTCCCATATGTGCCTTGACCAGACCAGTGCAGGGTTTTGAACTGGCAACCTCAGTGTTCCCAGGTCAACGCTTTATCCACTGCGCCACCACAGGTCAGGCAAGGACTTGTTTTTTAAAACACTATTATTACACCCAAATAATAAAAAATAATTCCTATTTTTAAATACTCATTCAGTGTTCAAATTCTTTCGTCTTTTCCCCACCATGGTTTGTTTTGATCAGAATCATAGTAAGTTTGTTTTGATCAGAACCACATGTTGCTATTGGCTGATAAGTTGTTTTAAGTTTCTTTACTTTTCTTTTGGTTATCTCTCCTGTGCAATGTATTTATTGAAGAAACTGCATTCTGTTTCCTACAGCCTGGATCTTGCTGATTGTATCCCCATGAGGGCAGTTTAACATATTTTTTTGCAGTTTAAAATGTTCCTCACCATTTAAAATGATCCTCTATCCTCCAGTTTCTGTAAGTTAGTACCTTGATATAGAGGCTTAATCAGATTTGGATTTGATTTCTTTTTGGCAAAATACTTCATAGGTGGTGTTCTAAGCTTCCATTGGTCATCTCCGTTTGTGATATTAGCAGTGGTTGATGCTCAGTGCTTAGGTCCAGGCATTGATTATTAGAGGTTGAAAAAAAATGTTTTTAATTCTGTCATTATCATTCCTTCTTTCTTTTTTAGCCGGGATATCTCTATAAAGAGAAATTTCCCCTCATCTACTGTTTGGTGATCTGGTGGTACAGTTTGTATATAAAAGAATAAAAGCATACTTCTTCCCCTTTATTTGTTATTTCCAGCATAAGACTTGGTTTCCTAGCATCCTCCAATGCCTACAATGGTGGTCCTTTTCTAAAAAGTATATTATGAATTTATGGATTTAAACATATTTGTGCTACTCATTCCAATTTGAAGGTGTTCAACTTTGACATACACTACAGTGTATACTAAACTTCCCTTAGTCATTAGGCTTTAACTGTCAGGCCCAGTTATGTCTAATTGCAGCAAGGATGATCTCCTTTTAGTCAACAACTCATGTCTGTTTCAGATTTCAGTAATGTGATCAGCAAGAGTGATGTGAAGTCATTAGCTGAAGCTGATGAACAGGAAGTTGTGGCTGAGGTTCAGGTAAACATATTGGTCCTCTCAGTGTTTTTTTTTTAACCTTTCTACACTTGGAGACTGGTGAAAATATAATTATTTCGGGGACCGCAAAGGCAGAAATCACCCTGAGCATAAGCGAATTTGACTAAGTTCGTTGGGTCTATAATCTTTACAACATCATAATGGTTAACCCTTTCGCTGAACACATGAAATTTCTGGGAGACCAGTCCAAGGACCAGTGGTTGAAAAACACTGCAGCTCATCTCTTGTATTGGCCATTTTTAAAGAGTTGAGCCTGAAAATAGGGAAGGTGCTGTCTCAAAAGAATGGAGGCCATTCATCAGACACAATAAATATGCATTGCACCAGAGACTGTACTCACAATTAGAAAGTTCTGGGAGAGATAATCAAATTGGTTGAGAACAGAATTAAAGGAGCCAGTAGAAATAAGGAGTTAGTACTGGTACTACATCCTACTAGATTGGTGGGAAGAGTTTCACAGAGTCAGATATGTACTGTGATGGTTTTATGAGGCACCCCCTAAGCACATTCACCTAGGCCTGCCCTGTGGTGGTGCAGTGGATCAAGCGTTGACCTGGAACACTGAGGTCTCTGGTTCAAAACCCTGGGCTTGCCCGGTCAAGGCACATATGGGAGTTGATGCTTCCTGCTCCTCCCCCCCTTCTCTCTCTCTCTCCCCCCTCTAAAATGAATAAATAAATAAAAATAATTTTTAAAAAAAACCTGGAAAACTTTTTTTAAAAAAAGAACATTCATCTATAGGACTATGTCTTTTTGGGAGAGAATAGGGAGTAAAGGGTGTGAATGCGGTTCGTTAAAGTTCTGTTTGTGATTATCTTGCTTTGGGAATAATAAGCAAGATAAGACACTTGTCATTAGGTTAAAACTTGGAAACTCCTAAATATTTATTCTGCATACTATACATCACATTAGAGCATATCAAGTTACCCTTTCCTCCTTGAAACAGTTCAGTGTTCTCAAATACATTTATCACAAACATTTAAATACATTTATCAAATAATTGAAGAATATCGTCTTCAGGACAGCAAATAAACAAGCTTTGGGTATTCAGAAGGATATTCTAGATGAAAAATGAATAAAAAAGAATGACCTGATTTGAATCATATTCCCCTTCATGATAATGCACTGGAAAGCAAAGTTGTTTTTCATTTGAGTGTAACATTGTACAGCCTATAGCAGTGTTTTATTTTTACTAATTGATAAGTGTGCCTAGAGGTTTCCAGAGATATAATATACTGTGTGTGTGTGTGTGTGTGTGTGTGTGTGTGTGTGTGTGTGTGTATTGCTCACAAAAATTAGGGGATACTTCAAAATGAATATGAAAATATAAAACATCCCCTAGTTTTGTGAGCAGTATGTATATACTTCTATAACTCTTGTTTTTCATTTCTTTAAGATTTATTATTATTGCTGCTGTTTTATAATTATTAATTCCCCCACATTGACTTTTGTTAATTGTTAATTGATCAATTTTTATATCTTTTACACTTGTACTTCCTCAAATTTGACTATATCACCTAGTATTATACCACATATCAAAATATTACTGCATGACACAGCTGGAGTTTATGGAATGACTGACCGATTTTGGTGCTTTGTTTGCAGGAATTTTATGGTGATTACATTGCTGTGAATCCACATTTGTTTTCCCTCAATATTCTGGGTTGCTGCCAGGTATGGAAGGAAAGAGTTTTTTTTTTTATTTTTTAAGTTCATGTGTCAGGTAGGAGTTAATTCCACAAATAAGAAAAAATTTAAGTATTTTCTCTGAATATCTAAAAAAGGGTCGAAATTGGGATCCAGCCCAGCTATCCAGAACAACTCAAGGACTGACAGCTCTCCTTTTATCCCTGAAGAAATGTCCCATGATTCGTTACCAGCTTTCATCAGAGGCAGCAAAGAGACTTGCAGAATGTGTTAAGGTATGGCATTCTCTGTCCCTAGTTCCAGAACATCAAGACCATTCATTTCCTTATTATATTTCAGAAACTAAAGGAAAATTTTATCTACAACCACGGAGGTGATGTGTTAGGTTTACTGGCAAATAGGTAGGTCTTTGTAATTCAAAACCAAAAGCTATAGACCTGTGGTGGTGGCACAGTGGATAGAACATCAGCCTGGGATACTGAAGTCCCAATTTGAAACCCTGAGGTCACTGGCTTGAGCACAGGATCATCAACATGATCCCAAAGTTGCTGGCTTGAGCAAGGGGTCACTGGGTTCACTGGCTCAGCTTAAGCCTCCCCACATCCACATCACATACACACACACACACACACACACACACACACACACACATATCAAGGCACATATGAGAAGCAATCAATGAACTACTAAAGTGTTGCAACTACAAGTTGATGCTTCTCATCTCTCCCTCTTCCTGCCTCTCTCTCTAAAAAAAGGAAGCAACAAATTAAAGTTAAAATTCTTAGATTTAACCCAATAAATATTTCCAAACTTCTTTTAATTCAATCAAACCACTTGTAAAATAGAGTTTCAAGCCCTATTTAAATAGAGTGCTACTAAACTTTGTCAAGCTTCTGCATCCTTTTATGGGAGGCTTATGAAAGTGCAAATAAGTTTTGTTAAATGTAGTTTTTATGTTTTCATTTCCTATTTATATCATCTCTGTTGCAACTAATTGGTTGACCAAACCATCTTTCTCTCTCACCCACAGCAAGTGATAACTAAAGAATATGAGCTGTTTGAATTCCGGCGGACTGAGGTTCCTCCATTGCTGCTTATTTTAGATCGCTGTGATGATGCCATCACTCCATTGCTAAACCAGGTGCAAAATACTTTGTTAGCCTAACAGAAGAATGGTTTCAAGTGCTGTTCATCAAAATGCAGATGTGGGAGCGAACAGCATGGTCTGTTTATTTGCCTGCTTAGTTTCAGCTATTCTTATTTCTGCCTTGTACTTCCTGGTGTTTCAATATCACTGTTCTAGCCAGCAGTAATCCTTGACTCTTTCTGTTGCTTTATTCTTCCTGTCCTTTCTACCACCACCACCATTCCCAATTAGGGCCACTTCTAGGTTCCATAGATCCCACTTTTCCAGTGTCTGTCTGCTCTTGTCCCCTGTACTGCCAGTACTCTGGTGTAGACACCAATCACTGGTGAGAATACTGAAATAGTAATCTACTTCATCCCCACTTTTCATATCTTCCCACAATAATATATTTTACAGACAGAATGTTGTTGCATTAATTCTCCCAAAGCACAGTTCTGACACTGTTTACTCCTGGCTTAAAAGTCTTCATTGGTTCCCATTTGCCAACTCAGTTAAATACAGACTCTTGATCTTGACATACAAGAGCCTTCACAGTATGGGCCCAGCCTTATATAAAACCTGCAGCCTGACCAGGCAGTGGCGCAGTAGATAGAGTGTCAGACTGGGATGCGGAAGACCCAGGTTTGAGACCCCGAGGTCGCCAGCTTGAGCGCGGGCTCATCTGGCTTGAGCAAAAGCTCACCAGCTTGGACCCAAGGTCGCTGACTCCAGCAGGGGGTTGCTCGGTCTGCTGAAGGCCCACTGTCAAGGCACATGTGAGAAAGCAATGAACAACTAAGGTGTTGCAATGGCAACGAAAAACTAATGATTGATGCTTCTCACCTCTCTCCATTCCTGTCTGTCTGTCCCTATCTATCCCTCTCTCTGACTCTCTCTCTGTCCCTGTAAAAAAAAAAAACAAAAACTAAAAAAACCTGCAGCTTACAACTGTGCAGATGTGCCACATGGTTTCCTGCCATCATTTTACTCATGTTGTAGCCTCTGTCTAAACTCTGGAATGTTTGGAGTACCTTCTCTTCCCAACTTCACCTATCAGAATTCTTCTTTAAAATCACTCGAAACATCTTGAAGCCTTTTTTCTTTTAATCAGACATGCTCTATATTATTCCCTAAAATTACTGGGGAACTTTGTGTCTCTCTTATATCTCCTGCCGCACTTGCAGGGTGAACCTTTGTTTTCACTCTCCTAGGTTACACATTCCTTCAGGGCAGACTGTCTTACCAGCGCTTGTTCTTCTACGAGTGCAAGCACAGAGCCTTGCACATAGCAGGTGCTTTGTTAACAGTGACTGAACTTTCAGAGTAATGCACAGTCTGTATTTCTGCTTATAATAATGTGATTGCTGGGGAAATCTGTGACTGTGGAGCACAACTTCTCTATGGTATGATAGGTTTATATTCCTAAAATGCAAAGTAGTATTTGTTCGCTAAGGAATTTTGATAATATTAAAATATTAAAAAGAGCCTGACCTGTGGTAGTGCAGTGGATAGAACACCAACCTGGAATGCCGAGGTTGCTGCTGTGAATCCTGGGCTTGCGAGGTCAAAGCACATATATGACAAGCAACCAGTGAATATCTAGAGTGAAGCAATTACCTCTACCACCCCCCATTCTGTAAAATCAATACATAAAATCTTTAAAAAGAATTAGAATGAGAAACGATTGCCTATAAACCTATTTTTCAAAGAAAAGCAACATTCATTCAGCAACTTTCACTAAGGACCAGGTACTATGTTAAGTCCTGGAGATAACAGGTTAAAAGATACAGTCTCTGCTCTCAAAGAGTTCATGATCCAATGAGGAGAGAAGCAAACATATAATTAAATTATAGAGTAAGTGCTGACTGTAGAAGCATGCACAGGATACTGTCTGTAGAAGCATAAAATATATTTTTGTGCTTATTTGCTATTTTTTGTGCTTATTTTAAATACATTAATGAGACTTGCTGTTTCAAGGATTCATTTGGCAAGGGAATGAAACACCTTTTATAACCTCAAGTTATTTCTTGATAAAACTAGATTTTTTTTAAAGATGAAATATACATATATTAATATTTCTAGCATTTGACTCTAGATTTAGAGGGTAATTTGCTGGAGAATACTTAGCTTTTTGTCTAGTGGACCTATGATTAAAAGGAACCTGTTCTCCATAAATACAGTGTGTCCATAAAGTCATGGTGCACTTTTGACTGGTCACAGGAAAGCAACAAAAGACTATAGAAATGTGAAATCTGCACCAAAATATAAAAGGAAAACCCTCCCAGTTTCTGTAGGATGATGTGGCAGCATGTGTGCATGCGCAGATGATGACGTAACACCGTGTATACAGCAGAGCAGCCCACGGCCATGCCAGTCGAGATGTGGACAGTACAGAGGAAAGTTCAGTGTGTTCTGTGGCTCACTAACTTCGAATCCATGACCAAAGTGCAACGTGAATATCGGTGCATTAATAACGAAGTGCCACCACATAGGAATAACATTACTCGGTGGGATAAGCAGTTGAAGAAAACCGGCATTTTGGTGGAGAAACCCCGTTCTGGTAGGCCATCAGTCAGTGACGAGTCTGTAGAGGCTATACGGGATAGGTACCTAAGGAGCTCTAAAAAATCTGTGCATGGGTGTGCTCGACAGTTACACCTAAGCAAGACTACAGTTCATAAGATGTTAAAGAAACGTCTCTGTTTTACGGGGTACAAATTGCGGCTGTTGCACACTATCAAACTGGCGGATAGACCCACATGATGCGTGTTTGCTAAAGATATGCTTTATGGGATCGACAGTGATGCAGGATTTTTGCAGAAGATTGTGTTTAGCGATGAGGTGACCTTCCATATCTGTGGACATGTTCATCACCATAACGTTTGTATATGGGCTGCTGAACACCCTCATGCCTACGTTGAGTACAAACATAACACCCCTAACGTGAACATGTGTTGTGGCCTGATGCATGATAAGGTGATAGGTCCATTTTTTTTCACGGAGCAGTCTGTGACAGCAAACACCTATCTTGACATGTTGGAATTGTATGCAGTACCACAATTTTCAGAAGATGTCATCTTTCAACAGGACGACACTCCTCCACACTATGCCACCATGTTCATGAGTTTCTGGATAGAACATTCCCCCGGCGGTGGATAGCAGGGGTTCTGTCAAGCCATGGCCACTACGATCCCCGGATCTGACACCCTTTGACTTTTACTTTTGGGGTTACGTGAAGCAACATGTGTACATTGAATGTATCAACAACATTAATCACTTAAAACAGAGAATCACAGACATTATTCACTCTGTTACACCAGACATCCTTACACGTGTGTGGCAAGAACTTCACTATCGTTTGGATGTATGTAGGGCAACAAATGGAGCCCACATCGAACTGCACTGAATAGGTATGAAACTGGGAGAGTTTTCCTTTTATTTGGTGCAGATTTCACATTTCTATCGTCTTTTGTTGCTTTCCTGTGACCAGTAAAAAGTGCACCATGACTTTACGGACACACTGTAGTGAGAAGGCAAAATTTGAGGTCTCTCCTTTCCAGTTTTATCAAATAAGTCCACATTTGTAAGACTGGAAACCAGTCCTTCTTCACAAATCATATAGAGCAGTGGTTCTTAACCTTTTTTGAGGTACCGAACCCACCAGTTTCATATGCGGTTTCATATGAACCCTTCTTTAGTGATAAATAAAGTATGATTTTTTTTTCCAAATTCAAGACATAGGTATATGTTGTTTTACTGGTGCACAAAATGAGCCGTTCATGAACATCACCTTGCTCAAAGAACAAAACCAACAAAGTGCATGAACTCACAACAAATTACGGTATTACTTTATTCTGGCCTCCGCATCAGAGGCTTCTCTGAACCCGAGACCGACTAATCGAACCCCTAGGGTTCAATAGAACCCAGGTTAAGAACCACTGATAGAGTAAAAATATAAAGCTTCTGAATATGTGTGTTTTCATCAACTCACAAGGTTCTTTCTGCCAATACTAGTGTTCCAGGATAAATATAGCACTACCCAGACCTGCAAGAACACACTTCTCATGCTGCAGAAAACCACAGAAGCGCACAGGAAATGGTACAGCTTATAACTACAGTACCAATATAGCCTATCTGGGAAACGAAAAATATACTCTTAATTTGCAGGCCAAAACTGGCGCTAATGAATACCTCTAATTTGTTTTCTTTTTATCAGGAATATTAATTTTTCTGCCCTTCTACCAAAAGTGTGAAATATAAAAGTATTTGGCCTTTTGGATGTTTAACCAGTTAAAATGATAATGCTTAGTATAGCACAAAGTATTAATAAAATTTGAACTATATAGAGAATCTTCATGCAAAGACTAGTTACTAAGAATGTTACTCATTTTTGTTTTTCTGAACATTTTAATTTCCATGTTTTGTCGGTTATCAAATTTTTTGTCATACTTCTTTATTTAGTGGACATATCAGGCCATGGTCCATGAACTACTGGGCATAAACAACAATCGGATTGATCTTTCCAAAGTGCCAGGGATCAGTAAAGACTTAAGAGAGGTGGTCCTTTCTGCTGAAAACGATGAATTCTATGCTAACGTAAGTGGTTTTACATTTCTGAAATTGAGTTTGTTTTTATGTAAGAAGGTCAATACTGACTTGTTTGAACTCTTGTGAAAGGATGATAGAACCATCGTGCGGATAAACTGCATCCCAAGGGAAGGCAAAAAACTTGTATTCAGACTCTCTTTAAGAATACATTTTTACCCTGGTCATTTGGCTCAGGGTAGAGCATTGGCCTGGCATGTGGATGTCCCACGTTGGATTCCCAACCAGGACACACCTGAGAAGCAACCATCTGCTTCTCACCACCTCTCCCCTCTCTCCTACTCCCCCCTTGACTCCCCCTCTTTCCCTTGCTCCCCCTTTCTTCCTTTCTCTCCCCCTCCTGCAGCCATGCCTCAGTTGATTCTAACACATCTGCCCAGGCGCTGAGTATGGCTCTGTGGAGTTTCAGGTGCTAAAAATAGCTCGGTTGTGAGCATGGCCCCAGATGGGCAGAACATCAGCTCAGACGGGGATTGCCTGGTGGATCCCAGTCAGGGTGCATGTAGGAATCTGTCTTTCTATCTCCCCTTCTCTCACTTGGAAAAGAAGGGAACAAAATAGAATACATTTTCATAGAAATCACATACTTGGTTTTCTACTTTTAAAATTAGAACCCAATTTACTTACTTCCCTCCCCTCTATAGCCCTTTTGTGAGAATAAAAATGGTGTTCATCACCAGTGTGCTGACCAAGGTCCAGATTTGGTAATTATAATAGAATTTTCTTGCCCTTCAATTTTAACTGTATGCAGAATTCTTTTTCTCTTCTTCTTTTAAATTGTCTGAAAGTCAGACTAGTTGATAGAACTGTATTTCCAACTTCTTTTTTCACAGAATATGTATCTGAACTTTGCTGAGATTGGTAGCAATATAAAAAATCTCATGGAAGACTTTCAGAAGAAGAAACCAAAAGAACAGCAAAAACTAGAATCAATAGCAGACATGAAGGTAAATTGAATATGCACATGGATTTGGAACTCTTCATGTAAGCAACATTTCTGGAATATTCTGGATCATTTTGTTTGGTTTGAAGTAATATCTATAATATTTTTCTTTAGGAAACAGTATAATGAAACCTTCATAATAAGTCATAAACTTCTGTCTGACCAGGCAGTGGCTCAGTGGATAGAGTCGGACTGGGTTGCAGAGGACCCAGGTTCAAAACTTCAAGGTCACTGGCTTGAGCACGAGCTCTGGTTTGAGCACAGTTCACCAGCTTGAACCCAAGGTCACTGGCTTGAGCAAGGGTTCACTCGGTCTGCTGAAGGCCCCCGGTCAAGGCACATATGAGAAAGCAATGAACAACTAAGGTGCCGCAACAAAGAATTGATGCTTCTCATCTCTCTCCCTTCCTGTCTGTCCCTATCTGTCCCTCTCTCTATTCCTCTTTCTCTGTCTCTGTCACAAAAGAAAAAAGAAAAAAAGTCATAAACTTCTTTCCATTTTTCAGTCCCAATTGGACTATTAAAGGACTCAGTCTATGACATATACCAGGTCTCTTTCTAGGCATAACAAGATGTCTCATGACTGAAAGCTGTAGGTGCCTTTTTCTGGGCAGCAGAACAATTCTTGGGTTTTTTTTTCCTTCTTATATGTCTGTCATTAATCAAGAACTAACAGAACCCCCAATTGGTATTTTTCCCACGGCAGGCCTTTGTTGAGAATTACCCACAGTTCAAGAAGATGTCTGGGACTGTATCAAAACATGTGACAGTTGTCGGGGAGCTGTCCCGGTTGGTTGGTGAGCGGAATCTGCTGGAGGTTTCAGAGGTTGAACAAGAACTGGCCTGCCAAAGTGACCATTCTAGTGCTCTTCAGGTACCTATTCAGTCCAATTTGATGAGCACCCACTATGTTTAAGGCACTGTGCCAGGCAGAGCAAGAGATACAAAGGCAAGTAATCATTTTTCACCAATGTGGAATTTACAATCTAATAAGATGTTGAGACAAGAACACAATTTAATATTAAGATAGATAGATGATAAGAGCCACAGAAGAATAATGAGCAATTCCAAAGGGTTCAGGCAATTAATTGAGTATTTAGCCAGGCAGCCTGATCTACTAGAAAGAATACTAGACTAAAATCAGAAGACCTGGAATTTAGTGTCTGATTTATCACTTACTGGCTTTGTGACTTGGAGCTGTTGGCATAATTTCTGAGCTAGTTTCCTCATTTGAAAAATAGGTATGATATTTATCTTACAGGGTTCTTAGGAAGATTTTAAAAGATATATATTAAAATATATTATCTGCATTTTAAAAAAATTATTGAACATCTCTTTTTCATTCCATAAACACATGATGCCCACTACCTGTATATGGTCTATGAGGATCTAGAGATACAAAGATCAGTAAGATCTTTCTCTCAAAGAGCTCACATAATAGTAGGGAAGAAAGAATTTTTTTTTTTTAATGTTTTTATTTTTTTACAGGGACAGAGAGAGAGTCAGAGAGAGGGATAGATAGGGACAGACAGATAGGAATGGAGAGAGGTGAGAAGCATCAATCATTAGTTTTTCATTGCCGTCGCAACACCTTAGTTGTTCATTGATTGCTTTCTAACATGTGCCTTGACCACGGGCCTTCAGCAGACCAAGCAACCCCTTACTGGAGCCAGCGACCTTGGGTCCAAGCTGGCAAGCTTTTGCTCAAGCCTAATGGGCCCGCGCTCAAGCTGGCGAGCTCAGGGTCTCAAACCTGGGTCTTCCGCATCCCAGTCCGATGCTCTATCCACTGTGCCACCGCCTGGTCAGGCGGAAGAAAGAATTTTAAACCAGGATTTATAATACCACACAATAACTGCTATTCTAGGTTATTTCCAAAGGGCTATGGAAACACAGAGAAAGGACAATAGTTTTCCCTAAGGTTGAGGCTTCATAGAGCGTCTTAGAGAAGTAACATTAAATGTGGTTCTGGTCAACTAGATAAGTAGGAGAAGTGCAGCAACCAGAGAAGAGAAGTTCTCAACAGAGAGAATGCAGGCATGGAGACGTTAAAAAAAGAAAAGAAAGAAAAGGTGGTGGGGGGCCAGAATAACTCAGTGTAGCTAGTGCAGGCTAGGACAGGTAAGAAGCAGCCAGATGATGGCTTTGAAAGGAGGTTGGGCTATAATCTTAAAATGATGGGAGCCACCAACGAATTTTAGAAGAAAAATGACATAATCAGACTCTTGTCTCAAGAAACTTATTGTCTACTGTAGAACTGTACACCTGAAACAGGTATATTTTATTAACCAATGTCACCCCAATAAATTCAATAAAAAACTTTTTAATTACCGTCTGTTTGAAGAGACAGAAGTGAAGCACAAAAAACAATGAGACAGTGTTTCAAGATAATATTTAATTAAATCAAAATTGTGATACTGAATATAAAAGTTGAGTTTATTCGGGATAGTTTCAGAGAGAAGGTGCCAGTAAGACCATAAAGAATGAATAGAATCTGGAGAAGGATTTTGATCGGGAATAGCAGCAAAAGCAAAGATGCAGACGTATGCAGAAAATAATCAACAGTTTGACCTGGTGAAATGAGGATGGAAGAGAATAAGGAGATAAAATTGAATGGCTAAGCAGGAACCAGTTTATGAAGAAGCTTGTAAGAGGAATTTGTACTTGCTGCATAGACAGAGACCCAATGTATGGTCTCATGTAGAAAGTTGATATTACCTGACCTGTGGTGGCGCAATGGATAAGGCATTGACCTGAAATGCTGAGGTCGCTGGTTTGAAATCCTGGGCTTGCCTGGTCAAGGCACATATGGGAGTTGATGCTTCCTGCTCCTCCCCCCTTCTCTCTCTCTCTCTCTCTCTCTCTCTCTCTCAAGAGGAATAAGTTAAAAAAAATTTTTTAATTTAAAGAAAAAGGAAAGTTGATATGATGCAAGCAGTATTTTAGGAAATGTGATCTGGTTAAGATACTTTGGGGGTGAAAATACAGAAGTCAGAGAGGCGAGCAGACTCAGAACAATAGTAGTAAAAAATGTACAGTAAGGGAAAATCTCAGAGGCATTTCAAAGGGAGAAAATATTGATTTAGTGACAGATTGGATTTAAGGACAGTTAAAACAAATCAGGGATGATTCCAGGATTCCTGAGAAATGACACAATATGGTATCACTGACAGTTAACTTGGGAATAAGATTTCCTCGGGAGACAGCCATTTCTAAGCCACTTAGTATAGGAAGCATGTTTCCTTGTAAATAAGAACCCTATATCTTAAAACTTAGTCTCTTTCTTTCCCTGCTGTAATTTTACTTTTTAAAATAAAGTGAGCATGGTAGAATGAAAACAACAGGCTTTGGAGCCAGACTATCCTGGCCTATAGTCGGTGTCTACATACCAGAGTTTCTTGGGGAAAATTACTTACCCTGCCCAAGCCTTGGGTATAATGATTGTAAACTTTTAGATTGTTATGAAGATTCAATGAAATATGTAAACGTATTTATATATGATTGGTGCTTTGTAAACATTGGTTTCCTTCCTCTAAGCATAATTTTTAAAATATATGCTACAACCAGAAGAAAGAACTGTACTGACCTATGGTTGTTCTAGTTATACACCAAGGTCTTTACTGGGATTTATAGTTGTTGGTTTTTAATTTTTTTATCAAAATTTCCTCTGAAAACACAGTCATTTTGAAAACCACAAAGATGCTATTTTCTTTATATTTATGAAAATAACTTTGTCGTCCCTTTTAATTTTACCCCTGTGTTCTTTTATCTTCACAACAAACTTAGATTATTATTTTTTAATTGTTCTAAATTCTGATTCTTACATAATGTAAGTACTTAAGGAAAGAGATATATGTAAAAGTGGAATCTGTTACTACTTTCACATGCATCCTTATACAGTAGTTACTCTGTATTTGCAAACCTGTTTAAGCGTCTGTCTCTCGTTTTCAATTCAAATGATATCATACTGTACACACAGTTCTATATTTACTTTCTCACTTAACCGTGGCTCTCAGAAATGGTTTCGGATCAAAACCTAGACTCGTTGGTTTTCATCACTAAATAATATTCCTGTATCAAGATGTATGTATCACAATCTATTTAACTTGACCAACTTACTTTAAAGTTTAAACCACACTGCTAATGACAGTTGATAGTTGTTTTATGAGCCTAATAGAAACATTCCTATGAAAACATTTTATTTTTCTCTCTTTATTTTTCTCCCCAACTAAATAAAAACAAAATTTTGCCATGTAATTAGATTTAAATTTTTTAATCTGTTTTATTATTCTCCCTTTAAAACAATAGAATCAAACTTAATCACTAGCCAACTTTTATGTCTTTATTTGTATCTCTCTACCATATGGTAAGCAGTTGGAAAAATTACTGTTAATTCCTTTTCTAAAATGGTTGTTTTGGGGGGGAGGAGAGGGATCACTTTAAAAGAAAGATAGTACTTTTAAAATATAAATTCCTTTGTGATCCACTTTATATTTTTTAAATTATCTTTTGAAGGTTTTCTTGCCCATGTTTTTAGGGTATTACAGTGAGCAGTTGATTTGTACTCCCCATCATAATGGATTTCTTTGGCAACATGATTTAAATAGTCTACAAAGGGAACTTTTGTTTGATAATGAGTAGATGCCAGGGGCCTGACCCCTCAATGGGTGAGCATTCCTTGGCTTGACCTTGGATGATAATACATCATGAAGCAATGAATTGAGGTTTTTGAGTAGAGATGGGGTTTGCCTTATTCAATTGTAATTGTAACATGGTGAGAGAGAAAAAAAGGCTTATATATTGCCAAAAATTAACCTATAAATTGCTGCCACTTCTAACCAGTTATTCCACAGGCTAACAATTAAAACTTGTTTTAGAAAGAATTTCATTAGAAGCAAACTGCTGTGTACTACCATTGAAACATATTGGTAGTCTCAGAAAAGATACATTTGATTAGTAAGGAAGATTTTTTTAATACCATGAAGATAAACATCTTCAGTAAGTAAATAGTTTTCTGACCTCCACCCCATATTGTCATATTA